>PTEX01000081.1:1629823-1697961 GCA_003342815.1 Eudromia elegans
CGAATCTAGTTTAAAGCCCTCTCGATGAGCCCTGCCAGCTCACGACCCAGGACCCTCTTCCCCCTTTGAGAAAGCTGGATCCCGTTGGACTTAAGTCCATTAAGTCCATTTCTACTTTAATGTGTAACATTTCTCCCTAAAGGAGTTAAAGCTGTGCTTTTTCCTCTCTGCTATGTTGGTTCAAGACATTAAAAAAAAAAAAAGTGAATCTAATGATTTTGAAATTGCATTTTGCACACTAAACTCCTTACTGTTGAAATTCTTATAAAGATGACATTCACAGTGATTGAATATATGTTCTGAGTAAGGGAACAAGGGGAAAAAAAAAAGGAATTTAAATAGTTCTGTACCTCTCTTTGTCTCTTCAAAGCAGAACTACTTACAATGTCCACTCATTTTTTTTTTTTAATGTTTTGAATTACGTTAATATTTTTCTCTTTTTTTTTCTTAAATCAGCTCCTATTAATTTGCTTAAACTTCCTCTTCTTTTTAATAAAGAAAATTGACTATATTCTTAGACAAATCTGTAGTCAGGACTAAGTCTGAGCTCTTAGTCATTACCATCACCCTTGTGTATATGTTTTAGGAAAGAATCTGGTATACATTTTCTGAACAGTTTGTTATTAGTGTGCCTACAGATTTTGTCTTTCAGTGGTTTAAATAGAGGTTTGGATTATTGCTGTTATTATTACTTTTGTAAGCTTTTTTTTTCTCTGAAGTGTCAATGTGCAAATTGGAAGAAGGGTAACTGACTCTGTCTTGTATTAGCATAAGCAGTTTATCTTCTATTAATTCCTCGCAGGAACATCTGTCTTCCTCAAATTGCTCACAACTACTGATGTTAATGAATTCAGTCTAATGATTCTCTCTGTAATTTCACTAACAAAGAGTGTTTCATCTATTTAAGTGTAAAACTTTTTAAAATGATAAGCAATATTTACAGTCTTAGTAATAAGTCTTTTTTCTTCTTACCTTGATTTATGTCAGTATATTACAATTGGAGTGAGTGTTTTGATTTTTTTCTCATTCAAAATATTCTCAAGTACAATTCTGTCAATGTTTTAAGTTATTTTTTATATATATTTTATATATATATATACACACACGCTACTGGTGCAATGATCATTTGCCTGTAAGACTGAAATGTATAATAAGTTTGAAATATAAACCCTTGAGATTTCAGTCTATATTGTTGCAATAATGCAAGGCTTTGTAAGACTGCAGATTTTTCTATGTAGAAACACCTTTCTCTCTGACTTGACTTCTTGAAGAAAATTTGTTTCTACTATTCAAGTAGAAGAATGAAACTGTAGCAGGACTTTTAGAAGGAGTGATTTTAACCATTCAATTACTATGTTTTCTTTCAGTTCTGATAGCTCTTTCCAAACACCCATGCTGAGCACAGTATTCAACTTACTGTCATCTAAGGAGGCAGATTTATGTGGCAGTGAAGACAGAGGATTGCTTTGCAGGCATTTAGTTGACATTTGTTTTATTTTAAATCTTACATGGGACTACCACAATCTGATGGTCATCTATCACTAATTCAGCTTTTTGAGGGGATTTTATGTTTAATAGGTGACTTTCTGAAAATCGTGTTTGAGATATTCTGTATTTTTACTTCTATTACCTCTGTTAACACTATTTTGTTAACAAATCAATTTCAATTTAAAATAAAAAACCTCCACAGTTTATAAGGATGGTTTATAAATGGAAAAGTTGCATTTTGTATCTAATTAAGTCAGACATGCTTTATCATCCTACTTCTCCCATTCTTTACAAAATTTCAACTGTTCTCTTAACACTTATTTATATATTTTTAAAGAAAAGGAAGGGCAACATGTTGGCTCTCCAAAGCAATTTACATACATTTTAGAAGTTATTCACATTATTTTCTCTGAAAATACAGAGAAACCTTTTTTTGTTTGGGAGAGGGGTAATTGCACAGAACTTTTGAGAAGTGAACCTCAGAGATGTGACTATTCAAGTGTGACTGTGCTGGCAGATGTTTAAATTGGTTTCCACGAGTATTCATTTGAAGAAAAATCAGCTTCATTGCTCTTTCCTGCAGCCTCAGTATTCCTGCATTTTTTTTTCCTCTGAGAAGTATCCTCTTAGTGGTCAGCTCTTTTCTGTGAGTTGTCTAGATTAAAACAGATGAAAACAATTTAAAGTGTTTTTAAGTTTATGTCAGAATTCACTAAAATGAAGGAATCTTCTTTATTAAATCAACCGTGGTTTGGTATTGAGTGCAATTGATGTATCTTAGAAGTATGAATTATAAGCTCATTCTTCATCATTTTACTGCCTCTTTGTTCAAAAGGTTGTATTTGGTTTCATCAGAAACAGCTTTTCCAGAATATTTTGCAAGACAAGGCCTGACCTATCTGGTTTGCTTTATTAAGTATAAGAAAAATTATTTGTGATAGTGTTGAACTAAGTCATTGTTAACAACTTTGAAAAAGAAAATGTTTTAAAATGTCTAGGAAACTATTTGAAAAGTGCTAAACTCAAGAAAATGCAGTAGTGCATTTTATGTACAGCCTGTATGGCTAGTTTCTCTAGTTTTAGGGTTCTTAAATGTCATGGTCATATGATGTAACTTCATGGTAAATAGCTGACAAAGTAAAAAGCAGATACAGAAGATTTAAACTACTTCATATAGACTTAAAATACTCAAGATAAGTGTAATGTGATGTGTCTATTTCTCTGACAGTCTGCAGTCACATTCAGTGAAATGTTGATCCCTGGATATCTTAAGATTAGTTCTTTTTTGGCTGATCTTCCTCACAGATATCAGAATCTGAAATGAAAATTTTTAGAGAAGCTGGAGTACCACGGAAACAGAAAATTACATCATTTAAGGTAACAGATGATGCCCTCATTAAACCAGGTAATACTTCTGAGCTACAGAATACGACGTGCATGACTGTTTAATGACTGTTAATTTTAGTCCCAAGTTGAGAAACATATATTTGTTTCTTTTTGTACCAAAAATGTTGAATTCTTATTTATCTTTGAGTACAAACAAGCTTTTTTTCTTTTTTTCTCCTTAAGGGAGGAAAAAATAAAAAATAGTCTTTAGTTTTTAGAAGATAAGAAATATAAGAATTTGTTTTCCTTTTCCTGGAAAGTCTTTTTCCATTGCTTAGAAAATTAGTTTATTACCCAAACATGCTAGTCTTAACATTGAGTAAACTTGACTGAAGTGTCAGAAATAACATGTGCATTGTTTTTCTTTGACAGTCATTATGACATAGACACTAAGAAGAATTTTATAATAATGTTTCCTGTGGCATAAAGTTGTGATCTAGTTGAGATTTAGATTTTTTTGTTTTGTTTTGTTTTTTCTTCAGAAGTGTGACTGACATATTTTAACAGAGTAAAGGTTTGGCAAAACTTTTGTTTCACTCTGTTTTTAAGGAATGTACTTTCTAAATACATTCCACCCTTTGAGGTGCTTGTAGTTTTAAGTAGAACACGTTCTGTTTTCTTGCCAAGTCACTTCTATCCATGTGAATTTGGTCTGGCAACTGAGAAACTTGCTTAGTAGCGAGTACAAAGCACATGAATTAGTAATGAAGGTTTACGAATAGGAGCAAATAATATATGAATACAAGATAAAGTTTTATTTCCTTTCCTGTGACTATCTTGTACCCTGTAAGATAATGATTCGACACTGCATTTAGTTGAACATGATCTCTCCTCTTCTCTTGAAGGAACTCCTTTGTATGCTGCTCACTTCCGCCCAGGGCAGGTTGTGGATGTTACTGCAAAAACGTAGGTTTCTAACCTTTTAATGTGTTGGGTGCATCTTTCAAATGGGTTGGTTTCCCCTGCCATCTTTGGCTGTGACTCAGGGCTGAAAAAAAGCCAAAATTTACTTGCAAAGGGAGTGGCAGAAAATAGAAGTCCATTCACCTGCTGGGTTATAAATACCAAATTCTCTTTTCCACTGAAGCTTACTTGTGATTTTGAGCACCTTAGGTAGGCAAATGTTACTCTTGGGGCTATGGTCCAGCATGTGTTGCAAGTAACAATTATGTGATTAACACTGAAAGACTTGATAAACAGCTAAGGTATTTAAGACCAGCACAGGCCAGGAGGTGTATGATGCTACACATGTGGTAGGTAAAGCTGGGGGGTGAATATTGAAAGACCACAGCTCTCAGAAGAGGTGCTTAATTTTGATTTGGGAAAGAAATGCAGAGAGGTGGAAGTGCATGGACAGAATGAGAAGCAGCAAGTGATAACATTTAGCAGAACAACAGAGTTGTCACAATCCTCTATTGTTTTCTCTCATATTAATGTCCATCTTTTCTGCCAGCAACCCACTAATGATCTTTTTCCTTAGTGTGGGGGGAGTGTTTTCCTCTCAGAATACTGTAAATGCCAAGTTAGCTCGAGTAGTAGAGGATGTCAAAAGAATAGCTGGCATCTTGCTGCAAAGACTGGTCTTGCCTCGTCTGTTACATGCATAATTTCTACTGCCCAAGATGGTGGAAAACTGTTATCTCTGTGTTACAGTGAAGTGCTTTTTCTTTTTTTATATTATGATACCAAAATGACATTTTTCATTTGATGTTTAATTATTTGTGTAATGGAGATAATGTCTAACATTTTTTTTTAAAAAAATCATACATTGTAATAATCTTTTTTTTTTTTCATGCAATACTTAGAAAGTTCAAATATTGTTCCTGTTATTATTCATGTGTAGATATAGGGAAGCTGACCATATCAGTGTAGCAGAGTTGCCAGTTCTTATGTGCCCTCTGTGAGGGCAGTCGATTGAAAATCTATCTTCTGTATCTAAAATTTCCATCTAGGGAAGACAAGTTGTTGACTGGAATTAGCATTTTTCTATGTCAAACCTGCTTATGTAATGCTTGAATCTGGTCTATTATTCATGTAGCTTCTAAATTGTGTTCAGTGAGCAGCCTTTAATTCATAGCAGTTTATTCTGCACCTGCTCAAGTTAAATGGTTTCCCTTTGTAGAAGAGCTTTTAAGAGCATATCTTGATTTTACCCAACACTTTGCATGGCACTGTAGATCTGCTTTAAATGATTCAACCTTTTTATAATGTAGACAGGTATTACTTTGAAAGGCGAAAAAAGATAGAATAATTCAAGTAATTATTTTGTGGAGGTTATTGGACCTGTTTAACAAAAACAAGAAGTTCCTGATCCCTGTATAGGTTGCTCCTTACAAAAATTGGAAAGATTTTCTTAGTTACTGTGATCTGAACAAACTTGTCACTGCTTTTCAGAAAAGCCTTGGTTAGTATCTTGATTTGATTATCAGGATCTGTTTTAGATTGTCCCCATTAAAACTCTCCTTGAAAATACATTTTTGTCTAATTTGTTTGAAATATTTTGATTCATTTATACTTTAGTGAGAAAGCCACCATCATGGAAACAAGAAGGCTTAGCTAAAGATATGTGCAATTTGTTTTTATTCTAAGTCTTTTAATTTTTTCAACACAGTGTGAGCAGCTTTTAAACACTGACAGTAGGTGGCCTGCATGTGGTCTGTCTTCAGCATGAAATGTATTCCTTAATGTCTATTTTATGCAATTTAAAAGATCAGTCCTAACATTTCATACTTGCTAGATCAAAGGTGGTTTTGCAAAATTCTCTTTTCTACCTCTTTATAACCTGCTTCATAGGTAATACAGGAAGCCACTGGTCTATCAGAAATTCTGCCAATACAAAGAAAAAGCAAATAGTAATTTACTTTGAAGTGTAAGTAGGTGGTGATTGTGGAGAGTTAGCAGCTTATTAAACCTTTGCTAGGTTAATTGTATAGTCCAAGCCTGAAAATATACTCTACTATATTCTAAAATTATTTGACTAAAAAGCTGTACTGCTTTTCCTTTGCAACATCTAAATAATTGTCTTTTAAATCAGCTAGGTTTGAAGAGTTAGCAGCAAACTAAATTGTGGTTTAATTAGAGAGCTTTATTCCAGTAGTTTTCTAAATAAGTCTTGGCTAATTAAGTGCTGGCATTTCACTTAAATCAAACCTCGAAAATAGGGTTCTGTACAAACTTATGTGGTTGACTTTAACAGCTGCTTTCCTGAAGGTGAGATTAGAATGACTGTGTCTAATTAAACTCTATTTTTAATTCTACAGAACCGTTATTTTCATTTCATTTAACCTTTTCATTAAACATTGTTTTGCATATTCCTGATTGTTGCCCATATGATTCGTTTATGGGCTATAGGGAAGCATGCTTTAATGAGATGACTGATAGGATGACATTCGCTGTATGGTATAAGACTGATAACATGTATATCCAGTCTAATTAAGGTCTCCTGCAAGCTTGCCCGTTCAGATGCTGTGTTTAATAATACTCTTGTCCTAAGATCTTAGCTTAAATCAGAGATTATTTTTGTTCTGACAACAGTCAAAAGGTGGCATACAAAAATCTCCACAGTATAAATGGGATGACAAATCTTCTACTTCAACACATTTCAGTGATCAGATTATCAGAGACACTGCACATACAACTTGACCTTCTCAGAGGGAAATGTAGATCTTAATTCTGTTTAATATGTAGTTCTGAATGAAGATCCTGGTTTTACAAACCTTAATGTTTTTGAAAAATGTTTATTTGGAGCGAGCAGAATTATGCTTTTGTTGTTGTTATTGTTTGTTTGGTTTTTTAGAGTTATACCGTGTATTTTAACTTCTTGTCATTTAAGAAAGGTGAAAAGGCACTTAAACTGTTTGAAACCAGTAATTCTGATACTTAGATCTGACACTTGACATTTACTCAGATGTTGACATGAGTTTATTCTTAGTTAATAGTTAATTGTTGGAATGTAAAATATATAAATTACTTTCTGGCTTTCTATATTATTTCTTCTGAAAAAAAAACAAAAAACAAAAAAACAAAAAAAAACCCTAAACAAACAAAAAAAAAACCACCAGCCAGTATCTTTAAGTTCTCCACTTTCTTTATTTAAGATAATTATTGGCTTCAAAAACCTTTTGTTTCATACAGTTACTGGAAGAATATAAGATCTTTGTGTTAGAAATAAAGATAAATTTTACGCTAATAATATTTTTTTTTCTTTGAGTATAGTACAAAATTCCAGCACTTGTCTGAGAGCAGTTGGCAGTCACATCAAGAAGGTCTTAGTTTAGAGGTATGATACTTTGCTGGAATGATTAAGAGATCCTGGCAGGACTAGTAAATGACTGGCTGAACACTCCTCCTTGCAAAGCTTAATTTTAAATTGGTGCTAGTAGTCTCTTAATCTGATTTTAAAATTTATTTTTGGTTTACACAAACCTGTAGTTTAATATGTTCTCAACTTTGAGAAAGGATAAGATTAGAAAAAAAATGATGTCCACATAATTGTTTTTCATCTTGGCATGTGCCTAAAGAATATTATACAATTGTATGGTCTTTCTTTTAGAAAACAAAAATGAAAGAGAACTATAACTTCTTATTGTGAACTTACTTTAAATCACAAGAGCAATTGTGAGTTGCAAGTTGAATAGAAAACTAATATTCAGAAAAGTTACAAAAACTGTATTTGTAGGTAGTTCAGAGACCTACAATTAGTTCTTAAAAAAAAAAAGACAATGGATAAAAAGAAACTGAAAGAACCTTGGTATATATCAAAACATTAAAAATTATGTATCTTGTTATGACAATTATATATCTGGTTATGACTTTTTTTCTTTATTATATCCCCTGCTTATTTCCAATGTTAGATGTTGTTTTGTATTGTAGTTTAGTAGATACAGTATTTTTTTAATTATATTTTACAAAAGGTACAAGATTAGAGCATGTTACATCATTCATGTTTAAAAAATGGACCATCTGAATGATGTATTGAAGTGTTTTCATGACATCAGGGATTTGGTTCTTGATTAAAGCTGACAGTACCATTTTCCTCTGGAACGGTGACTTCAGTTGCTTGTGTGTTTTTCTGTGAATTGCAAGTACATCTCTGCAGCTAAAGAATTAATCATGCCCTCAATCTGCTCTCCGTGGCCACTGCGCAGCTGTTGTTGGGTGACCCACTTGCAGTTGGTTTTGGAGAGTTTTTTATTTCCATCTTTCAACTAGAGATGCCAGAAGTAGTCTGTTTGAAAAACATGGCCTCTAGGAGATAAAAGAATAAAGAAAAATATTATTTCGGCAGAATAGATAGAAGTTTTCATACAGTCTTGTTATTATATATGTATATATATATATACAGTCTTGCTGTTATATATTTTAAAGTTACTAATGCCTCAGCAATCTACAAATGCAGAAGAATATGGAGTTTCAGCCACTCTTAAAGCGTGAATATTTTTCAAATACTATTACGAACAACTTCTTATTTTATTTTCTTTTTTTTTTTTTTTTTTTACAACTCTCCCTATTCAGTACTGCATGCTTTTAGAATAAGCTGATTTATGAAGTGCTAATGTAGCAAAACCTTGCTGCTTTTGTGTTTCTGTCCTGTACTCCTGATCCCAAGTATTCCTGGTCCTCCTGCAGGTGCCTTCAATTCCTGGCCATACCCCCATTTCTCTCATGTCCCCTTGATCCAATGGTGTCTCTTGTCTGGGAAGGACTCTGGCTACTGGTGCTAGGTGCTTGAGTGTCAAGTGGCCAGCTAGTAGGGCAAAAGGGACAGGGACACTTTAGACCGTGCTATAGCATTCCTGGAGTTGTAGGAGATTAACAGAAGAGGGGAAAAAAAGAAAAAACGTAGTACTCTTTCTAAGCAATGGTTTTGATGTCAGAGAATGAATCTAGGTATCCTGCTCTGCCCGATTTGGCTGGAGTTCCACGATAGATTCAAACACGGGCAAAGGAAAGCTGAGAGGCACACACGGGCTGTGTGAGTCACGTTTCCTGATGCTTCACTGCTTTTAAGGGTTCTTTCTGCACCTGCTTTTGACTCTGGCTTGGCTGCTTGGCTAAAACAACTCAGAGGAGAACTATCCCCCTGAAAGAGGAAAGAATGGGGAATGGTGTTTTCTGCATTCCTGAGTTTTCACTGCTTATTAATAATATTACTTTAATAAGTTGTTGAGTCAGCAAAAAGTTACCCATATCTACACCCCGTGCAATGCATACTCGCACACAGTTCTGTTTTCTTTCAGCTTGGCTGGAATGTTCTGATGCTTAAACTAATAGGACTGTGCCATAGCCTTGAGAGGATTTCTGTAAATTGGAGGAAAAGGATCATCTTGTTTAAGTTAATCAAATAATCGGTGCAGCCAATATCCCCATGGGCAGACTTTTCCTCTTGGAAACTGACAGTGCTGCAGGTTTAAACACACTTTAATCTGCTTTTTCTTTGTGTAACAGTAAGGCAATTTTCTTGTTGAGTCTGTCCCTGCGGTAAATACAGAACTCCAAAGACAGTAATATTATCATTTGCTTCAAAGATTAAGGTGTGGATGTTGAAGATGCATTTATTTGTAATTTTGTTTTAGACTTTATGTGTCAGATGAGTCCAGATCAGAAGATTTATGTATTTTCACTACATATAAAGCTATTTTCTAAAGTTGGCTTTTATGAGATAAATCTATTTTAGTTCGGTAAAGAAATGCTGGTTTGCTTATTTGGATGCTTCTTTTAGCAGCCTTGATTTTCTTCTGTTGATGCTCAGGGGCTTTTATTAAGTTTTGGTATGGGTTATTATTCAGTTTCTCCGTATTTATTTAGTTTTTCTTATATCTCATCTTAACATTGGTGAGAGCTTCAATATAGTAATTTGTGTTGAGGACCATCACAGCAAAGAGCTTTGCTAGCCTTTTTGCTTATTTTACTCACTTCTGGTGGTTTTTACTCTCTAAACATTGACCGGTGTCATAAAATGTTTATGATATAAAATACAGATTTTAAGGTATTTTCTTCTGACTGCTGAGCTTTGCTACAGGTGAAGAAATCAGGAGCCAGGCTGAAGTTACTGTTCATTGCTAGGAACTTCAAGTGTGATTAACCTATTTGTTTTATTTTTCTTTTCAGAATTGGAAAAGGATTTCAAGGTGTTATGAAAAGATGGGGATTTAAAGGCCAGCCTGCTACTCATGGCCAAACTAAAACTCACAGGCGTCCTGGAGCAATATCTACCAATGTAAGGACTTTTTTTTTTTTTTCCCCATTCTTTTCTCTTTTTTTTTTAACCTGTTTTATATACTTTTCCCAAATATGTTCACTGAAATGAATTATTTCAAAATAACTGTCCCTTTTAACACAGACAAGTAGGCTTTCCAGTCTGTTTTCCATTCTGTGCTGGCAGAGAATACCAATTTCTTGAGAGGAATGGTGCAGAAATGGATAGCTAGTTCCTTATATCTTAATTTATGAATATCCTGAATTGTTAGTAAGTAAAACATGTTTGAACTGAACAAATTCTGGTATTTGGTAGTATAGGTGAAATAAATAGTATTAGTGATCTGAAGACAAATGAAAAAAATTCTTTATTATAGCACTTATGGTTTGGAAAGGATTACCAGTTGCTTTAAATTGTAGTACTTCTGATATTGACTTGGCAAAGTAGCTGGATAGTGCTATTAAAGGGGATGTTATTACGCTTATTCCTGCCTCTCTCTTTTTTTTTTTTTNTTTTTTTTAACCCTGCTCCAGGTTTTCCAAATGGAACTATGGGTACAAAAACTAGAGCAATGGAGGGACTTTCATTTTAAGTACTGTTCTGAGAAATATATGTTTAACAAAAATCTGTTCTACATCTTGTCGCAAAGTTGTTATAAAACTTGAGAATTAGGAGGGAGAGGAGAAGCTTGAGTTATCTTCATTTTGGCTGCTTTATGGGCCAGGGCTGCACTGAAGCTCTGTGATGGAATCCACAGATAGTTTAAGCCAGTCACTGCTCTCCAGGTTAAAGGCACAAGTCTTGTACTGACAGGGGTATTAGAAAACTATGCTGTTTATTGCTTTGCCAAGTAAAAATATGACGAGTTAAAATTTTTCTCTGAATCTACAAATATTTTAGTCAAGCAAAACTAGTATCTCTTTGTTGATAGAGCATTTTTGCAGTGTTATTATGGAAGAAGATATTTCAGGTAATCCGTAGTTTAATACTTAATCTGGAAGTATTTAAAATGAAAATATTTAATGATCAATGTTGAAAATACCAATATATTTTCTTTGCCTCTCCTCTTGGCTTTGTAAATGTGCCTCTTGAAGTTTTGTAATCTTTGATCTCTTCTTTATATCTAGAAAGCTTCCAAAGTTTACCGTGGAAAGAAAATGCCTGGTAGAATGGGTAACATTTACAGAACATCCTTCGGATTAAAGGTGAGTTTACTAGAAGGTATAAGGTGTCTGCATAGGCAAGCAGTGGGTGTTGCTATATAGTTCTGTGGAGGTGTACCATCCACCATTCTCTGTCAGCTTCAGAATTCAGGATCATGACTGCATCTTGAAGTAAGAAAGCTGGAAAGTCATAAGTAGTGAATATGCACTCCTATTTCTTTGTGGCTTGCAAAGAGGAAAATGAGACACGTGAACTGCTTTTTTCGTACGTGCAGTACTTTGGCACAGGGTAGCATTTCAGGTGACACTACCACATTATAATATACTTGTCACTGTGTGCCTTGTTCTCTACCTCTGATGTAGGAAAGTACTCAGGTTTCTTGAGACCCTTCAGTTAGGTCTTAGTGCCTGTTCTGCGTATTCAAATCCAGCCAAAGTCTGAATTGTTTGATGTCGCTGCTTTACAATGGCCTTCCAGGTTCCTGTGCAAACAGAAGGTTATGGTTTCTGCCTCGATTCTGATGTGTGCACACCTGCAGCAGTGCCTGAGCTATTTCTGCTACCGCTGTCTGTCTGTGCAGGCACAATTTGCTGTTTGCACAAGAAGCATATTAACCTGCACTTTGTGAGAGTGTGTGCTGCTGCTCTCTGCTAATTAAAACTAATGTTTTGTAACTAGAAAATGTGCATGTTCCGTTGAGCACCTCAAAGAATTAAGAAGTTAAAAATACGCTTGCAATAGCATTTTCATGAATATATTTGTCTTAATTTGTCACATGTGATTTTTACAACTCTTGCTGTAAGAAAGAGACTTGGGAGCTTAAATTGGTGTTATACTGGGTGAAGAGCTGAGTTATCATATGTAGCCTGATCATAAGCTTTAAGCTAGTGTACAGATTCCTGCATTAGACAACTATCCACTTAGGACAGCAAGTGACTGAGTTTTGTGACAAGTTTAAGTCGACACAGAACATTCTTCTTCCCTAGAGTTCTACCTGCACTTAATCAGTTTGTGCTTCACTATAGCTTGTACTGTAGCTTGTATTCCCAGTTTACATAAAGCTGGGGATATTTTCTAAAAATAGTCTCAATATTTTTTTTTCTGTCTCCTAGGTGTGGAGAATCAACACAAAACATGATATTATTTATGTAAATGGGTCTGTTCCGGGTCACAAAAATTGTCTGGTGAAGGTATGTTTGCTTGCTTTTAACTAACTGCTTATTTAGTGACTGTTAATCTCTGCAGCTCTCTCCTTACAGTAGGAAAAACATTGCTTGGATGCAGCTTTTGGAGTATGAATGATTACTGGGGAGAGTAGGTCTCCACCCACACCAAACAGCTCATTCTTAGCCTTGCACCGGAGTTCTGTACCTCTTTTAGCCTATGATAAGACAACACAGTTGTTGTAACTTTGTGGTAGGTGTCTTGGGTCTAGGGCCATCCTCTTTTAGCTATAATCTGAGTCACTAGCTAGTTGGTGAGATTTCTGGAATATTATATAAGGGCTATATTCATGAGCAGAAATACACAGCTAGTGCTTTAAAAGTTATACAAAGCATTCTCAATTTCTTGGCCACACTCAGTATCAGTTGTCATTTTTACAGAGCAGTTGAGGTACAGATCACTTAACAGCTAGACTTAACAGATTCATTTTTTGAGTTCTGGTTTTAAATGGGTTAAGAATGCAAACAGTCATGAATCACCTCTATTCTGAAGTAGTTTTCTTTGCTTTTAAACCGAGGTCATGTGTTTTAGTATTGCCCATTTGTATTTAGTGTGGAGATCTCATTTAAACAAAGCCATCTTCAGCTTGCGAATCAGACCTTGTACACCTCTCCCGCAAGACTAATTTTACAGCATGGGTACTATGCTCCTGTCATCATTGGGTCAGCTCCCCGTTTTGCTGGTCCTCTAACTGGTTTTGCTCTGGAAGCAGTTCTGCTGTTGGCCTAAGGAGGCTTGAGAAAGCAGGATAGCTGTAAGCAGCAGCTTGTTAATAGGAAACTGCTGGGCCAAACCATCTGAGCGTATCCAGTAAAACAACTTTGACATCAGAAATGTGAAGAGGATAACTGATTTCGATTGCAATGGCTTTCTGCTCTAGCACCGTTTAAGTGCCTGGTGTCTTTGCTGATGATTTCCATTCAATTCATTCACTCTGGGTGAATTCACTTTGGAATTTTATCCAAAGAACAGAAGTAAAAATAGTTCTATTGTTTTTTCAAGTAAAGTTAATTAGTTATTATGAACTAAATGATGCAAAGCACTTTTCTAACGACTTCCCTATCTTTTCTGTTTTAACATGTAGAATTTCTGTTAATTGTGTTTGTAATTTACCTGTATTTGAAAATATTTCACGTTGTAGTTATCTGTAGTTTAAAAGTGCGGATATCTCAAAGTAGGCTTTCTGGCACTTGAAGCACATTTCAGAGTTGTAGCTATTTTCATTGTTAGAAAACAGGGTTAAGGATCCATGAGGAGGAGAGGGATTGCATCCCTTAGAACTGTTTGATTAAAATGGTGTAATACTTGAAAGACTCTCGTATTTATCAAAGCTCCTTTAAATGTTCATGGATTTTTAGTAACAAACTTATGCTTTGACATGAAGACACAGTGTAGCTTGGAAGTATTTTTTAAAATCTGCTCCACTTATATTTAGTAATTGGAAGAGAGGGCATAGCCATGAGAGTTGGATATTAAGTCAAGAATCTTCATTTTTAAATACATCTCTGAGAACAGAGGAAGCTTTAATTAAAAAGGCAGCATGCGATGTTGTGCGTGTCTGTTCTTCCATTTCTGATTCTTCTCAATTTAACCTTGCTGCATTTTTATATGGTGTTTTGAGCTTGTGTCTTACCATTTTTCTTCCATGATATTTTGTTATTTACTTATAGCCTTTGACTCTCTATACATTGATGTCAAAGCTGCTTGAATATGTAGCTGAGGAGGGAAATTGTGAAATAGCAGCTTTTATGATTACTGTTTATTCCACTAAATATCCACCTGTAATTAGGTAGGGCTAATATCTAGACAATGTGGAGCTAGCTGTCTTTATCTACGCTTGTAAATGTAGCATCATGGTAATATTTTTTTTCTTTCTGTGCCTCTAAAAAGAAAGCATTTGTGTCCAGTGCCCACTCTTTGTTGCTTGGTAACCATTAAAACCACAGTGCACCTTAAAGTGTGTATTTGTCTTTTATGTTTTATATATTTTTAGAAACTTAGTGCATCAGCACTGTGTCTGGACTGAGATGGAGCACTTGAGTTTTCAAGTTTAATTTTCAGCAGAAAAACTGCAGAGCACTAGGATGGATCCCCAGTTTAATTAGAAGTCGGTTTTCATTTGATATTGCACACTGAACTGTGCAAGTGAATTACTGACATAAGTGATGTTTCTAGTTAGATGGAAAACTAATCAAAAAAGCTCACTTCATCACTACCAAAGAATCTGTGCTTAGAGCTAATAAAATACCATCTTGGCATGTAGACTGGTGATAGAATGGTGGCAAGTTTTTGTTTGGTTTTATTGTTTTTAAGGCAAAATAACACTTCTGAAATGGGTATAGTTCTTGCATTCAATTTCTATACAACTTGTAAGGTAGTTTAGAAGCTGAGGTAGAAAATGTATAACACTTAAGAAATTACTTAACAAATTTTATATATTTAAAGATTTTTTCTGTTAGCAAACACTTGATATTCTGCTGCTGTGGATGCTAAAACAGCCTGAAGCCTCATCAAAGTGCAAGTGTGAGCTGTGACTTAAGCATCAAAATTTGATGCTTATTTAAGACTGTATTAAGTATTTTGTGATGATAGATTTCTCAAGTTGTGTTTGTTTATCCTAACTATTAAGCTGTCAACATATGGGAGATGAGTATGTGCAGTTTATTGAGTGTCTGCTAAACCATTTCTATCTGTGTTTTGAAGATTTAGTGACAAAATCATGACCGGGTCCAATTTCTGCTTTATCTAGTATTTATTTCAATTTAAAAACTGCACAGATCATGTATACTAATATTAGTATAGTGCTTAAGCAAACCAAATAATTATGTTGTACAAAGTTATAGCAATGAATATTTACAGAAAGGTAACAGCTCGTTAGGCTCTAATTCATGGGGCTTCAGTAACACTGAGTGATAAATCTTGTTCTGTCTTCATGGGGACGCCTATTTTTTGAGAACACTTTAGAAGAGAATGCTAATATTTTGAAATGGGTCAATTCTACCCTGAAATAAAGTGCTTTTAAAACGTTTAATAATGTCAGGGCCATCGTTTTGAGTTAGAGATACTATTTTTGTCCTAGAGTCCAAAAGTAGCGGAGAAATTTGTGTATTAAATATTTGCACAGAATTGTACATCTGTTAGAGTGTGCAACTGTACTGCAGAAGATTAATAAAGCAATTACATATAACCACTTTCAGTATAAATAAAAAAAAATTATGAACTACCTATGTTTGGGAAGGAAGTGGAATAATATTTAGTACATTTTTGAATTCTTTGCAACAAAGCATTATTTTTCGAGCTTGCAGTTTTTACTCTGAGAAATAAGGTAAAGGGCATTCAGTGGGATTTCTTTGTCTTATTAAGGTTGCTTTCAGACGAGTTACTGAGAGTATAGCTCATACCAAATCACTCATACTTCTTGTCTGCATACATTTTGTTACAGCCAAGCGTAGCTATGGCTACATACTATTAATCTCCCTTGTAATAGTGTGATATGTGTGTAGCAATCTGAGGAAATACATATGCAAAACCTTTGGTATGTGATGTCTTTCATAAAGGTAAAGAAAGTCATTCAGTAATTGCTTGCAGGCAGGTAAATGGCACGGCTTTTTGAGTTGCTAATCAAAACTTTCAGAGGTAAAGTGAAATTCAGTTCTTTTTAGTAGGAATAATTATAGAGTCTAACAACTCTTGAAACTTAGAAGGGAAAGAGATATGGTCTTTCTAACCAATATTGATGCACTAAGTTCATGCTTCAGACTGGAACTTAACTTGCATTTGCAAGAACAGAACATAGAAGCTTTCAGAAGCTGAAGTTTAAGTCAAATATTGTGTGCTACATCTGCAAGAATTCGTTTAGGCAGTTGTTTTAATTTTGTTTTAAATCATGGTTGCCTTTGGTGGGTTTCTTTCAAAAAAAGTAAGAAGATTCCTCCTCTTAAGCAGCTAATAATAAAAAAAAGGCAATTAAGCAGTACACTCTTTTTCTCCAACCTATTTGATTTTTAAATCCAGTTGAATATAGTGGTGACTGAAAGGAGTTATTACAGCTCCTACAGAAAGATCATATGTAACAATTTGGAAATGAAGAATTTGGTTTTAAATAAAATTTCATCATTTGAGAATTTGTAGCCATCCTTTTTTCAGAGATACCAGCTGTCTATCTTCTACCGCAGACAATCTGGGTTTTGCTGATAATTCTAGCTACTAATTTTCTTGAGAGATTGAAGTTTCAAGGGCAAGAGTTTAAATCTTTCGACATGTAGAAAGGTCAGTATAGGAAAGTTATTTCTGTGTGACATTATCTTTCTTAGAAATTAACTTTCTTAAAGGCACATGTTTTACAAACCTGGGTATTCGGTCCACGAAGAATTCTTGTTACTTAACTGTGCACTCGTTGAATAGTTCCACAGTAACCAGAGACACTAGGTACAGCACGTGCAATTAAGCACTTGTGCATATCTCTGCAAAATTAGGGCAGAAGTACTCCATTCTACAAAAGCAAAAAGGATGCCTTGGTAGTTGAAGAGATTGCACTGCAGAATATAACTTGATATGTCCTGTAGGAAAATAAATGAGACGTAAACATAGTTAAACCCAGCACTATTTACACATTTATTTTAACAGCAGTTTTAAATAGTGAGCCATGAACTCATAGCAGTAAACTTAGATTTCTCACTAAGATTTCTTGTATGGTACAAGTGATGCATTTTGGATTGAGGAGGGGGAGTTGGTGCTTTGTTTTTTTAAAAAGCTCTTCAATGACTTGGATACAAAATACGGAATTCAATAATTGGGTTTAGTATTAAAACGACTGATGTTTAGACATGGAATTTTTCAGATATATAGGAGCAGTGTGAAAACTTTTTCTTACGCGTTCAAGGTGATTTCTAAGCTTTAGTGCATAACTTAGATTAATTAAATTCTTTTTTTCCTCCACTTTTTAGGTGAAAGATACCAAATTGCCAGGTTACAAGGACTGCAATAAAAATCCTCCATTCCCTACATATTTTGCTGATGGAGGTGAAGAATTACCAGAAGACTTGTATGACGAGGAAGTTTTCCAGTTTACAGAACCATCTATCACATATGCTTAGTATTCTTAACAACTTCGAAATCAAATATTTTTAATGTTATTTTCATGAACTTTATAGTGCTATATAAAAGTAAACCTAAAAAATGTGGTCTGGTCAAATGACCTGGACATTTTGATACTGCCATTTTGGCCAGTTTCTAAGATTTACCAATGTCAATTTCAAATCTGTGTTAAAACAGCAGGTGAGTCAGAGGGCCGGGTTGTAAACTGTATCAAGTGCTTTGTCTTCGGAGATCTTTTGTCCTTTGCCATAGGCTGTGAAACGCAGAACATTTCTTTGTATTAAAGATGGTTCAGTTATTTTTCTGAATGCTGTAAAGCTCTGTACTTCTGCGGAAAGTATTCTGGATAACTTTGATCAATCAAACATTTTTTAAATCTGTTTTGGCTTCTGAGGGGCATAGGTAAATAGATGTGAAAGTAACCCAAAATCAGGGAAAATGCACTGATTTGCAGAAGCATGGGCTTGTTTCCTTCCTTTCACCAGAGTTCTTTTTCTCTTTTTGCTTTAATATTGTGTTGAGTTTAACGTAGCAGATACCCCAACAAATCTTCTAGAGGAAAGATCATGCCAACCACTCTCTGTGCCTTTGGAGAGCTCTCGCAGTCTGTGTGTGAGGGATTGTTCAGATTGGAAGTATTTGGTAGCAAAGAAGCACCGAGACTGTTGTGGCCACCTTTTTGTCACCTTTGGTGACAGCTTGTGCTGAACGTCACAGAGGATCCCTCACATGCGTTCTGAGGAAAAATTATCTACAGTTGTCTCTGTATTGGCTGTTTATATTGTTGAAAGAGAGCTTTTGTAAAGGAAAAAGGACAAATGTGAAGTATTCTTCCTTATGCTAATACTTTTTTTCTTCTATTCTACCTCTTATTAATAGTTGGAATGTATACCTTCCTTTTATTTTCATGCTGTTTGCTATTCATGTTATTTGCTTTTCCAAAATCTAATCTTTTGAACACTGTAAATCACCCTCTCAAATAGAATCAAGCACCTGCATGGCTGCCGGAGTGCCATCTGCAGGAGTTAAAGCAAGGAATTTGAATATCCTAAGCCAGTCTTAATACAATGTTGTGTACTCATCCTTGTAGCATCATGGCAAGACATTAAATACCTAAAACAAATAAGAGGTTTCCAAAGAACCTTACTACTGTTACCTACTTTTAAAGTGATGTCCTTGTGCTTGTCATGGTGTCTGTCAATCACTGAAGATGTTTTGATTTTTTTGGAATAGCTTTAAAAAAACAAAAGCCATCTTTAAGTTTATATATATATAATATATATATATATAGTCGCTTTATGTGTATATAGCTGTTATATATCTGTATGTGTGGCAGTTTTTAGTATATTAGGAGAGATTGTTGGAGAACATGGTATGGAAATGTGAACTGATAAATATCTACATTGTAGGGCATCTTTTAGATAGTTTCAGACAAGTTAGAAATGTGATTTAGAAGGGTGTAGCAGAATGCCGAACCGCAGCACAGTATCTATGTTTTGGCCATGGTATTGCTAATCGGTGCAGCTTGTCACCTGTTCAGGATAACTGGTGTTTCCTGAAGAGGAGTTTTGGTGCCCAGTCACCTAAATACATAATAGATTTTTAAAAGTTATAACATTTCAAGCTTCCTGGCTGTTGACCACATGCAAATCAGGTCTGCCCAAATGCCTGCACGCTCTCCTCTGGTTTCTGGGGTAATTTGGTAAGAGTGTTTTCTATGAAGATGCTGCTTCCTGCCTGCCTGCATGGGTTGCTGCTGCCTCTGTCTTTCCCTGCAGCTGCTCCTTGCCTATAGAGAAACAGTATCACGAGCTCCAGAGAGAGTACTGGGGGTCACACTACAGGAGCAAGGAGGCTGATGGAGTGGGAGAACGTGGACTTGGGCTGCTGCTGTTGGAAGAAGGCAGATAAGTTAGATAAATACTTGCAGGGAGCAAGAACCAAAGCCTGTTAGCACTGCTCTGCATGGTTTAATAACTGTTCAGAGTGTAACATCTCTCTGTTTTAATGGCTTTGTTGTTATTTTTTTGTTGACTTGAATGAAAGCCCAGGATCTTTATCAAGTAGGAGATCACCATGCAGAGGTGCAGTTTCACGTAGGAGATCACCATGCAGAGGTGCACTTTCACCTATTTGTTTTCTCAGCTGAAAGTTCTGGGATTGCAGGAATCTTTCCTAAAATTTATCTTTTGGGTTTTCTTTTAATGGATGCTGTGTAGAACACCAGCAATCAGGTACAAACTCAAAGGGAGCCACAGATTTAAAAGTTAATGCTGTTTCAAATTCCATTTCAGCTTGAGAGAAAAATTGACAACTTAGTTCAAGTCTTGTTTCTGTGGTAGGAAGGTAACTTTCCCTCTTTTGGTGTAAAGTAGATTTCAAAAAAATCTGTTAACATTACTACATAGCTTCAGTGTCCAGGGAAGTATAAAATACTCAGTTCTGAAGGAAAAGATTAAGTTAGAAGAGCTGTTAAAGGAATTTACCTAATTTGAGATGAAAAGGGGAATGAGGTGAAAAAGCCTTTTTTTATTATTATTATTATTCAAGAAAAAGTCTCAATTGAAAGTATTTTAACTTTAAATCTGTGCAAAAGAAACTTCCAGCTGGCTATTGCATATCCAGCACTTTGGCTTCTTTTACTGTGGCCAGCTCTAATAGTGTGAATGTATTCACATATATGAACTATCATATACAGATGTACTGTATTAATGTACAGACAGTGTGCTAAAACAAAATCCACTAAAAGAAAAAAAAAATCTCGTTGTTTTTTCTTTCGTTTGTCTAGCTTTAAAGTATGTATTGGAGGCCACAGACTAGTCCCTGCAGTTGTACTTTTGAAATGCATGCTGGATATGCGCCACATGTTTTGCTTTCTTTTTACCTTTTGATTTGTATTTTCTTCTTGCCTGGTAGGTATTGGTCTCCTTTTTTTTTTTTGTTTTTTTTTTTTTTGTTTAGGTGGAACTGTGACGGTTATGCTCCTTCCCCATTTTGTCGCTCACTCCCTCACCGCTCGTTCCGTGACAGGAACCTATTCTGTCTTTGGTTATCAAGAATTCTTAGACACTAATTTTTTTAGCTCTAGGTCAAGATTTGCATCCTTCCCGAAGGTGAGCATAGTCTGTTGTGTAAGATGTATAAGATCTGTTCATGTGAGTTGAGAGTAGTGCAGCTTGCTTGGGTTCACATACATTTATTACACCCGCTCTTTCATCAGGCTTTAGGAGACTTGCAATATTTCATATCTAATTTCCTGTGCATGCCTTGTCTCTCTTTCCTCTGCTTTTCTGACTAATGAAGGGACTTTGTGCAAGAGAAGGGCAGGCTGAACATACTTCAAGGAGCGAAATTCTTCAGAAGTGTAATGACACCAAATGATTTAAGACCACCTACAAGTTTGCTCTTAGAAAATGCCAAGGATGTTTGCAGAAGTGTTTTTTAGATCTTGGCAAAAGTACTGGAATGGAGTATTCTTTGGTGCCACAGCATAGCAAAAGGGGGTTGTGGCTACTCAAAATCAGAGGTGCTGCTACGGTGCCTAAAGTTGAGGGGGAGGGGGGGGAAAAAAAGCAGACAAAATGAGACAAATACCAGTTTCCCATGTCTCCAATGGGCCTACAACTTCATGCCTTGTGGGATATGATTGTTTCTCTGAAAGGATAAACCAAAGCCTGTCCTGCATGTGGGTATCTGTCTTACTTTGTTGCAATGCCAGAGTACTGAAATTTTAGAGATGCTGAGGACTGTGGGTCCATATAACAACAAAGAAGCATTTATTCCATATTACTTCTAAATTGCTTATCGAAGGAGGAGGGACCTAAGCATATTATGAGAAGTCTGAATCCCACAGGACAGCATCTTACCTGCTGCTCCTACTGATCAGTTTTGCAGTCAAAGGAAGTTGTTGGTAGCTCTGTTACACGTGGCAAATCTTTCAAAGGAGTTGGGATCTGCCGTGAACTGTGTACCTGTTTCTATGCAGAAAGGAAGCAATGCATTGCTCTCTTACAGGAGTAAATAACATTTCCAAACTGGGCTTCTCTTTTCAGCCCTGGCTGTGTCTTTGCTCTGGAAAAGGGCCTATACTTTGTCTTTTGATGCTCAAATGTCATGAGGGATCTACCAAAAAGCATGAATGCTTTTAAAACCTCAAGTGCAAGTAGGTTTATTGTGCTTCTATTACTGTTTTTTGCAGGAAAGTTTTTGTGCAGTTTTTCTCGCACTATGTTCACTGACAAAACACTAATGTAGACCGGTGCGTCCCCAGGAATTTGGGTATGCTTGAAGCTGCCTGTAACAAATGGTGAGGTGAACTCCAAGCACTTCTTTCATAATTAGCCCATTTTTCTTTGCAGGTCTTTGTGAATCAAAGTGCTCTGGGCAGGGTACACTCTAATCTAGGGTTGACATATCTAAGAGTATGTGTTACCCCTTCCTCAGGCTCTTCTGGTTTGGAGGAAGAGTTCTTTTTAACATCATTAGCACTCTGCCTTGGAGGATGATGTAAGGTTAGGCGTAAGCTGTATCCCTGCCTTCACAGCATGGCTGCTTTGAAAGATAAATATTGTTGATTAATAACCAGTCTCAGTGGCTGTGTAACAGTAGATGAATTAATGGTGGCAGGCATACAATATAAGTTGAACGTAAAATGAGAGCAGGAAGAGGAAATCAAAACACT
Source organism: Eudromia elegans (assembly GCA_003342815.1). Taxonomy (NCBI): domain Eukaryota; kingdom Metazoa; phylum Chordata; class Aves; order Tinamiformes; family Tinamidae; genus Eudromia; species Eudromia elegans. The sequence continues at coordinate 1,652,062 of PTEX01000081.1, forward strand.
CATCCATCACTTGACAACTTAATTGCTGTCACTGATGATAAACAAGGAGTTTATTTCCTTGAATCTCCACTTTTAAATATCACTGCTCTAGCATTATGTGAGACTGATAAACATTTTCCTTCACTGTTTTGACTTGATGTGGAAAAATGTAATTTATTTGCTTAACATTTAACAAATATTCTAGAAAGCCGAGGGGATGACAGGAGATTTTTTATAGACTTGCAGCTTCCTCCTCCATCTTCCCTCAGAGTTTTAGCCAGGCATGGGCTGAATTTTTCCTCAAGTGATGGGTTTCGTATTCAAATATTGTAGCTACTTAGCTCTCAACCTCTGTGCTGATGCCGTGTTTTGTAGTCAGCTGCAATTCTGAAACGTGAAGCTTGGCACAATCAGGCACAATCAAACAGAAAATGTTCAATTGATTGAGAAGTGAGAAATGAGCGACAAATCCCCAGTAAACATTTTAGTGATATAGAACTCCCCAGCATAAGAAGGACAGTTGTCTAGGTAATATGCCAGGCAGATATTCCCAAACCATGGCCTTCACATGGCTGGAGGCAGATTGACACATGAGGTGAAGCATGAGGAAGACTGTCTGAGTGCAATCCCAGTCCCAGTAAGGCAAAAAGCTCTGAAACTACTGTCCCCAAGCAGAGAAATGGTATTTCTGCCACCTTGGAGCAGCAGAAGCAACTGAAGGCATCAGTGAATGGCTGACCCCAGGGTTGGCCCCGTATCTGTAAGCTCTAGAGCACTTTTTCCCATGGCTCCCATGTGAAACAGGTGGCTGTTTTTTAAAAGAAATTGCTGGCCTATTCTGCTGGTGCTTCATATTTCCTGGCTGATAGAGGCTATTTACTGTCCTAGTGAAACTGGGGACAGTGGTGCCCTCTGTTAGTGTTGTGAGTGCTGTGTGGTTGTAGCCGTATTGCTTGGCTTGGATCATTCTCCTGATTAATGTCATTTCCACTTCTCCTTGAACTTTCACGTGTAAATGTCTCTTTTTTTCAATTATAAACACTACTTGTATATTCTAATAATGAGCTCCTATGCCCTCCAGTGTACAGATGTTGTGTATTAATTGCATTTAATGAGTATTGCTCACCTGGAGCGAGTTGTTCTGCACTGTTACACACTGCAGTGTTAGTCACGTAGCAGAACGTGATTTATTTATGTAACACACTTGGTGGTACTTTGCAGCCATAAAAATGCATGCAGAAATGCTGACCTTGGTCTTGGGTGTTTGTTGGTTCTGTGGACAGCGCACAGTTCCTGGGGGAAACAATTTAAGGGAATTACCCATAGCCTTCGTGATGCAAATAAAGGACAGGGGTAACAGGGTTATTTTCAATTCAGAGAGCTCTGCAGTGTTTGGAGTGTGACAAAGTGTGCAAAACAAACCTGCAAAGCCAGTGGCTTGTTCTGAGTGTGGGGCTGTAGCCTGTGTTGCAGCAAGGTGTGGTGCTGGGCAGTAAAGGGCTGCAATAAGACTGATAGCCTCAGAATTAAAACAGTCTGCTAGTTCTTGTCCCTGTCTGCCACCTGCAAGAGGTACCCTGATGATACTAGTTGATGCTAATGATACCAATTGTGGAGGGCGAGTGTGCAATAGCAAGGGATTCTCTGCTCCCTTGTATCCACCAATGGAGTCGCCAGCCTTTCTGTCAGTATTTTACTTGCACCTACCCCCTCACCTTAGGGAAGGGCATGCGGGCTAGGTGGAAATGTTGACATGCTGCAGCAGATTCATTTCTTGTTGAATATCCAAGGCTTGTTGGTCGGATTAGAGTTCCTGCTCCCTTAGACGAACTGCAAATCGCTACTTGTGGATAATTTGGGGTTTTTTTCTTCTTTTTTGTATTGAAGTAACATTCACTTTCACAGTGGTCACTCTGAGCATTAAAACAGAGCCCAAGCGAGGCAATCAGCTGAGAAAGTGGATTTACTTTCCAGCGTGAATGCAGACAATGACTTAAACTATTTGCTGTAATCTGATTGGGGTGCACACTGGGGATCCAGCCCCTGCACGGTGCTGTTTACTGCTCTGTGTCAGGTTCCAGTGTTAAGATCCTCTGGCAGAAGCTGCTTATACTGAAGTCAAAACTTGGAGGAATCTCGCTTTGAGAGGAAGTGGGGTTGAGAGGAGAGCGTAACAAATATTCTGTTAGAATATTAGCACTTATATTGTGCTGTATAATTTGCTTCATGTTTCCCTGAGTAATACAGTTTTACAGAGAGCTAAGTCAAGTTTTCATCTGCCTGTTTTCAACCCCCTCCTCGTTTTCTTTCTAAGTAGCAGAAAATCTTTAAATGTGGATGTCTGGTGGGGGGGGCATTTGTTTGCTTTATCCTTTTTTTTTTCAGGTGCTCATAGCAATAACCTTGAAGAGGGTCCCTTGGCAACCTGCTGCTCTATTGAATAGCGATATGATTCATCAATCCTAAGGCCGACACAGCCCATTTACATTTTCTTTCTCCCATTTCCAGAGGATCGGGATGGAAAGCAGAGGCTTTTCTGTGTATGAGCTCTCTGAAAGCAGTATTTCACAGGTTCTTGCCAATTCCTGCCTGATAAAAACATGTCTTGTTGCTCCATGCAGCAGTAAACTCACAGCAGGAATTACAGTTTTTGGTGCCTTGGTTGAATGCATCTGTCCAGCATCACAGAACAAAATGCATTGGAGACTTTGGCGGTAGGTGGTGAGAGGTTTATCCCACGGTGCACACAGTTTAACTTGACTGTACCTTTCTCTGTGATTACCAAGAGATCCACGTTTGGCTGCTGGTTGGCCCTCATACTGTAGCTCCTCTGCATCTTCTCCTGTGGATCTCCCATGTTGTCCTTTAAGCTGGCCTGAAATTTTCCTTTATTTAGCTCAAAAGCGTAAAGCTGCATAAGGAGAAATAGCCTAGTGGAAAAGCAAGTTTGATGCTCTGTCATCATCCATTTCCTTTGATCACAGGTCACCAGAGAACACTTTAAAGAGAAAACCATTTTTCTGTGAAACTGCCGTGTGATTTCTACACTTCTATATCATCCCTGCAGCAAAGCAAACGCCCAGCTGTGCTTTCCCACCCCGCCTTGGATACAGAGGGTCCCAGTCTCGAGCGCAGGGGCTACCAGCCTGGAGGAGCAGCAAGCCCCAGCGCAGCAGGCTTCAAGCCTTGTCGCGTGAAGCTCTTTGACAATTTTGTGGTGCAATCACCTAACTGTTTTGGGGGGCACCTGCCCATGCCAGGGACAGAGTGGAGGGGATTTGGGGGAGTCTTTGCCATTTCATGCTAGGGAGAAATCAGCCTCCCTCCTTTGAAGGAGAGAGGGAAGGGGGAAATCAAGCGTTGTCTGGAAACAACGGTGTAGACGTGTAAGTGAAAGCACTGGCCTTCTCCCCTATTATTCATCCCTGGCAGTGAGATCTGTCATATTTACTGATGTCCAAAATGTTTGCGTTGATGTGAATGCAACGCTGGCTCTCGTCTGCAATGCAGCCCCTGTCGGAAGGATAATCAGGTGGTGTCATCTGCTGTCGTTGAAGCTAATGGCTGAAGCAGTCGTTTTCTCCTAATCACTTAATGAGATTTATTGTCAATTATCAAAAATAAGTGCTTGTTTGCAAGGAGGAGGAGATTTCGACAAAACACTTTCCGAGCTATTAAACATCAATGTTACAAAAGTTGCTGTTTTATAAATGTAGAAGCTGCTATTTATTTATTCACATTTAAGAAACTGAATGGATTATTAACAAGCAGTCCTTAATTTATGGAGCATTTTTACAGGCACAGACTCTGCTTTTGCAGGTACTGGTAAATGTTTAAGTTTATGCTGGCAAGGAATGGATGTAACAAAGCACATGTTTAGGTAAACTGCAAGATTGCCTCCTGTCCCACCGTCTGTCAGAATTAGATAGACCAAGCCATAGGTTGAAAAGAGGAGAGTGTGGACACTGGGCAGCCGAGCACTGGGCAGAGGTTGTTGCAGTCGTGTTGCTCCAAGGGCAGCGTGACTGAGATCCTGAGGGTGAGAAGAGAGAGAAGCAAGGGCTGGTGAGAGGTCTGGGCTGCGCCTGCAAGCAGAGCTGTGCGAGGAAGCCCGAAACAGGGGCACCAGGGGTGCGATGTGGCCGTAGGTGACTGAGGAGGGAGACCTGGCCTGATGGGGAGAGAGCAGCACCCAAGGTGCCCGGGACAGCAGTTGGCAGAGTGACAGTTTGGCTGGTGGGAGAGAAAGGTCCCATCAAGTGCTGACAATGTACTGAACTACTGCTGCCTTGCTAGGGCTGGTAGAGTATCATAGCAGCCCTCTGGGGATAGGGAAACAAGGTGGGAAGCATACGGTGAAGGCAGAAAAAGTCCAGCGGAGAGAACCTGATAAAGGAAATACTTCATTCTGCATCTCCAACTTCACTGCACATTAGCTGCAATGAAATCTTCAAGGATGCATGATCAGGCCTAGGTGTGGTTATACCTGGTGTGGTGCTTGGTGTCTGAGCTGTGTCAGGCTTTGTGCTCAACAGCTGGTGAGTTTCACGTGGATTTCAAGAGGTGTCTAACAGCCTCCCTGACTGATCACATCTGTGACTCCCTAGCAGGTTTTACGCAGGAGAGATTATGGGAACATTTCCAGAGTGCTGTTGACTGACAAAAGCCTGAAAGGTGCCAGGAAGCCGATAGCATCTTAACAGCTAAGCTGTTCCCCCCACACACACTTTCTTTTTTCTTTTTTTTCTTTTTCTTTGGTTTCTTGCTGTAGCAGCCAGCCAGGCCTGTAACTCCTGATCATCTCTGTCAGGTTTTCTTGGCAGTGGGAGCATCCAAAAAAGAGTTTTATAATCCCCCATGGCTGTTTAGCTTCAAGACAGCATTCCACAAAACCAGGCTCCAAATTTTACAGGTTCATGGATTAAATAACCAAAATGACCTTGTAGATACAGTTCCTAATACAACAGCATTTCAATACAAAACCACTTTTTTCTTTCTTCATTCTGGTATCTGGGAATATGCATTTTCTGCTTGGTCAGCTGCAAAGCCTGACCTGAGGGAATCGGTGCAAAATGGGCGAACGCAGGGAAAACGTCTCCAGAGTGACCACAAGCACGGAGAGGAGGGCAGGCTTGCTCAAGGGAGCAAGGAAAGCAGGACTGTAGGACGCGGCTGGTGCTGCCGGGCTGTGGGACAGAGTGTGCTGCTAGCTCTGGAGAATGGGGTGTCCCTCATGCCACCAAGGAGGTTGTCACAAGGTGGTCACAGCAGGGTTCTTCTGCAGCCTTGAAACTCAGCCCTGCGTTGCTGCTTTTGGCGAGCCCCATCAGCTCAAATATTTCACCGTGTCCTTGTATCCGGGGGTATAAGAGCACTCTGAGGCATTTGGATTTCAGYTTAACTCTGTCCTGAGATGCTCTGAAAGCTTTGCCAATGTGGTGAAACTGAGGAATGTAACATCGAGTATTAGAAATCTGTATTTTGCTCCCCAGTAGCTCCCTATCTCAGGCTACCAAAGCAAATGTGTTTAACGTAGGATCTGCTTGATTTCASTCCAAGGTTGAAGGCTGTTGTCTCCTCTTCTTGTTTACTCTTCTGTAGGGTTACCTGAGGGGACTCGTTCTGCAGATGCACTGTGAGATGCGGACATCTGCATGCCACGTCCCAGGGAAGCGCTCAGCACTGTTCCCTTCTGTGTCATGGTGAAGCTTCCASCAATTCCCATGGGGACGCAGTGCCGATGCCGAGTGCCCTGGAGAATTCACTTCCCTAAATGACATTAATTATGCCCCCAAAGGTGCRTGAGTAACAGAGAAGCTCAGTTAAATTCAGGCTGGAAAACAAAACAATAACACACAGAAAATAACTAAGAAAGCACTGGGTTTTGTGCACAGGAAGATACCTAACACAAGTGTTAAAAATTTTGATACATTCCTCCATCCTAAGGTAATACTTGCCTATTACTTCAACCTATTAACTGCAAAAACCTGCAGGCTACACTATTGAATCAAACTGAGAGCTCAGGTGCTTGCGTTTTCATTAAGATCCTGCATTGGTAAATGGTGCAGCTCTTTATAAGAAAGAAAGAAGAAACTTATCTTGCTTGTCTTAGTAGCCAAAGCAGGCAGATCTTATGCACATACTTTTTATGGATAAATTCATTTCAGATCTCATTTGTGGGCTGAGCTGTAGTGCAGTTTTTGAATGAGTCCCAGTAGTACAGACTGCAAAGAAAGCAAGGCGCAAGTGAGTCTCAGGGGGTGCCAAATTACTSTTTGGAAAGCCAAAATGCATTATTTTTCAGTGTGAAAAATTTCAGGTCATCTAATTATGGGGTGTCCACTGCTGGCAGTGACATTAGGAAACCAGGTTGTTACTTGAAAATTTTCCTTGCCTAAATTTTGCTTCCCAAGATTAGCTGTCTCTTGCGCAGTGCTTTAGCACTTGGTAATTCAGGTGGGACTAAGAGGRGGTGCTTTTAGCTGTGCTGCCTCTGCAGTGAAGCTGCTGCCAGGTACTGACTTGACAGGGAGCCAAAGGAAAGCAGTGCTGAGTCGTGCCACAAAGTCCTCCCCGAGCTTAGCCCGGTTTTGCATTCCTTGCACCCAGGAAACACGACTGCAACCGCACATGTTGTCTGGAGGGGCCCTGGGCTCTCTGTGTGCATGGGCAGGAAGACTTGACCCCATTTGCCTCTATGGGTGCTTTGGACCCCAAATTCCTCCAGTGGAGCAGTCAGGGATGCTGCTGCATTTACAAAAGGAGAGGTGAGTACATTTTTGCTGATGCCATAGTGAAACTACATTGTTGGAGCTAACTTAGACCTATGTGGAGAGATGCACTGGACTGTTGAAAGAACCAGAAAGCAAAAACAAGTTAATAATGACATTAGTTTCTTTAAAAAAGAGTAGTTGTTAGCGTCTCACTGTCTTTAGTCTCACATTCATACAAATGTTGCAAAATCCAGATTGGGCACAAAATATCTTGTTAAATGCGACTTGCATCCAGTCCTACATCTGCAGCACCTCAGGTGTCCAWGCCAAGACAACGAGAGAACAAGACAGAAGTCCTCTTTGTCAGTTTTGTTGTCGTGACAAATCCTAATGATTCACCTCTTTTCACTGTGGGTTGACCACACTTTCTTTCTTTCAGTCCCACGCATGTCACCGTCTAATTAAGGTGCAGGTGAATTAGGTGGCCTTGCACTTTCAGAGGTTTCCTTTTAATGATTTTTTGTTGCTTAGGCTGAATGAGCTTTCTTATACAGCAGGTGATACTTTTACCTTTGAAGTTAATTGTAATCTACCTGCTTGGTGTTTATTGAAGCACATCTCTGGAAATTCTTATTTGGGACCTTGTATTTCTGCTTATCATTAATAATGCCCATGGTGACAACAAAAATAAGTGCTGTGCGTGTTACCAAAGCTCTTGGAAGGTCCAGTGGCAAAGTGGTCCTCTCTTTTGCTGTCATTGTGGTCCTCATGAGGTAGTTCTTGCCTTGAAGAGTTAATGACCTCAGCAAGAGAGAAAACAGTGGCCCTGCAGCCCTCTTCTGAGTCGGTCTGGCCTTGCTCTAACGAGTGACCTGATCTGAACTCTGCTTTTCAGGAAGAAGGACCTCAAAGGCTGGTGGCCACCACCAAAAAGCTGCCTTTTCCAGGTCCTTGGTAGTTTTGTGCAATGCCACTAACCCTGGCAAGGGCTGAAACGATGCTGACATGGGTGAAGAGAAGAGCTGAGAGGGAGGCAGGTTACATTCTTACATTCACTTGCTCTAAGTGCATCTTCAGCTTCCTTCTGATATGCTCAGAAATCAGAGGGTTATGGTAAAGACATGCAAGGCTGAACAAACATGCTTCCCGGGCTGCAGATTATTTTTTACTGCTATTGCTATTGCCGCTCAGTGTAAGAATGACAGACAGTAAGTGAATTCCCTTTGGACAGTGGCCTGGAACGTGAGAAGAGATGTCTGTAATGCTAGCAATTCAGGAAATGCTCTGGAATGCAATTAGGAGTATGTGCCCTGTTAGGCAACAGGTCGTTATTTATGGCATCTCTTGTCAGAAGATGCTCTATGAAACTGAAGCGAGTTGTCCGATGGCAGGATCTGAGATCTAAAAGGAAAGCAAGAAACCCAGATCAGCTTCAAAATCAGTGAAACAAAACAACAGGGTAAAAAGACTGGATGGTGTGGAACAGAAARTGAGCTGAAGTAAAAATTAAGAGCCTGGCTATATTTCACGTTCTGACTATAATGACCACAATTTTTAAAAATTAGCACCTRAGTTTAGTCTTCCAAAACCAATTTTACTTATTTTCCAGTGATCTAAATGTTACRTTTCAAATGTTTCAGATGTTTCAAAGTATTTGGCTAATTACTTAGGTGCCCTAAGATTTAGATGTAAGAAATTAAAACAACAAAAAAAGGGAGAAAGCCAAAGCCAAGCCCTGACCTACTCCATTGGAATTACRTCTTTGCATTCAGTTGCAAAGACTGATATGAGTTGGATATTTATGGCTCGGGACATTCAGGAGAGGTTTTCTCACTAGGTRGAAGAGCATTGAAGCAGGTTACCCAGAGGGARTGYGTGTTAAGTAGAATTCAGATGTGTGCCTGAGGGCTGTGAAGAGGCTGCGTGGCAGGCAGGCAACTCCAGGCMYCAGTGTGGGTCAGCACTTCCCTGTTTTCCTTAGGGGCTYTCCAGACTTGGTTAGGCAGAYGTCATAGAGGTTGGTGGTAGGCCTGCTTTAACTTGGAGGCTGGGCTAGATGGCCTCAAGAGGTCCATTCCAGGCAACATATCTGTGACTTTATGAAATTATCCCTAGGTTGTCTGTATTTCACGTACAGGCCAGCAGTGTTGATCTTCGTGGCTACAAAATTTTCCTGAGGGTTTTCATTCGTCTCTTAAGATATTCACCTCTATAAGATTTAGGTTGACCCAAACATCATACCTCTGTTGTAATTTTAAAATTATTTTTACTAGATCCTGTGAGGTATGGCTCTAGAAAGYTATTGATAACTTACAATTTTCCAGGCCAGTCCCTAGGTCACCCATTACCTCTGAGTTGCCAAAGTCCAAGCTGTGTTCAGTCTCCCAGCATCTTGTTTTGAGGCACAGCGCCAACCTCCTTGTCACTAGAACTCCAACAGGACAGTTTATCACATAGCATGGGTCTGGATTTCTAGGCCACTGTGAATTGCTTGAGGACATTTAAAATATTTTTAAGGTTCTTGGCTCCAGACATGAACAGCTTCATTTTTAGTGCAGGGTGAACTGGTTCCACCACACTGGACCATCATTCTCTCCCCTTTCTACCAACTCCTCACAATGATTTCACCCTCCCCTGACAGAAGATTTCAGYTCAACATATGGAGACCAGAGATAGATCTGCTCTCTGTGATTTTTGCCCTTGTTCAAACTGTCTGTGAATTATTTATAGCATCAATCTAAGTCCTTTCTTTTTGTCTCCCTTTTAAATTCGTGAATTAAGCAGRGTTCAAATGAGTGTCTAGGAGGGAGGCTTTAAAGAGGTGAAAATAACAGGAAGACAGCTGCTGCACATGGGCTTGATCAGTGTGGTTCAGCACCCCCGTGTCGCTCTGYGGATGGATTGACTCGCATTAATCAGAATATGGCTCGTATTAAAAAAGCAGAGGAGCTGCTCTGACTGGRTGCTGGGTCTTCATTAGCTCTGCAGTTCAGCTTTCTCCACACGCTCATCAGAAAGGGAAAGAGCCACTGTTAGGATGGTTGCTTGATTCCTTTTCAGAGGAGCAGGACCTGAAGAGAGGAAACAAGGTGCAATTCAGGCTTTACAACTGGGAGATGCAGGAAGAGAAGTCCCAAAGGTTGCTGTACTTGCCCTTATCAGAAATGTTTCTGATGTCTTTAYAAAGACCTGCTCTGCAAAGCATGGGGGCAGGAGGCAGCCCTTGGCCATGCAGCCGTTCCTCCTCTCCATAGTTTGTCTGCAGTGCCCAAAGTGATGAGAGCAGTCCGGGGGTGGGCTGGGATTTCAGTCCTGCAGAGCATGTCTGAGTAGCTGGGCAAGACCTGGTATAAAGGCTCTCATGGGTTAATTAAGCACAGAGATCCACCCGCTTCTCTGAAGTAAGTCTTGTCCCAGGGGGCATCATTTTGCTCTGCAAAATCTCAGCTGAATTCTTCATGAAGCTGTTCTGATCTCGTAAACACTTCAACGTAGGTACATTTTTGTCCTCAACTGCTTGTAAAAGCCCTCTGCAGTGTGGTTGCTCTGTAAATAGCAATAACATTTAAGTCCTGCTGAGAAATGTACTTAGTACAAAGTCCTACAGGAAAATGTACTTACTGAGGAGTCCAGATGGAGGATTGTGAAGGGGTCCCAACTTTCTGTGTGTTACGTGGGGCCTAAATGAAGCTCCAAGGGAATGCAAAGCAACTGTGTGTGGTGTGCTGAAAACCTGACATGCGGGCAATGGGGAGGGAGCAATGGGGAGGGAGGGACAGCATCTGGGAATGGCCTGAACTAACGTAAGATGCAATTTCAGGGAGGGTAGACGTACCCCTGGTACACAGGACCCTTTCGCATTGTAATGCTCACTTTATTTAACCAGGAAAAGCAAAAATGACAATGTTTAGAGGAGGAATGTGAATAGATCAGAGGTTTCTTGGTGCAGGTGTGTGGGATAGGGATGGACAGATATGGGGGAGCATTTTCTCCCTGCTCACAGTAGCACGGGGAAGGAAGTCTAGGTACACAGACACTCTGTGAGGTCTTTTTGGCCATATGAAGAGCATGGCTCATCCCTTCTGCTCTGCCCTACCTTGGGTTATTGATCCTGACAGCAGCCTGGCAGGGTGAGGGGCAAGGACTTCTTGTCCCAAAATAAAAGTGTTGCCATCATGTACTGAAATGACAGATTTTTGTACCATAAATGAAGGACCCTTCTGATGCCAAGGCTACGTGAAGGTTGGCAGTAATTATTGTAGTTCCACAGCAGAAGTGGAACTATTACTCACAGACAAGGCATGAGCTGGATTGGATTATCTTTGTGTGCATAGGCAGCTGGAATCAGAGAATAGAAAACAGCTTGGCAGGAGACATACAGAGATAGTAAAGCCAGATGAGAAAGTAGAGTTTGGAATTTGAGATTTGCTGTTATTTTAGTACTAAAGACTAAACCCCAGAAACTCTTGCACTAAGTCCCACGGTTCTGCAGCTCAGTGTGTTTTGCCGAGAGGAGGGCAGGCTGTTCAGGTGTTCCTGCCGCAACCTGAGGAACGTTGAGCTCTGACCACATCAGCTCAGACTGCCGCAAGGAAACACCCAGGACCTGCCACAGTGAGCTCCTGTTATTCATTGCTGAACTGATTTTTGTTTGTCACTTGGGTCACCTCGATGATACCTCTGTTTTTGCACTGGGTCTAATCTTTCCAAGGTGCGACACAGGAAACACAATGCCATTTTYTGAGTCGTGTTTGCTCTGATGCTACAATGCAGTGCTGAAATACATGGGACGGTCTCTTCAGTCTCTCCTAAAAACAGCTTCCCTAGCAGTAAAACACGCTCGCTGTGGTGCCCTTGCAAAGTTTRTTCCTTCTCTCACTGYCCTAATTCCTCTGGGTTATCCCCTACCTGTCGTGAAGCAGTTGTGTGTGTGGTACCCCTGCCAGCCGAGGAACRCACTGACTGCCCCCAGGCCGCCCCRTGCCGATGCCCTTCGTGCCGTTTGTCCTTTCCTCACTCTGCACAGCTGGGTCCCAACCCRCTGCCGTGCCCTGGAAACCCAGTTCTGTGCTGGYGCCTGATGCAGGTGCCGAGGCCGGGGGCTCCTCCCAGATCCGCCTGAAGTTAATGGAAAGACTTCCAGTCACTYGAGGGAGTAAGTTGGTCCATTGGCTGCGCCTGGGAACAGGGGATGAACCCCAGCGAATTTACCAGCAGCTCTCTGGTACGGTGTAGGTTTGTGTGTGAGCAGTCGACACAGTGCCACGAGATCTGTGGCTCTGGTGGAGCTTGGCTTGCTGGCCCGCTCTGTGAGCGGTGCCACTGCAAAGCTGAGAGCTTCCTCATGCCTGGGTCTGTCCCAGTGCGTGCGGCCATGGCATGAGCCCCAAACACACGATCTTGCCTAGTGAAACTCAGCAATGCAGAAGAATCCAKCARGGCAAAAGAGARCAAAAATAGAGRAAAAAAAAGGTGATTTCTACTGTTTGTGCTGCAAAGCTGCTGCTGTGTTTAGTATTTCCTTGTCTTAGCTGTGTCAGACTGGGCCATTTTGGTGAGGAGGTTGGTTTTGCTTCATTTTTCAATGGCAGCTCAGGGTAAATTTCAATCTCTAGAGATCACCTAGTCAAAGGTGATCACCCTGCCCAAGCAGGGTCYCCTAGAGCACGGGGCACAGGGTGGCATCCAGGCGGGTTTGGAAGATCTCCAGAGAAGGAGACTCCACRGCCTCTCTGGGCAGCCTGTGCCAGGGCTCCGTCACCCTCACAGGAAAGAAGTTCCTCCTCATCCAGAGATGAAACCTCTTGTGCCTCGGCTTAAAACCATTGCCTTTTGTCCTGTYACCATTAATTACCATTAATTACCTTATCAAGTCTTATACTGAGGATATGCTATTGAATAGCATTGCATATTTACCCCCAAATAATGAAAAGCTATTCTTTTTCATTAAATATGGTAATGTTTTTCTACGAGAGTTGAGAAATGATTTATTTCTGGTAGTTTTGAACTCCATCTTGTAAAGTTTTTTTTCTCCATAGCTTGTTGTCATGTCTACTTCCCTAAAAAAGAGAAAAGGAACCGATCTTTATGTCCCTACTTTCTACCCTTGATTTTTATTAGTGTTACTAACAATAGAAGCAGTTCAGAGCACAGTGAGAGCACTGAAAGGCAGCCCCGTCAATCAATGGCTGCATTCTGCTCCTGCAGAGTAAAACTAATTGTTTCTTTAAATTTATTATGGCAAATCGAACGGACATCATCATAAGGCCATCAGTGCTTCTGCCTTCCCCTCGCTGAACCCAGTGAAAGCTTGTTTTTAATTTCTTGGGCCTTTACAGTAGGCCATTGTAACAAATGGGATTTTTTGAAATAAACAGTATTTTTCTGTTTTGGTCACAAACTCGGTCACAAGCTTCATGCATTGCATCCCTTTGGGTACRAGATAGATTCTGAGTGTATCCATTTCAGAAAACTGACAATCCCTGAATTATTTCTTTCTTTTCTCCTTTCATCAGTCTATATTTATCAAAGTCTATTTTCACCCTGGAGTGTGCTCACACTCTCAATTCGAGTCTGGCAGGATCAGCAGCTTTTCTTGAGGAACTGACACAACTACTCAGCCTAATAAAGATGAAAAAAAGGTTTCAAAATTAAGGATAYAGAAATGGATGTGGTTCTACCCGGTGGTGGCAGCCAGTTGCTTCCTTTGTACCACAAAATGTGAAAGTTCAATTTGCACTAGGCAGTGCTAACCAGCGACAGAGCCCTCCCRTCCCCACAATTTCGGCAGCCCCATTTGATGGGATATTCATGAAATGAGATGAGTCTTGTGAATTCATCKTGTGCAAGGGTCTGTCAAGCTCTGTCTTGACAGGCAGGACCGTTTCTGGTCAGGAGGCACCAGACTGCCTGTTTGTGCTCTAGGTTTGAGCTTTAAGCTGTGCCCAGGCTTGGCTCGTGCAGAGGGAGAGGGGTGTAGTCAGGGGCCTGTCTACCACCTTCACACAGGCCTTGTGCTCAGCAGGGAGACGAGGGCAACCAAGCCTGTAAAAGTAATAGAGGATTGACACGTGTCACGTCCCACCTCTGAGAGGGGAGGGTGACTCAGATTCACAAACGCTCTCAGCGTGGATTAAGGTGAAACGACACTCAAGGTCTGTGCATAAACATCAAACTGTAACAAACAGACCTGGGCCTGGCAGCCGGGCTGGAGGACGGAGAGCACCCGCAGAGTCCTCAGCTAGGGAGATGCTCCGAGAATGAGGAACCAGCTTTTCCTGCTTGTGGGCAAAGGGACAGTGAGTTTAAATGTCATCATCAGAACAGCCAAGAAGACCCAGTCCTGGACAAAGAGCAGGCAGAACACAAGGCAGGTCCTAGAGTCTAAGTCCTGAGCGAAGAACAAGGCGTTTGGCCCCAGGAGTGGCACACACACGTAGGCAGAGGAGCCCTGCAGAGGCACATGGAGGCACTGCCTCAGCACGGAGTTAGGAAGGCAAAAGCTCCTCTGGATTTGAATCTGCCGGAGCACATGAGGGCAACAAGAAAAGCTTCTATGGAGACATTGCAAGCATAAGGAAAGCTAGCAAAAATGTAGGCCCGCTGGTAAGCGTGGTGTGAGTCTCGTTGACAAAGGGCACAGAAAAGGGAGAGGTAAAGCATGCCTGTATTAAAAAAAATTCAGTCATTGTGGAGACCAGCTGTAAGGAATGCCAAGTGCCAGGCACCAAGTCTGGGGCGAAGAAGAATTCCCCCTGGGCAAGGAGGATCAAGGAGTCCTTCAAGGGCCCGCCTGGGCACCAGTGCCTGGGCCACGGCAGGAGGTACCTCCAAGTGCTGACGGCTGTGGCCAGAGTCACTGCAGTCACTGCTGACCACCTTGGCCAGGTTACAACCCAAACGGATGGGCTGGGGGGGCCCTGCACACGAGAAGGAATGGCCGGGCACCGGCGGGTGTCACTGGCGGCAGTGATGGTGGCCAGGCAGGAGCCGTGTCACCAACACTGCCCCCGGCGCAGCCGTGTCAGCGGAGCGAGAGCCGGGAGCGCAGAGGCGGCTTGGGAGGCGCGGGGTGGAGGGGCCTCTCCCTTCCTGCTCTACCTGCACGCTAGGGAATGCGACAGAGACGGGCTTAAGGCTTCACTGAGACCCCAGACACTGGTCCCCCGGGGCAAGGCGATTCCTACGGAAAAATAATCTGCCCTTAGCAGCTCTGCTAAGCTTTGAAATCCCAGCATATGGGGCACAGGTGTCACTGGCAGTAACGTTCAACCAGAAACACAGTTTTTCTGTTCTTTGCTGCACTCCTAAGAACGCGTTTGCCATATTTACAAGTTATCTAGAAGCAAATACATCCTTGGGTTATTATAAATATTGGATTATTTGACCCTGGAGGAATGGCTGCAGCTTACCAAGCCTGCAACTTTTTTGTGTGGCTCACAAATAGTCAAGGTATTGCTTTACCCCAGGCAAGGAACCTGCCAGAGTACATTATTTACCAAAAATATCACCATATGTGAGCTGATACATGTTCTCTCATTCAAATCTGAAAGTATGAGTATTATAGAAATATGTGGAGTGCTCAAATTATTATTATTTTTCTTTTTTACATGTGGCTAGGTCTGAGTCTCTAGGTTGTTGTACAGACTGGGTGGAGAGGGAATCCCAGGCCCAGGCTCTGCACCTGTGGGTAGAGGGCCTGTTCTCTGAGCTCAGACACAAAGAGCGTGGCACAGCTTGTGGGAAAGTGGGTAAATTCTCCACCCTCTCCCATTAAGGTGCTCTTGTTCATTGCGCTTCGCAAGACCAGGCCTGGACTAATGCTATCTACTAAACTGTGCCCAGCCATTGGTTCCACAGGTGCTCTTTGGTGTGGGCTACCATAGTGCTCAGGAGCATGCTACAAAGTAAGCGGGGTGGATGAATATAATGCAGGGCTTAAGCCTTAATTTAAAACTTCAGCTGTGAGATGTAGATGTAGAAGCCGTTGCATTCAGCCCAAGAAGTAGCACTGACCCCCCTACATATACATTTCACTCCTCCTGTTTTTCTCTTATAATTATGTGGGGAACTATCGAAGAAAATGTTTTCCCTGTAAATTTGGTGGAAACAAAAATTAAAAAGGAAAAAGAGAAAAAAACCCCCTCTGCTCCAATCCACACCTCCAGAATTTCAGAGTCATCATCTCTGTCCTCCTGTGAAATACGCCTCCATGAACTGCTTTTCTCTGTGCCATGTACCAAGGCTGTCTGGGTTTCTACCACTACATTTCTTCTCATAGTTATCAAGCTCCTTTGATGACCAGAGGCCCAAGTGTCCATAACCTGTATAATCTTCTTTTAGCACCACAGAGGTGCTAAAACCCCACCATCCCTCAGAAGTCAACACGCTGTTAGGGTACAATATGCATCACCTGGGCACGGCTCCACAACCATATTCCTCAAGATTTCACCTGGACCCACTTAGCTCCTACTTGAACACCAGATGAAAGCAATTAAATGCCACCCTCTCAATCCTCCTTTTACAAAGGGAAACATTACAGAAAGAGCAACAAGGCATATGTAACAGCTGTTTTTACTTACTTGCATCTAGACCAGGCTGATGTTAACAGTTTGGAATTGGTGCCTTTTGGTCTTTGGTGGTCAATTATGGCTCATTCTCACTTCGATTTAAAATAAAGACCAGAAAAGTGTTGCAACTATCACTATCATTTGCTTAACTCTTGCATCTGGAGCCTGTAGGTGTATTCCTTGCTGGATAGGTGAGAGCTTTGCTGGCCTGGGAATGTCAGGAGCTGCTGCCAAGTGAGCACTGAGTGAGGAAAGCCCTGGGGACAGCTGGCAGAAGCAGTTTCTGCCCTGTGTGCCCTGGAGATGCCGAGAGCTGGAGTGGTGGTCCTGAATCTTCTTGAACCCTTCCTGCCTCCTCCCTTCTCCTTTCCACGGGTCATCTGGCTTGTCCCTGTGGCCAGTGGAGAAGAGAGGTGCTAGGATGGAGCAGCTCTGCCATTGAGCAGGTGGCATCTGGAGAGGAGGGCACCAGCAGGGCAGTGCCAGGGCCTGGCCAGCTCTGCAGGGACCTGGCCGTAGGTGGGCAGGTGCTAGGGGCTCTGCTGGGGCCCCTTCCATTGACACGTGTGGCTCTACGTGCATGTCCTGAGGTGGGAACATGTGAGCACGGGTAGAGCAGGCCCTGGTCTCCGGGCCTGGTTGGGCAGAACAGGGTAAGGCTTCTAGGGATACGAGAGATGGGTAACCCCTCAGCTTGTCCCTGAGGGGAGGGATAGTGAATATGTGGGGATGCCAATGGCTGAATAGACAAAGGGGTCCTGGGAGGAAGCTGGGTGCAGCCCCGCGCTTCCTTTGGCAGGCCCCCGGCAGCCCCACTCCTATTGGAGCCCAAATCTTCCTCGGTAGGTGATCCCCAGCCCTTGCCCTTCACCAAGGGGAGAAACAGACAAAATCATGGTCGTGAAAGGCTGAAAATTCCAAGTGATTGTGGAAGGAAGGTGAGTGCCATGTCACTCTTTCTTTAGTGTTCCTCACCCAGCCCGAATCCGTAGCATGGCTAGGACTCTAAATACTCTGCCCCAATGAAGGGTCCAAGACAGAAGCTGCTGTAGGAGCACACTGAGCATAGTGCTGCATGTCCCTTGCCATGCCTTTTATAGCCACGCTCTACATGCGGATCTACGCTGCGTCATTCTCTGAACGCTAACCTTAATCACGAGGTCAGATCTGACTTGGACCTGGACCCAAATACATGAGCCCCTCTGAAGGCCCAGAGCCAGAAGTCACACCAGGAGCAGAACTGGTGTTCCACTGCATGCCCTCTGGCACACCCTTTGCAATCCCGCTTGCAGTGCATCTTAATCCTTTATCAGTCTTCGTGGCCTAACCCTAACCCCAGCTTTAAGGTTGAGCATGACCTGGACTTGAACCTACTGCCCATTGAAGCCCCAAGACAAAAAGTCCCCTCTGCATCTAGCGTGGCATGTCCTTTGGCATGCCTCGTGCAGCCCCACTCCACGTGGGGCTGTATCTTTTGTCATTCTACGAACCCTAACACAATTCATGGTTGTGACCTGCAACCACCAGTCCCAACGCAGACTCAGATATGGGAGTTGCCTTACCTTAGGAGCAGATTTGCTGTAGCACTACATGGCCCTTGGCCCTGGAACATGTGCAGCCCTTCACCTCATTGTTCTTCAAATCCTAAGGCTAAACCTGACTGGAATCATGAGAGTGAACAGCACCCAATCAAACCAGCCCCACTGAAGGGCCCAAGAATAAGTTGTCCCATATTCAGTTCAGACTCAATGCACTGCTGTATTGCCTTTGGCATGTCTTTTGTAGCCCCAGTCCATTGGGGATTCTAGACTTTGTTGCACTCTGGACCCTTACCCCAACGAAGGTTTCATTTCATTTCATTCAATTTCATTTCTAAGTATAAGAGGGTTTTGTTTTGTTTTGTTTTTGGTCTGGCTGTGGTTATTTGCACACTCACCTTCATTTAAAATAGCACCACTGCGAATTATTCACATTTAAATTTATCTTCATGGGAGTATGAAATATGCCTAGGTGTATATATATGTATATATATATAAAGATATTGTGTAATAATGTTTGTGTGCATACACACACACACTTGCATGTCTATATAAGCACATTTTCTATGTCTTTTACTATATATAAATGCGTGGATATATATTATACACTACTTATAGACACACACACAAAAGAAATATAATACTATGTTTTAACACTGAGAATTATTTCTGGTTGAGTAAATAAGAAACATTTCTAAACATCTCTAGCCGAGACCAAAAAGTTCACCTTGGTAGGTTTTGAACCTAGATTAACTGACATCTTATGTTTTGCTGCTAAATTATGTCTGGCTCTAGTTAATTTTTGCTTTTCTCTACATTTTGTGCATTGTAGGAAAAGTTCCAGGTGAGGAAAGGAAGGGTGAGCTAAGGCTGGGATACTTTTTGCAGCTCAGACTGCCAGTGTTGAAGAAGCAATTCCATGGATGCAGGTGCAGACAGGGGCTCCAAGGACTGCCTAAGGAATTCAGAAGCTCACATTCAGAAGACCGTGGTCTGTTTCACCCTACCATAGAGGTTAACGTTCTCTGACAATAATACTAGAAAGGGAGGAAATATACACTAGGAAAGAACATGATTTTAGGAGGCTCATGGATAAAGCCTGGCATCAGACAGGCTTCAAGTATGGAGTGTAAAATACTCACTAGTTATAACCCAGCTGACCGATGTCTATGTTGCATCTTCCCAGCCTGTGTTCCCAGGTAACTACATCTATTTCTGCTCTATAAATAACGGGGATTTAGCATTTGAAAACAAAGCTGAGAGGGAGATGGCAGCATACAGAGAAGAGGAAATCACGCTGCAGGACTTGGTATTCTCAGGTCTCTTCTGGGAATTAGAAGTACCACTGGCTCCTGAGGTGGTTTTAGCTTTAACAGACTGCACAGAAGTGCATTGTTTATGCTACCAAGAAAGRTGTTCCTTTTTACAATAGACACAATACTATGTGGTACATAATTTCCATGAAACTAGAGTGTCCTCTCTAGGAAAATAACATCCTTTTTAAAATGGGGCACTTGATTTGTTTATATCTGTCTAGAAAAGAAGTAAGGTTGCACATCAGGTAGGATCTCTTGGCTTTGGTATCTTTACTGCCTTCTGCTCCTAGTTTAAGGAGTGCTATTGAGTCTCCTGTAAGACCATATAAAGCCTGGGACTAAACAGCTGAGGAGTTTCTGAATGAGTGTGAAATGTCCCATGTCCTTTAAATATGCTCGTGTGTTGTTTATTGTCTGCTATTTGTTTGTGTTAGAGTGTCCCTAGAAAGCTTTCTGTGCACCAGTTACTAGAWAAAGAAAGGGCTTTTGCTTGCATCAAGGGTGCGATTTATAGAGGCCCCTTTTTCTAGCTTGCCTCAGGGCAGCAGTTTGCAAAGCTTGTCACAAACTGCCATTTCTTTGCCAGTCTCTACTGCATGAGCCCGGATCACGCAGGAGCTGGTCTTACGAGCAGGACCCTTCCCGGCGGAGGTGCCGAGGCGCTACGGAAGCAGGCTGCTCCTGCTCTGGTGGCAGCTCCGCCAGCTGCGAGCCTGGCCAAGCACTTGTTCTCTTCCTGCCAGCTAAGAACAGCACGAATCCCTCAGACAGAGGAGCAGGTGTCTGCCAAGAGTGCCTGGCAGGACTTGTTGGGGTTGCTCCAGCAGCTGGGCGTTACTGAGCACAGGAGTGCTCCTGCAGCAGGTACATTGAGGAGGATCTCGCTGTAGGTGCCACCTGAGTGAGGACTCCTTTAGAGGGGGAACATTCGTGCTAACTCCAGTATTTGCACTGTCTGACTTCAGACATGAAAYGGTGTCTTTTTAGACAAACTGAGAGTGCCCTTTCAAGGGAAAGCTTTGGAGTTTTGTTRTGCACAGCATTAAACTGTAACTGATAAATTTACATTAAAAACTATAATCTGTARCGAAGAAGCAGCTGGGAGACCCACTGAGTTCCATTTACAAAAATCCTTTAAAGAAAAAGTACCTACTAGTAGTGTAGTTTATTCTAATATTTCATTGAAAAAGTGGTACCTCATTTGTTAGCTYTGTAATGTTTTGTAAAGCTGCAAATTCAGAACTAACAGACTAGTGCAGAGGTCTGATAATTGTCAGTTTTAGTTGACTCAATTAGTAGATGACTTGTGGGCTGCAACCAGTGGGGAAGAAGTGGGAAACCTCTTCCATCATCTCCAGAATTGCCATAATTTTCTTATTGTCGTGTGCAGTTTAACTGAAGGACTGCGTAAAATAAAATTTAAAAGCTCATAAACAAAATGTTTCTGAGGTTTGATCTAAAGAGGTTAAACAGCCATGGGTGACRCAAATTAATTTTTCCTTCTGGCTGATGTTCACAGAGGGTTTTTGAAAGCCTGATCTATGCAAAGGGACAGGAGGGGTTTGACATCATGAGACTCATGGCAAGCAGGTTAGCAGAAGAAGATAGTGAAGCTAAGCACCAAACAGACCAAGATGCTTTGAGTGCACTCTTTCTATACCTGTGAGAATTAGGCACCTAATTAGTTTAAATGGTATTATCATTCCCCTGGGAATTTCCTTGCACCATTAGGGGTAAAAGACAACGCCTGAGCAGCCCATACAGATGCTCCCCACACAGGGAGGGTCTCAGCTGAGTCGATGGATTTGGGGAGATGTGTGACCGACTGCTCTTGTTAAGGTGCAAACCAAGCAAGAGCACTTGCCCAAGCTGATCTTGGGAGCATATTGGAACAAAGTGGGTAAGGAGAATGAATAACACACTATAACAATTAAATTTCTTAGGTAGGACTAAAACAAAATACATTACTCAATGATATTCCAAAATGAGCATGAACGCCCTTCATAAAACTGGTTCTCTTCTCTTGTAACTTCATTGACAAAACAGGGAGTAGGTGGAGTGGTGAATCAAACTTTCTGTTTATTTATAAAGGCAACTGAAGGATAAAATGTTTTCCCCRGCAAAGCAACTAATGCAAATTCACTCTCTGAAATTGTGACGAGCTCTATTTCTAGGAATTGTATCAACCAGATAAATCAAAGGTCCTTTTGAATCCTCATTCTTTGTAAATCCAGAACAGTCAAGTTGAACCTTATTGTTTTTTTCATAAAATAGCCAATTCATAYGAAATTAATGATATCATTTTATTATTTTCTAAGCAATTTCCAAGGAATTAAAAAACACAGTCAAGTAAATATAGTCTAAAACAACATTGATGGAAATCAGTCACACCAGCATTGAATGGTAGTTTAATAACATTGAAAGCTGTCATTTAAAAATAATAGTTTTCCAACTAAATTCCCTTAAGAAGAAAAAGTTCAGAATATGTTTTAAATTATTATCTTTCTTTGCAGCCCAGCAGTAGTTATTCTGTTTCATGGCAAGACTGAATACACCTGGAGAGCAGGTTAAAGGAAGAAAACAAAGAACAAGCTCCATCAGAAAATGTGCCAGACAGCTCCTTTGATAGCAAACTACTGTGCTTTTCTTCAGCTGCAAAGGGTGTAAATGTTATGTTGTATTCTGAAGTGATTGCTCTATTAGCAAGACAGTGAGTGAAGGTCTGTTTAGTGGCTTCTAAATGACCTAGATCCATCTTTTTAACATTTTTTTTCTTTTGTGTTTCTTATTTATATTCTTAAATTACAGGCAGACTTCTGAGTGAGAAGTCTGCAGATTTCTTGTGGGGAAACTGGTGATTGTGTGATAAYAATGATTACGGCAAACCTGCTCTTCCTGTGTTTTTCATAGATGATGCGCTCTTTTTTACTCTTTCTCCCTTTTTTGCAGTGTTTAGAAAAAAGGAAAGTTTTACAATAGATCCCAATAAAGTCCCCCTAAAGCTGAGGTGAAGATGAAAGCRCAGTGGTGTGAGAGCAAACAAGCGAAGACCCCTCAATCTGATTGATCCAGGTCATCTTTAATGTGCGTATTCACCTCTCTGCCCCCAATACAATTCACAATTTTTTGACAAAGTCATGTTGTTTTTCTCCTATGTGAGTGTCCCCAGCACTCTCCAAGGGCTATGGAAAAAGTCAACCAAAGAGCGGATGGTAGGAGGTCAACCTGCTGCAGGGGGCTGGTGACAGTGCTGCTGTGAGGGGGTGAGGTGCTGCCGTGCTGGAGCTCCTGCGTTCACAGCACCTCAGAAGTAGAGTCCCATTTAATCCCCATTAAAGCACCATTTAATCCCCCAGGAGCATCTGTGAGTCCCTTAGAGAGCAGTGGGAGGCCAGTCAAGTCAGCCCTGAGGGAAAGTCTCCTATCAAGCAAGGCAAGGCCACCCCCCCTCACTAGAGAGGCATGCAAGCCAGAATGTGGGGCAACATCTGCAATGGCTACACAGGTTCATCCCTGCATCACCTCTGCCAAGCTGCCTTAAGCAACTTGGTCAACTGCTCTCTGCTCTCAGAGATGCTGGYGGTAGATGTCATAAATAAAAAAAGACATATAGAGAGCAGGGGCAAGAATTGGGAGCAGCGTTACTTGTGCTGGTGAGGTGACCAGAGCCTCCATCAGCCAGCAGTGCCTAGCATGCCCTGTGCACGGCAGCCTTCATGCCAGCTCTCCCTTTTCTGGTAACCCTCAGACTTTTGCCAGKCAGTAGGACCGTGCTAGCACCTCCCTTTTTCCTAGGGCTGTGATGGTTCCTTCCAACCCAAGTGCCAGTCTGATTTCCCATGTAATGCCCAGGCGATTGTTGCTTCCTTCAGCCCCCTAYAGTAAACTCATCTTTTGTGTCTTAATCTGAGATTTTTTTCAAGTATCATCCAGATAAGCAAAGGGTAAAACACCAGTCTAGAGACAGCTCAAAAAGGAGAGAGCWGAGACAGGGTGCCAGGAAGGTCTTTCCTTCAGAGAGTGGAAATGCCTTCTACTGCAGAATATTCCTGTTCGTGTGACCTAGGAACCTTGGACAAAACTGCATGCCAGGGCCRAACTGATCTTTGGAGAGCTTCAAGGTCAATGACTTCCATCATGGCCAAAACCATGGCCAAAAACTTATTAGGCCAGAAACTTTCCTTCTCAACATATTGTTAAACCAGGAGACTGTGTGTGTAGGTGAGAGAAGTCTACCCAAGATAAGGCAATGACCAGCTCTCCTGGCTGTGTTGTGTGGCCTGTGCTAGGTGTTTTTTCTTGCAAATGAGAGGTKGCAGCTGGGAATTTTTCAGAAACATAACATAAATATTATTGACAGATACAGGCAGAGTAGCCACTGATTAGCAGAAGATATTTAGAAATGGTTGTAAATACAAAGCAACAAACAAGTGCAAAGAAGTTTTGGGATACATCAGGAGGAGCAAGAGWCTTTGGTCTTAGGCCATAGGGAGGGAAAAGGAGCGATTCCAGCAYGGTGGGATATTATCCAGCCACCCACAGAAGAATTGTGGTGTTTCCTTCCTGCATTTGCCAACTCCAGCTCAAWCTGCAGCTAGGGACAGTACTTTAAAGACATTAGCTCTGGGTAATGTCCTCTCTGAGTCAAATAAGTCACTCAAAAAATGAGACGGAGGTTTTATAACACTGCCAGGAATTCAAAGCAGGTACTGTAAGTCAATGAACGCTAATTCCCAAAAGGTTAATTAAAATGAGCAGGACTTGTCAATGAGATGCAATAGCTGACTGCTGCAATTAACTCCAGAGTCACGGTTAGCATTAGGTGGCATTCTGATACAGGAGAGGTCTACAGATGAATTCYTCAGGCACTTACTCTCTAGAGGAGCTCATGTGTATATCAGTCATCTTGCTCTTGCTAGCCTTTGGGTAATGGAAATTAATGAAACCCAATTTGGTCAACTGGTGGAGAAAATGCATTGTTGTTTCACAACCCTGCATAGAAATAGAAATTTCTGAATGCTGAATTATAAAGTATGAAGCTCTAGTTAAAGTCAGTTTTTAATCTAAATACTGCGTATTACTGGGTAATCATTATCTCTTTGAGGTAAAGCTGRAGAGAGGCTTGGCTACAGTTTTGTAGGCCTGGTAGGCTGAGTAGAAGAAGGAGATACCAATAGCCAAAGCAGGGCCTGGCAGCCAGATAAGCCAGATAAAAGCAACATCATGCAAGAAGCTCTGATATTTGAAGAAAAGGAGAATCTTTGCGTCTTGGTATTGAGACATCTGATGAAGACAGTAAGAGAAGAAGGAAAGTGGGAGGGAGGTTCTGAAAACCTTGGACTTCGAAAACTCAGCTTCAAAATGGAAGATAAGGAGTCTGTTACCTGGTGTTCCGTGATGGGAATTACCACATCCACGGCTACCCTAGGTAGCACAGACCACCTAAGCCAGCAAGCAGGAAACACTAAGGAGGTTCTAGTTTCTGTCTTAGTGCTTTCACTGAGTCCCAAGGTGGGCAATCCAGGAGGCCTGAAGCCTATTCTGCCTCCACCCTGCTGGTGCAAATGTTCGTGTGTGAGCCCTTCTTAGCACAGTGRGGGGACAGGGCASGAGACAGGAGCCAACGTGCCCAGATTAGCATGCTGTGCCTGCAAACGGGCTCTTTAGTCCGAGCAGATTTGCTTGCAGGGAGCTGGCCAGTGCCTTGCTGACTCAAAGAAGAGGTTGAACTAGCAAGTTCAGCCACAAGGAAATACCCTGAAAGCCCCCACCACTTGTCAAGTCTGAGGCATTTCTTTGCTGGTCTGTAGAAGAAGTGGACACGTCTTAAGGAGCCTGAAGTCTCCCATGGCCTTTGGCTCGTGTCTGAAGGCTGTACCCGCCAGTCGTCCTCCACCTCCTCTGCTGCCCTCCCGTGCAGCACAGCGCAGAGCTTGGCTGAGCTGCTCCGTGCTCTGGCCTTGCCGTGGAAGCTGTAGGTTTTTCCCTGTTTCCCAGGGGAGCGATGATGCACGCGGGCGTGCGCCTCCTTCCGAGCTGACTCACCGAGCCGGTGAGACAGATGGAGCTGACAACGTCTGTCCGCCCACGCTCCAGCCTCTTCTTCCACAGCAGAGGCTGAGCATGGAAGGTCCTCAGGTCCATGCCAACTCCTATGGACAGCTCAGAGCTCCCCAYGGAGGACTTTTGCCTCCATGAATAGCCATTATATTTGTCACCAGGAGGTACCTGCGACATAATAACATCCAAGAAACTTCCCCAATTACTGCCTTTTATAGAAATTGGAGGAACAATTACATAACAGCTGCATGCAATTACTACATCAGGTGATCTGACCTTTTCAAAACTAAGACTTAATATAATTTTACAGGTAGTACAGAAAAAATACTTTTCCTTTCTCTCTGTGAATATAGAAAGTAAAATCTGAGTGTTCCAAGCAAACGTGTTTTTTTTTTTGTAAACTTTCCTTTTAAAACACAAGTAATAGTTGTTCTTTCAACTGCACTTCATGCCACAATTTCTGGATACCTGGAAGAAATGGAATAAAAGTAAATCGTAAAAATAAATAACT
Organism: Eudromia elegans; assembly: GCA_003342815.1. NCBI lineage: Eukaryota > Metazoa > Chordata > Aves > Tinamiformes > Tinamidae > Eudromia > Eudromia elegans. Next base: position 1,677,748 of record PTEX01000081.1, read on the forward strand.
AATCCTGTGAACTATTGAGTATATGAGGTCTGTACTAAGAACTTATGCTCTGAGGCAGCAGGCTCTTTTGTCTAAGACAAGAAAAGTTTATTTTGCAGCCTGCAGCAAAAGGTTTTGGCAAGAGTCAGTGCAAAAATATTTAAATAAATAATACAAAATGCATATGCTAAAGCCAAAACCATAAATGACACAGAGCTGAGGAGAAGAAAAYTGTTTCTCTTTTAACTTTGTCGTGAAAAAACCTTCTGTGTGGTCTAGGGATTTCCTTCTGCTGTCACAACTTTCTTCCCTTGCAAAAGATTGTGTGTGCTTTTGTGTTCTCTCCTTCTCTTGCCTTTATTCCCTCGACCTCTGACATGGCTGGTATCCATCCAGACCTCTGTGGTCTAGTCCTGTGAAGAAGGGAGAGTTACTGTGGGGACAGGGAGGTAGGTGTCCGGATGAAGGGAGTAGAGCATGAGCAGRGTCCTACGTTTTACCCACTGAAGACTGGTAACACCCCAGTTCCTACTCTGACTTTGAAGTGGACTGAAAAAGAGACGTTTTCATATGCTTTCCAGGCCCAAATCCCAGAAAGAGCACCACAGACTTCAGTCTTAAGTCCCTGATGCTTTTTATATAACATTGCCATCTGTACAACTGCAATGACTTTTAACAGAAAAAAAAAAAAAAAAAAAAARGTCATTTAAATCTAATTCCCGTAAAAAGCTAAGAAAATACGAAAGACCTGAGCTGGCTCCTGAGCCTGGCYTGCATCGTTCAGACCAGCAAGAAGACACTGTATCTGTTCAGGTACCCCAGGAACTGCTTTGCTTTGACTGCAGAAGACATCAGYGTACAGAACAAGTCACCATCACGGCACACCAATGACTTTCCTACCCATCTCTCTCCACTGGGCATAGCTACTCAGCAATGCATATGTAGCTGCAGAATGCACAGGCTATTTCCTGTCCAAGAGGGCAGATCCAGGCTGCAGGAGCTGGTCACCTAACTCTCTGAATCCTGATATATTCAGTAATTTGTTTCATTCATCCTAAAATAATGGTAGGTCATGAGATCCCAACAAACAATCTTCATTGCTGTGCTAGCATTGTCTTGTCTTCCTCACTTAAGGTACTTTCTGATATCATATTTTATTGGAATTACAGAGAAATCTTGTTCTGTAATAAATCCATAAATACACAGGTGTAGAACAGTGTTTAGCYTCTGGTGTCATGAAACTGTTTCTAAAATCTCAAATTTCCTGGATGGTCTCACAAAGCTATGTAAATGTCCTCTTCAGCCATTTYATAGGCATGTGTGTTCTAATGGACATAACCCATTAGAACATGAGTTCCATAAGATAATAAATAATGCATTCTTTATTTTTAGATCTTTCTATTAATGTTGAGCGTAGCTCAAATGGCATATGAATGCCCAAGACTACAAAACATTTGGAAGTCTGATTCCTCTGCGTTTTGATAATCCCTCTTCCTCCTGCTGAGAACATTTCCATCCTCCTGATTGCTTTCATGTGGCTCCATCCTCTTGCATGAAGGCAGATACCACAAATAATATGTGAGGAGGCTAAAGGACCAGTGATGTGAAAATTGCTTCAGTACYTATTCTGCTTTCTAAATATAGCATTTTTTTCCCTGAATACAAGGACAGGAGAATACAAGGTGAATAGTGCTGATGCTTCCACTCCTTTAGAACAGCTTCTGCACTAAATCCCTGCATGTAGTGAGAGAGGACAGATTTTTACACCGTAAGGCATCTTACCTATAGGTCATTCCATCTTTCATGTGCTTCTACAGAGGAAATAAATGTTTGTGTGTTTATACAGACTTATAACATGTGTCATAACATGTTTATACRTGTCATGTATAAACATACATGCATCATACATGGTATATATGTACATACATATATGGAGATATAAAGGCAGGTAACACAAGTATGCACCACAGAATAAGCAATATATTTTTATGGATTTAATGCTCTTGCATTTATATGTTCTGTCTATTCAGAGGAAAAGTTTGTTCTGGGAAAAAGAAGTTATGTTTCTTATCATCTTTCTGGCATGCACTAATCCTAKCCCTAACCTGAGGTGAAGTTTATCTAAGGTTATCCTTTCAGTCAAGTGTCATTATAGGATGGACCTGATGCTGTCACATTCCTTGCCTGTTCTTACACCAGTGATGTCACTGCTGTCAGGAAGTATTATTTTTTGCTTCATTCACTTGTTTGATACAGTACCTGCTGAGCTGAAAACTTCGTTTCTGACACCTGTGTCTGTTGCTTGCTGAATGCCTCTGCTGACTCGGTGTTTTCCTTGCTAGGATACAAGCTGCATTTTGATAAGGTCTCCTTTGCATGCCATGGACCTGATGGATGAAACAGTCTCTGCATTTTGATGCGGAAAACAACAACAAAAAAACCCCACCTAGGGACAAAGAAGAAACACAAATGAATGCTCATAAGGCAACACTGCTTCCAAAACACTAGTGCTGTTCCCTAGCATGCCTGGAGATGAATTATGAGCAACATCAAAGGGTTGTGTTGTCATTTTCTCTAGGCTTTGTAGTAATCATTTCTGAAACCCGAGCAACATTTTAAAGGAAACTTGAACAATATTTTATCATCTTCTCACAAAAGTCTTTGTAAACCCARTTTTTCCACAACACAACCACAGAAGACTGCAGCTTAGTACAACTGGAGAACGTGGTGATCTTTGCAGCTGCAAGGTAAGTGGTTGGTGTGATCCTGCCACTTTGGTTGACCTACCTCCCCTTGCCTCCTACCCTGACTCCCAATTTTGTCTCTCCACTGAATCAGCATGAACCTAATTTGCAYGGCCTAAAAAAGCTGGAGTGTTTTCCGCACTCCAAGTTTTTTGCTTGGAGTCATGTTATTGATAATTCTGACTTAATATTAAGGTAGTAATAAGAATTGATGAGATAGATAAACAAACAGGGTCTGGGTCTTAGTAGAAGGAGTTGGCATGGGGGTGGGAAAAAGAAGAAAAGTCATATTGAAAACATCTCTGTATAATAATATCTGAATGAGCGCCTCAGACCACTGAAACCTGATTTCCTGTAGCTGCCTCCTCTGCTGATCAATAGTGCTTAATACAGAGAGACTGGGCTTGGACTTGAAGGAAAGTTTGCATGCCAAAAAKTTGTGCATTTTTTCCAACTATATCAGCTGTTTTAATGAAAGGAATTCACTTCAGCACCTACTTTCATAACTACTTTGTCTGTTTTCATGTGACTTGGAGCAAGTTAATGCACTTGAGAGCTCTGAACATCTCCCAAATTTCGCTGAAATTGAAACATGCATAGTCAAAAGTTTTCGAGGAGGACAGACTAAACCTCAATATGGCATAACAGTACAAAAAGTTTTTTGAAGACCAAATTAAAAAGCATTTMAATCTGAGACAGAAGCTCACAGAGCTTTCTGATCCAAAAGATTTACGTTTTTTGGTTTTTTGGGTTTTTTTTTTGTTTGTTTTTGTTTTTTTGTGTAAAAAAGAAGGGAGTTCCAGCTGAAATGCTTGTATAATCTGCTGACCTTTAGCGTATGTGGTCTTGGCTCCCTCAAGTGGCTGGTCCCAGGGACTAGGCAGCTCTGCTCCTCTTTCAGAGCCCCTGGAGTTTTCCCTCAGCTGGTGTTTCAGGGTCTGTTTCGGGGGTCTGGGCCTCAGGCCCCGCTAAGATGTCGTGTCTGTCTGGACACAGTAACGTGGTTTAAAAATGGGTGTCCAGCGAGGAAAGTGAGCTCTCATAAGGTGCATMTAGGTTGGAGGTTTTATCACACACAGAGAAAGTAAACCAAGTGGAATTCAGTCCATATCTTTCTCCACGTCCTTTTTCATGTCACCCACAGCAGGACYGACTTGCTTTAAGCACTTTTGTCCAAATCCAGAGATACATCATAAGGGTTCTGTTGCCAGTCGTGGTAGCTTTCATTAGCAACCCTGACTGAAAATCCGCTTGAGCTAAGGCCKGCTGGAGCCCCACGAGAGCCCATCCTGGCAGTCATCTCCGGCAGTTCAGCAAAGGCGAAGGTGAAGTCTCAGTCCTGGGCCAGAACCACCCGTGGAACCAGAGGGGCTTGTGGGGAGCAGCTCTTTGGAAGGGAAGCAGCAGCACACCATGGGGCAGCAGTGCAGCAGCRCACCCTCGTAATGCTGCAGGGCACCTTTATCCTGGGCTGCATCAGCASGAGCATAGCCAGCAGGCCAGGGAAGGGTTCATTCCCTCTCCTCAACACTCGCAAGGCTGCCTTTGGGGTCCTGGGCCCAGTGTGGGGCTCCCTCTAGGAGGAAAGAAATACACAAACCAGGGCAAATCCAGCAGGACTAACAAGATTTTGGGGGCCTGGAGCACAGAATTTATGAGAAGAGGCTAGAAAAGCAGATTTACTGGAAAAAAGAAGGTAAACGGGCAACCTTATAGCAGTTTTCAGCCACCTAATGCGGCCCAGGCCCACCTAATGTGRGGCAAGACTGAGCCAGAGATGCCTCAGAAACGCGCCGTGAAAGGACGCCAGACAGTGGGCACGGGCTGCAGCAAGGACAAGTGTGACTGTGCASAGGAAGACAGACACACAACGTGGGAGAGGATGCAGGGGCCCGGAGAGCCTGTAGACCCCCACAATGGGGGAGACAGAACAGGGACGTTCACGGTTGGTCAGACAAAAGCTGGCCAGACCCCAGCACCCAGCAGCCCACGAGGGAGCTCAGTCCTGCTCTGCCRTGGGTGCCTCAGACCGGCATTGGCTGAAACACAGACCCATCCCAGAACACACCCCTGTCCCCCTCKGTACCTGTCCAGAGCAAACTCCTTAAAGGCCCTGGTACTCACACTTCTCGAGACACAGATCTCCAGATTCATCTCCTCTCAAAAGGAAAGCTTTCATAAGTCACCTTTAATTTATGAGGTCTTTCCTCAAAGAGAGGCTTCATTTCGTAGCCTGTTGTCAGCCGTAATTTATCTTTCCTGTTTTAACAATTTTTCGTGTCCTTACAGGCAGAGGTTTTTCAGCGTTTCTTCAAGGACATGYGAAGATTGCTATTTAATGCAACACTGTGTATTGCTTCCATTTCGTGGTGTAGGAACGCAGCTTGTTCTGCTGGATGGAAGTGGGAATGGGAACTTACAGCAAAGGGGAAATCACTAGTACAAATGCTGAACTTCAACCTAAATTGCACTTTTCACACAAGAGAAAAAGCCTACCGGAGTGTTGACTAGTTGGTCATGGTTTTATGCAAAAAAACCTGCTGCCACAGATTATCCCTGCTTGTATAATGTCACTACAATCCACCCAGGCCTTTAGCAGGCTGCTTTACTAGCGCACGACTCACCGATATCTCCTTAACTGAAGGCTTCCTTCTCCAGTTGTGCATCAGGAAACGTAGAAGAAGCTGCAGTGGATGCTGAAGAGACTTAGGAAGTTTTCCCCTTTCCCTTCTTTTCYTTGCTGGATGTGAAAAAGGGTATAGATTGGAGTTGGGCAGTTTCCTTACTTAATTGGTCCRGAATTTTCCTTTCCATGACTCAAATTTTAATTGAAACTTTTAACAACAGCTCCTGGTCATCTTCACTTCCCACTCGTTGATCTGCATCACAAGCGCGACGTGACTACAGGGTGCACACACTGCTTTATTTTCAGAAGAACCTGAACTGGAAGATGTGCTCGAGGGATGTCCCTAATGAGCTCCAGCCACTAATSACCACYGACAGCCGAGACTGGAGATTTTTSCAAMATGAAGCTTTCCAACACACRACTAAAGTGTACTTTGYACCCTCAGGACCGCCACACCTCTGAAATTTCTTCTAGAAAACRAACACCTTTAATTCAYTTTCATSTCATTTTTATTTGCASAGTGCTCTAGACAAGAACTTCTGGARGAGGGAAGCTCATTTCTATCCATGCTGGTGTTCTGTCACATTTAATATATTTGCAGCTCTGTAACCAAGAGTATAATGTCTCATCGAGTTTCACATTAAACATCAAGATCAAGATTCTTTCRCTATTTGCAAAGCAGGATGAATCAAGAGGAAATAAATAAATAAATAAACAGTCCAGAGCAGATGGGTCAGAGGCACTTTACCCCAGAAGGAAGGAAGGAGCGAAGGGATTCAGGTTGTTGCTCCTCGTGCTAGTTTGTTATAATGGATGAAAAAGTGAAGTCTGCATATGCTAGTGGTTGTGTGTTCAGTTATTTTGTACAGTTTGACATAGGCTTCAGACCCTTTTGTGATTTTGGAACTATTTTTTCTTTATGGAGGAAAACAGAARTGTATTATTTGAAAATAAATAAAGAAGTAAATAAACCAGAGCTGTTAATTAGCTGGAGTGGGAAAGATCGCTCAGCCTCCTGGCCCTGCAGCGAGCCTGGGGGGATTTGCAGCACTCGCTTCCTGAGTCCAAGTCCCAGTAACCTGCAATAGGAGCTTTAATACCTTTTAAATGTGTTTAACTGTGTAAGCATAAAGATAGATGCCTMGATGTTTGTTTTCGCCAGCATCTTGGCCCTTAAATAAGAAGCTGGATGTGCCTATGTTGCTCCTGGGGAAAATGAACCTTCCATTTAAACCACATAAATATTGCTGAAAAGAACTTGCCCTTGCCTTAGAGAAGCAATGCTGCACTATATCTAACACATTTTCTCACACACACCTTAGTAAAGGTCTTTTAGAAATGGAATTTAGGCACTCACAAACACTTCTCAAATTTCATCACTAAAAAAAAAATCTGAGAGAGCAAAATTGTATCGCTTTGTCTTTATGTTAACAAGCATTTCAGTAATACAGAGTATGAAAACAAAGAGCAATACGTGCTTCCTCAAATTGCTCCTATACCTTCCCATCAGCCTTCAGCGCATGTCAAACAAATTTGTTTAGGAAATAATTGCAATACCCAAAGTGGATTACCCTGGAGAGAGCCCAGGCCCAGGGCGCCCGCGAGCCTCATGTCCACCCTCCTCAGAGGGAGCTGGGCACCGCACGGTCACCCTGCTGCACCGAACACCACAGCAGCGCCAGAACCAAAGCTCGGCATGAGCTCGGTCCTGGAATCTCCGCTGGTTGTGGGGGCCCCAATAATCCCCACGTGTGAGAAGAAGCACGTGTGTGTTGCACCGTCACGGTGCTCCATGTGGGGTGACCCATGAGACGTCCTCAAGCATAAGGGCTCTCTACAGGATCGGCAGCCAGGGGCTCCAGGGATTGCTCTTGCAGGAGGATACGTACCCAGAAGGGCCACGGGCATCAGGAGGGAGAGACAAGTCATCCCGGGCCCTCCCTGTGCAGCCCCTACCCCTCAGAGTACACAAGTGGGAGCCGCAGGTTGGCTACCGGCTTTCCAAGGCCCCGGCCAAGGAGCCCTTCGGGGCTGCTCGCCACGGGCCGCAGCATGGCGCGGGTTTACCTGCCCCAACGGCTGGTCCCAGGGGGACACGGACACCGCTGCCTGCACAGAAGATGTTTGTCTGGAGCATCTTCGTTGGTGAAACTCCCTGCTCTGGCAGCCTGGCAGCTCCCTCAGCTCCGAGCGCCCGGCGGGATGTGTCCGTCTGCGCCAGGGACGTGGAGTTCTCCAGGCAATTCTGCTCCAGAGGAGCTGGCAGCCAGGGCAAAGAGGAAGCTGGGTGCAAACCTAAATAATCCACAGCATGAAAACACAAACATCAGGTAAATATGACACGAGCAGAATGCCCCGTGTTATTGTAACATGAGGTCTGCACTTCGAAAAAATAAAAAGGCAGGACCAATAAATGTTAAGGCCAAGATAGGGTCAGATGTAAGTTTAGGCCACTTTGTGCCTATTGAGACAGCTGATAAAACTGACTGGATTTATTGCCAAGCACTGAAAGGCTTGCAGTACAGTTGCAAGGGTTTGCAGYGTCCTCGGTGAGGACTTGCAGTGGCGTTGATGGCTCCTGTTTGTGGTGCTTAGAACTGGGGGGAAGGGAGAAAAGAAAAATGACAAAGAAAACGAAAAAGAAAAAGCACGTTGCCACAAACAATTAGATCTGGATGTGGTCTCTGRCTTTAGACTTTATAGAGGAACAGCRTTGAACAGCATGTCCTTAGTAATCTTSCCTTGACCACTGAGCATAACAGGTCGGAGCAGTGCAGGAGATTCAGGTGTTTTGGAAGTGGATTGCKGTGAGGAAGGCCGGCTCTCTGCATGCCCTCTGCCACATGGGGACACTGCGGGTGCACACGGGGGTGCCTGCGGGCCGGCTCCATTCTCTGCCTGCTCTCCTTGGGGGCTGCACACGAACCCTGCTGGGCAGAGGCCACGCTGTCCCACCTCTGGGTGCGAGAAGAGGCAAGGAAGGCCCTGACACAGGGCACATCTGGCAGGGGAGCGCCCGCAGAGCACGCTCCTGGAGTGGAGAGGGAGACGCAGTGCCGGCTGGAAGGGGAAGGAGAGACRCTTTGTGCAATGGACACAAGTTTCACGGTTCAATTGCGTGACTTTCATGACTTCACTTGAAAACACGCTTCTTGATTTGTCTGGGTTAAGTAGTTCTTTTGATGATAGAAACTGAGGGATTCTCCAAATGCTCTTCTACTTCCATTTCTCTGTAGGGAAATATGATGAATTATGTGGAAAAATACTGAGCAGCTATGCATTTCTTCTTCTTTTTTTAAATAAAGTCACATGTTAATATAGCGGGAGACAGAGATGAGAAAAGGCTGTGAACTGCCTCTGAGAACCTCAAGCAGCCCAAGCTGCTTTGGGCAGGGTTGAGGGGGAAGGCCTCTGGGTGCGTGCTGGTGTGCCCCTCTGCCACCAGCTGCGCTCTGGACTCGTGGTGTCCAGCAGATTTCTGCCCATGTGCAGTGCAGTTCRGTCATCCCCCTGGACAAGAGTATCCTGCATGCCTGAGTTAGGAAACAGTCTTGGATATTCTCTGGAAGTATTCTCCTGCCTCATGGATCTCCTCTAAGAGGCAACCTGTGAGGGACACCCAGAGTGTGTAGCACTGAACACTGTCATCCGAGAACTGTAATAAAGCCAAATTACATTTATAACGCAGCCGAAGATTRTTCTCATGCTTGTCATGAGATTAGACTCCTACCAAGGCATTTCTCAGCACACATTTACATCTTTGTGGTAAGAACAAAGCAAAGACAAATTGSTGCTCCCACTGCCAGGCAGGAGACAGTATCAGTCCTGTCCCTGCTGAAAAGAGAGGCTGCCACGTAGTTCTTGCAGGGCTTTGTGCGGGAATAGGCACGTGTGTCTATCTTTGATTTGTTTTAGAGACCATCTCAGTCATTTATTTCTGAATGTCTTCTTATATAATATTACATGCTCCCTATTCCAACAYGAAATGGTAATTCAGCCTTTCCCTCCCGCCCTCACCTCACCTCACCTTCCCGCAGCTGTGACGAGGGGGGTGCTGCTGGTCATATGAAAGCCGTGCAGGCAGGTTGCCCCTCTCTCCTGTCCCTTCCAAGAGCCAGAGAGAGGGAAAGGCTTTGGGAAAAGGGCCCGAGTCCAGACACTCACACTGGAAGAAACRAGAAACATGGAGGTGTGCACAGAGAGTCCCTGTACACTGAATTACTGCTTTTTCATCATAAAGAATWTCAGTATATTTACACTGAAGATAATGGAAAAGGAACGTTTCAGTGGACCTCTGCGTTGTGCCAAATCACATTGTGCTTTTCTGTGTGTTTGTTTTTTCTCCACTATCTAACAGCAGGGTTTTTTTCCTGAGGTCACAGCAGAGCTTGGTTCATGTTAGGGGTTCATATAGCMAATAACAGGTACTAGGGAGCAAAGCATTTAAGTGCACACCTAGTACCATTAAACAAAACCAGTGTTAATGAATACACACATGGTGTCCAAGCTTTTGTCCAAGACTCTGCCCTGTGACTGAGCTCCACCTCGTGGGCTCATAAATCCCCAGTCTCTCCAAAGTCACCGTGCACATAAATTAACTGGCACCGAAAACYTGTGGTAAAAATACATTGATCTGCCATGAAGAGACACAGTAACTGCAGACCCAGAAAGGTTTCTCTCCGCTAGGAGACTGCATTGCATATGCATGTCTTGAAGTGGGTCTGGTCCTTCCTTTTTTTCTGTGGATTTGTCTGCAAATAAGCAAGGTCGCACCTAAGAATGTCCCCAGCACGTCGGGAGGGGGACTAGCACTTGCAGACCCAGACTGGGGTCCTAGGGACAGCGAGACTCTGGCTGGCAGCTGGGCTGTATAAAAACAACAGGGTTGATGCCCTGTGGTGCTGAAACACAAAASCAGCGCGCTCAGAAACACCTCGTTATCACCACTGCTGACTCTGTTTAAAAGCCAGATCATGAGAGATGAACAGGTCGGTGTAACAACATGATTAGAGTCCAGAGACATTAGCCTTAAGGAGCAAAAAGGAGGAGGAGGAAATGGCTGCCTTAAAAGACGGATGGGTGCGTTTTGGGGAAAAGAAAGTCAAGGTTGAAATGCACTTAAGAGCCCCATAAAGGCAGCAGTAGCCAAGCTTCTTTGTGGAGAAGCAGTGATGAATGAACTTTATTAAGTTGTTTCTAAAATWGGAATAGATGAGATATAGGTCTTGAAGGAGCTACTCATTTAAGATTGATGTGGAATAAATGTGGACAGATAGCTGCTGAAAAGTCYGCCATAAGCCACTTCTCTAAGGTGTCACTCGCTAACACTCCCCTGTGTTTTTTAATAAAAATGATCTGTTAACATCAGACTCTGGAGACAAACTTGCCTTTGTCTGCCCGCGCAGTTTCTCATCGCCGTTCCACACAGTGAATGAGTTTGGAGTAAGACAGGGGCTGTTTGATGAAGAGACAAGTTTGAGAGGGATTTTCTTTTTTAGGTATTATTACTTACACTGGCCACGTATTTAATACTGCTTTAAAACAGTGCTAAGGGTCACAAGTTATGCAGACACAGGGGAAATTCTTAGTATAAAAAGAGATGTGAGTATCTAGTTGTTTAAGTGTGATGTTGTTTAAGTTACTGATAAATATTGCTTACAAGTTTGCAGGATCATGTTGCTGGGGAGGGATGTAGCCTTACGCTAGCACGGGACTGCTGGAAGTGCTGGTGAGTGATAATGAAATGCCCATAAGAGTGAAGGAAACCAATAATAGGAATCGCCAAGTGCTGCATAAGCCTCATGCCGACAGAATTCCTAATTTCTAGTCTTTCAGCTAGGTTTTGCAAAGAGACCGGTTCCTTTGGGCCACCCTGCTCAGGAGCAGGCTGCAGCGGCTGACGCAGCTCTCCCTGCTGCCCCAGGACTCGCGAGGCSTGAGCACACTCCACACCATCACACATCCCAAGGGGCACGGAGGGCACCCGTGTGTAGACCCCGCTCCTCCGCATGGAGGCATCCATCTCTTCCCTGAGCTCGCATCCCATGCGGGATCTGCTTTCCCAGGAACCCATTCACCCCGCTTGCCATGGACGTGTCTTTCACGTGGCACGCGTGGTGTTTGCAAGGTGCTTTGCTGYGGCGTGTGCAGGGAGAGGAACTATGTAAGCATAAATTTAATGCATTCATTAATTCTGTCCCGAAGGTTGTACTGAAGGCCAGGTAAATTATACCCATGGCACCTGCCTGTCAACTCTTAATGTCACCCGCTTCAGGAACRAGAAGTTTCTATATAATTTGTTAGGTGTGATTTTCCTTTCTTTAGTCATTTCAGGCTGTTTTTAATCAAATTACGCCTCCCCAGGTGTTTGCTGTCCAGCTAGGGCAGCCAGCGGCTGGACTCAAGGCGGCTGCTGCTTCCGACTGCGTCTTTGGCCTGACCTCGCGCGGGGCCGCGTGAAGCGCCGCGAGGGAGGCAGAGCCACCCAGGCACTCTCTGCCCTGAGCGCCTCACACTCAGCATCTGAGGGCGGCAGCTGAATCCTCGCCCTGCTATTCTGGTGACCTGCCCCCAAAACAAGTCCTTTATCACTTGCTCTGGCATAACCTGGAGTCTCTTCGTTATTTCTTTTACTCCTCGTGGAAGTCCCTGGCAGCTGGTCTCGTTATTCTCTGTGGCCACTGCAAAAAGAACGTATTTACATTTCCTGGAGTGCTTAGCATTCCTCTCAGTGCCATCTCCTGGAGGCTGGCTTGACCTTTGCAATCACCTATTGCACCCAAAATATTTCAAACACTTTCACTTCTTTGCTGCTATTTCCTGTCCAATTTCAGCTTCATTTTCTCTGGTTCTTTTTTTGTTTTTATTTTCTTCTTCTTTGCTCTTTTATGCTCTCCTATACGTGTCCCTGATGATCTAGYGACACCTTCAGATGTCACTTTCTGGCATCTAACACTCATGCCACAATCCACGYTGTGGTCTGCACTACTGCTGAATACAGAGGAGTCAAATACAAGCAGGGCTTAGTGCACACAAGGAAATTTTGCTCCCGAAACCCTGGAGCTTAGCTGTTCAGCTGCTGCAGTGTACGTGCTCATATCTCCATGCATCACATGGAGATCCATATCACGGATCCATATCCATGCATCTCCAYGTCACATCAAGAGGAGCACAGAGCTCGGAACTGCCAATGTCACTAGTGCTCTTGTTTGGTCTCAGCCTAAATCTGCCTGCAAGGGCCGAAGGTCTCTGCACCTGCACCCAGGATCGCTGCTTGAGGCACCTCCAAGTCTCCATGTCCAAGGCCAGCTCTACCACACACACTTCAGGTCCCAGASAGTTAGTGAAATGCTGGGAAGTATTTTTATTTGGGCGATCAAAAGACTGAAATTTGCCAGCTCTAAAGACGCAGGATGGTAGGAGGCCCTGCAGTGTGGTTTCTGACAGCCTCTTGTGCGAAGCCATAACTGCCTGGCAGCTCCAACCCCAGCCACGAGGTCTACGAGTGGATGGGCAGCGTTGGTGAGGACAGCTCGTCTTGTTTCAGGCTTATCTGTGAGGAGCTGCAGACCCGTGAAACCTGTCAAGCCAATCCATGGATCTGTCTGGAGAGACCTTAAGTGTTCCAACCAGACTTCCAGCCGCTGCAGAGCAATTGAGCTTCGCTGAAGGCAGTAGATTTGCACTGATTTATCCTGGCAGAGTTCATAGCTACAAACACCGAACGGTTTGTTGGGTTGCTGAGACAGAAAAAAGGCGTAGTCTGGAAAGCAGGTACAGAAACACAGAAACTTCCTGTTATTAATAACCTGAAATAGGTGGAGAATGTCACTATCACCATAGACCGTCAGTCATCCATCTTCTTTTACAGGTAATAGAGTTGTATTGGTTCGGACTGGCACCTAGTCATGTTAGGTGATTAGTGAGGAAAAAAAAGTGGTGCCAGGCATGGCTGGGAGGATGGGCCAGCCAGCCAGGGACCCTGGCGAAGCAAGGCAAGGAGAGTCAGGTTGCACAACTGGCCCTATGGCGGCCTCACAAGAAGAAAATACAGGAAAAGTAGTTTTAGTTCTAGCTGTAATTTAGAAATTACTTGCAATTGTTGTTTACCTACTTAATTAGTTTTCTTGCCCCTAAAACAAAAATAATGTTTATCAAGCCATCTGATTACTGTTTGCAAGTGGGTAAAATTAACTCACTGAATACAACAAAATTTAGTAGAACTTCTCCATGTTTCTGACTCATGCTGTTAGTACGGTTGTTTTTTCCAGCTGAGTTGTGGCAGATGGGTTACACTTGGAGACTGAAGCTAAACAGAATTAAACAGTAGTTGGTGAAKGAGTGTGAGTGCTGAGCTTGCCATAGCTGCTGGGTCATCCTACCTCTCACGGGAGCACAAGAAAGTTGGTGCTCGCAGTCCTGCCGGCTGCAACCAGAGGATCTGCCCCTTATCCTGGGCAGCTCCTCTGCTTCCAGGGCAAGGAGAAGTAATGGGAAACTGCACATCGGGGTCCATCCAGCGGCCTGGGAACGCCGCTTGCTTGGGGTCCGCCTCCGYGCCCGTCTCGGGGCACAGCTCTGCCCCCAGCCATGCTAACAGGCAGCCCCACAGCTCGGCTGACCTTCAGAGCGGCCGCTTTCTGCACCAGGGCAGCGCGGGAGGTCGCAAACCTCAYGGGTCTTGGAGACCAGGCACCCAGCAGGCCAGAGCCAAGGTGTGGAGCCTCGAGGCCCTGCAGCGGTCCCACAGGCCGTTCRGCCCCTTCCCGTGCAGCTGCCCTTACAAGCTCCTCGCGTCCCCGTTGTACGAAGCGGCCGCCCGGGGCCCGGGCACAGAGCTGCTGCAAGCAGAGTCCTCCCGCTCACGGAGTGCACGTGGCACGGCCTTGGTCTGCTCACCCGGAATGGGAGCATGAGACCCGGGGCACACACTGCGATCCCAACGTGGGTAACTGAGGCAGTGCTGACGGTGTCACCCAACTGAGGCTGTAGCTTCGTTTCTAGAGATGTCAGACACTTCGTATGACAAACCAACACCACGGTGAAAGGGACAATGACAGCCACAACTAGCACTTCTCAACCCTGGTACCTGAGATAGCTGGAGAATAGACATCTGTTTAGGAGSACTCTTCATTTCTTGGAACGTTTTGCTTCTCTTGGGGGAAGTTTTAGGCAGACTACCTCAAATCCAGGTATCAGAGCTGGGAGGAGTGGTTTTATGCTGCAAAAAACCCTCCTTTGGGGGCAGTGCATCAGCACAGAGAATGAGATGCCCATTGCCTTTTGCCAGAGGAGTGCCAAGGGGCTAAGGGACTCAAGTGCCTGTGGTTCAAGAACCGATCAGCAGATGAATAGTCTGTTCTGGGCCCCCAGTGGCCTGGCACACGCGTAGCACAGGACAGGAGAGGTCTGATGCTTGTCATGCCCAAGGTGCAGCTCCCCAGGTACTTCCYGATCCCATCCCTTTGATTCGGTACTTTTTACCTCCGATAGAAGGAGATGTCAGTCTGTTCTGGGGATTAAGGACAGCATCAGCTCCCAGAATGCAGTCAAGACCCTTCCACAAGGAACAGCCCCACCGTAAAGATGCAGTCAGAGTTTCTCCAGTTGCTGAGGAGCAGGGGTCCTGTGCTCCTGSTCTGTCATAAATAGCCGTCCTGGCCTCTTCAGTGGATGCTCTGCCATTTCTCCATTCTTTCCGTACAGAGCTAGGGACAGTCCCAGACAGCAGATGGCTTAAATCACCTGAACTTAGCCTGCATAAGCTCAATCAATTCAATTAATAGGAATTAATTTAAACAGATAATTAAGAATACTAGTGGGAAATAAACAGAAACTGCATATCCGGGTCCATGTGGTGGCTTTGAAGTGCTCTCCGAAGTCTTGGAGTCATGCACATGCTGTCGATTCCGGAGGCATCATGGTTGGGAAGGATGCCTGGGGTCTCTGGCACCGCACCGGGGTGTAAGTGCTCGCAGGTATCTCCGCACGCGCTGCTCGCGGTGGCTCCGGAGGGGCTGGACCTTGCTGGCAGCTGCCTGCATTCCTCCTGTGAGCTTGGCAAGCTTCAGCAAGGCTTCGGGTCCCGCCTGGGCGTTGTGCCTCCCCGGAGCATCCGCAGGCCCGTGGGAGCAGGGTCGTGTTGCCTCCTCGGTGTTCCTTCCCTCCCCAACACGCTGCAGGAGTTCAGACCACACGGTCCTCAACACGGCAGCTCCTCAGACAAATCCCCCTGCGTGYGGGCGCGCGGGGATCCGTGGAGACGTGATACTCGTGCTGGGTGAAGGAGAAAGCCACTTCTGACAACCCTGTCATTTCAACTTTGAAAACTTGTCATAAGTCTTAGTCTCTGGGGAAATTAAACCAATTAAACTGCAATATGGCAAGCCGGAGAAGCACCCTTCCTTTCAAAGGAAGGCTTTTCTGAGTGACATCAGCCTGAGTGGTGGAAGAATAAATAGACCGGAGCAACAGCAAGGTGTTTCTAACTGAACAATTGCAGTATTTCATATTCTGTGCACTTACAATGACAGCTGATGATCTTTTCAGAGGCRAATACATAAGCTAACACCAAGCAAGGCTCTACTTTCTACTTTTGCAGTTAGATGCGGTAACGTCTCAGGACCTTTTCTTTGGTTGATCACCTAAAGGACACCGCGGAGTCAGGAATGCTGCGCATCCTTTTGATTGCAAAAGAAGAATAGAAATGTTAGACGCTCCCAGGAGGACATTCATTTAAAATAAACCTCTCCAATCAGGTAACATATTCTCCCAAGCACTTCCGAACACTGAGAAGATCTTGCTGATGAAAATAACTGCTTCCTGTGTGCATTACTGCATATAAAACACATCTGCAGAGCTGCCCAGGAAGCCAGGAAGAATCTCGCTTTGTCTATCAGAGGTCCTTCTATTTCACTGCTGAACTCTGGACTGAGAGAAGTGACCTAAATCACAGCTATTCATACTCAGCACAAGGCCAGAGCCCGTCTTCCAGTTTTGATTTGAAGACAGGCAGAGGCAAGGGGAATCAACTTCTTCCCCGGTCCTTGAGGTTGAATATGCATCTCCTCTGACACATTTGCATTCCTGCCATGGCTGCCACCTTTGGGACGTGATTTGTCTCAAGATACTAGAGTGGTTTTGGTACTTGTTTTTTCTCCCTGCTGTGAAGGATCAATGACTCATTCTTCCATTTTTGCCAAGATAAACTCTCTGAGCTGTATGTCTAAGGGCTTGAACACCTGCTTGTGCATCTCTTCTGTCCCGCGCCAGTTTCTTCAAAATACATGCAATGCAACGGCATGCAATACACAGAGGAGAGTCAGTCAAAATCTGCCCCTGACACAGACAGACACTTATATCTTCCAATCTTCCATCTATATCTTAAAAAATGCATTTTTTCACACCACTACATTAAAAACCTATGTTTAGGCACTGGTTCGGTAGAGGCCCAAAAGTCTTTTCAGACGTGGTGTGAGTCTCTGCTCCATGTGTATTGTGCTGGTCGTAGTTGAGGAATAGGGTCTCTGTGTTGGGCACGTGTCGCCTCCCACCATTACTCAGATTTCTGCGTGATGGCCTTGCCTTCATTGCTATTTTCTCATTGCATTTCGTTGTGCTATCATGTTATGTCCATCAGAGCATTTATTCTCTGTTTCAGATGGCTATTGGAAGCCATGAGTGGTACTGGACTTGTATCAACACTTGCAAAAAAATTCTTGCAATGACCCAATTAGATGACTGTTCCCCACAGGGAAGTAGTTTCTGAGCTCTCGGCCAGTCTGTAAGCCAGTCAACAGCTACGGTAGTGATACTGCAAACTTCTGATTTCTTTGTGCTGCTCAGTACCGTCCCCCRTGGTTCCTCAGGAAATCATAATCAGGTCATCTTGGCGATGACTTAGAAGAAGTCATCTTCTCCAGAGGCCACCCCTGACTTCTTAGGAGAAAACTCCCTTTCCTCCCCACATGGATTGCTCCTGCACTAAACGGTCTCTGTGCTAAACTCCCAAACTCCTGAACAGCAGTTCAGGAGCTCCCCCAGCTTGGTCACCACCAAGCAACCCCATCGCGGTGGCTGCGGGATGGYCACCTTCCAGCAGCCCAGTTCAATCAGTGTACCACACCCTGAAACATCATTTCCCGAGGTGAACATTTTTCTCTGAGGCAACGAGCTGCCTGGATACTGCACATGGGTATCCACAAGTCAAGAGAGAGCGAGGCACCTATATGGGTCAAACTGTGCTTGTACTGAGCTGTAAAGTCCCTTTGCCCCTCAGGACACCTGAAGGAGAAGTTAGTCAACATGCCTCTCGACCTATCAGTCCATAAAGGACATCAGACCCAAACCTAACTTTCCAGAGTCTCATGAATTTAGCCCTATTCTTTTATAACCTCTTCAGTTTCTCACCTTCTCTGTATAGATGAGACCACATGCACTTGTTTGCTCCTCCAGGCAGCACCTTTGAGGTTTCTGTGTTGTTAGCATCCCTTCACTTCCCTCTGCAAGCATCATCTTTGCCAAGACATGCACTAAATGCTCTTGCAGGAATAGTAAGTGAGTACTTCTCTGAGCGATGAGCGGTGCAAAGGGACTTACCTGTGCTGTCTGTGCACTCTTGCCACACCACTTCCAATTTATTTATCCTGGTCACCCGGCATGGCTTGTTTTCTTATCTGTGCTTCCCTTGGAAAAGGTTCTGCTGACAAACAGGAACCCTGGTGACAACCCAGCCTGGCTGATCTCTCTGGGTAAACCACAACACAAAGATATACAACAAGAGTAACTTCTCACAGCACTCTGTTTCATCCATGACACCTTTTCCTAAAGTGACTTTAATGAAGAATCTCTTCAGAGTGTCTCCAGCACTAATATTTCATTGATGACCATTTGCTGAAGGCTATGAGCTTCACCAACACGAGGGCAATTCTTAAAACCAGGTAGTGATTCAGATGATAACCTACAGTCAGATCAAGGGTTTTATTCTGAATTGATTTCAGATTCCTCATTGCACCAACACAATGCAAGTCACTCAGTTTATTAACATGAAAAGAGTCATCCTCATTTCAGTGTATTTCATTGTCCCAGGAAGGGAATTCAGATAGTCTGTTATATTATGTGTGATGGTTGATATTAAACTTGTCAGATCGAGCTGTAAACTCTGGCACATTTAGCTATAATCAGATATTAAAGAAGGCCTCATAATGTGAAATCGCATTCGATTTGCTGAGTAAGATGAGGAATACTGCCTCCCTTTCAGTGCTCCCCAGGGTCTTGCTCCAACTGAAATCAAGTGACTCAAGTGATGAGCCCTAACAGTGAYAGCGATTACAACACAGGTTCAGCCATGTTAGCTCTATAGGTCAATTTGCAAAGGTCATTTATTTTTCCACATTTATTGTTGCTTTGTTTGAAGAAGAACTTCAAGGACTGAGAAACACAAAGAGGGGCTTTGCTGCCTCTCTCTTCTGAAATGCCTCTTTCTTGGGGCTTCCTACCAGCTGAAGGGAGGTATTTGCCCTCATTTACCTGCCTGCATTTGATGTCTAAATATCTCTTCAAGGCATTATTCCTCTTCCCTGCTTTGTTCTTTGCTGTTCTGGAGTCTCTGCATGTCCCTTCAGGCATCCCATTCCAAGGCTCATCTTCCTTATACATCTTCATCCTCTGCCCTTTTGGAAAGATGGGCACTTACCGAGCCCAGTGGGGGCTGCATGACCATYGGTGCGTGGAATGAAACATTCCTTCCCCTCCAACCACCGTGGCCAGAACGGTTACGTTGCCAGCAGTGGGGACTGAGAAGCCACCGCTCCTTCTCCATGGAGCCTGGCCAGGCTGCACAGGCAGCACCTTCCACAGGGCTCAGGTGGGAAAGAAGACGGGGGAAGTGGAAAGTCTCAAACCCTAGAGACAGAGAACAGAGAGTTCTCTCCCTCTGCAGAGCACAGATGCCCAGAACTCCCATCAGCATCAAAGGAGTTTTCGTCATGCTTCCACTCTGGATGGTGACGCCAGTAGATTTTAATGGGTGTCTAAAGGCCAAACCCAGGGGCACATGGCACTACAGCACACTGTGCACTTCTTCCGGAGCTCTATACCTGCAGATCAATCAATCCAGTTCCCAYTGGGAACACACATCTGCTCTGCAGGACTGCTGTACTGGTTCCTGAAAAAATAAGCCAAGTTATAAGCAAATCCACTGCTAACRCGCAGAGCATAATTGGAATCCCTCTGACTAGCTGCTTGCTCATTAATCAAAGGAGATTCATAATGTAGCTGGCTCCTGCTTGCTCCCAGCCTACAATTACCATCTTGTACGTAGGTATTGGCACCACTAAATTGCTTACAGTCCTTGGTGACAGTATCTTATATTGTGCGAAGGACACGGCAAAGGCAAAGGAGTAGGGATAAATGGCTACAATAATACAGGAAATCATTAGGACTAAGCACTAGTAATAATCCTTCTCATTTCAAGATTAGCTCTGCCTTCATTTGCATGAGTCTCCTTTGCCTTGTTGGAATTACAGGCAGATATTTCCAGCTTTGGAAAGGGAGGCCCCACGCAGCAGCAGAGCAGCCCCTTTCTTCACAGCCAGTAGCAGCAGCAGCGCTGAGGGGTTTCCCACAGCAGCAAATGCAGAAGCTGCTGGGCTGGCCCTGGACCAGACCTGCGGGCTCGCACGACCCACTCCAGCTGGCTCGAGGCTCTCGGGTCACCATTCACCCCTCCTCGGCGTCTGAGCTGGGTGCTGAAGCCCCCCTTTGCAGTCCAGCATAGTCACACTGCCTGCACTCAGGAGAACATTCCTCCTCTCCTCTCCTCTCCTCTCCTCTCCTCTCCTCTCCTCTCCTCTCCTCTCCTCTCCT
>PTEX01000081.1:1698481-1757521 GCA_003342815.1 Eudromia elegans
GGCAGAGGCAGAATAACAATCTACCCTAGGGAGGCAGCAGGTTGTGGCATCCCTCCTGTCTTATTGCACAAACCATTTCCCACATCCTGCTTGTCACAATGCCAGGAAGGGACACAAAGAGCAAACCAAGGAGCCCTCAGTACATTTCCCACTCAAGGCCTTAGAGCACCAATTTCAGATAAAACTCCGGGCCTTGAGGCAAGTTCTGACATGTCTTCAGCACCTCTGCTGTAGCTGATTTTCAGGCTGACAACGAGGAGTATTGCTGGAGGTCCCTTTTCCTAGATGAAATCCCTGCAAGCAAAACTCAATATGGATCCCAAATGGACTGTTTCCTGAGGGATGAATGAACCCTACATCTAGAAAAGAGCTTGTGCCAAGGTGAGCTGAGGACAAAATGCCACACTAGAGTCCCAGAGGGTGTCCTGCTGGAGATCATGGCCATGTCCTTCAGCTTTAAGCCACCTTTGAACCCTCTGTTTCTGGCAGAGGTTGTTTCTTGCTAGAGGTGAATATATATGGCTAGAATGCATGCTTTTACCSCCAGGAGCCACGGGCTCCTGCAGTTCTTGAGCAGCAAGGATGAAGAGTCCTTGGAGCTGGAGGAAAGCAGCAGGGAAGGGAGGGATCTGCAACGCAACCGAGCAGGTCCAGGGGTGCTGAAGCTGCGAGGTTTGGGCAGGTACGTTATGCTAGCAACAGCACCACGTCCATTAGCTTTATGTGTATATCCATTAACTTTAGTTCAAGAATAACCATGGTTTTAGAAGAGGAACAGAAGGGTTAAACTGGTTACTCCGTGTACTTCTAGCAGCTTGAAAGGCTGCTAAGGTCCTACAGCTCTTTCTAGTGCTGATGAGCGAGTGTTAAATAAGCACACCCAGAAGAACCTCAGCAGCTCTACTGTTCTTTTCCATGTAATACCAATACTCAAAAGAAGTGCCAATTTTGCTAACACATCATGTAATTGCACAGAAGTAATATATGACTAAAAATCTGAGGCTATAGCCTGCTACCAGAAAAATTACAAATGTTGTTTCAGTAGTAGGGAATTAAAGATGTCCAGACCRTGGCACTTATTTGGCTTACGATATCAGGACCATAATACCAGGGGCCAGCTCTACAAGGCCCTGCAATCAAAGCCCACAGAGGATGCACCACAGAAGGCAGCCTGTGGCTCCGCTGCCCAGCCAGGGGCTGCACAGGGAATAGGAATGGGAATAGGATTAGGAATAGGAATAAGAATAGGAATAGGAATAGGAATAGGAATAGGAATAGGAATAGGAATAGGAATAGGAATAGGAATAGGAATAGGAATAGGAATAGGAATAGGAATAGGCTCTCCCTGCTCTGGAGCAGCTTTCGGTGTGCTGGTGCTCAGCTGCAGAGAAGGGCTTTTATTTTTTCCTAGGTGTGAGAACACCACTGATTGTAATTCATGGGAACCGTTATTAAATCAACACATCCTCTGGTTTTGCATATCCCTGAATCTGTTGCTGGAAAAAAAAAGAAAAAAAAGTCAAATATGTCTAGTCTCTTTGATTGCAACTGAATATATTGAAAGTGCAAAATGTGGCTTATTCTCTTTGAAAAATCAAAGCCCGTATTACTCATTTTCACACCCTCAGCTGATAAGCTTCACACTTTAGTCTTTTTCAAACTCCTTTTACTCTTCTAGAAAAGTCATAAATCTTAAGGCAAATTGTCTTTCTCTAAAGTCACCTGTCTGGGCGTTTAGTCTCCGATGCATTTGTGCTGCTAAAGTTTTGATTAATAAAATGAAAAATTATGTACTTCCTTTCATGACATGACAATAACGGTATGACCTTTTTCTTCTCTATTCTGATTAWTAATGCAGTAATAAAATACATTATTTTTATGTCAAAGCATTGGATTCAGATGTGATGTCACTAAGATACTGCAGATTTATTATATAGGAGTGATAYCTAAATTATGCTTCCTACTTTTCCTGTAACCTCTTAGCTATTTCTCAAACGTGTTCATTCCTTCTGTTGCTGGTTAGAAAGCYAGTCCTTTTGTTGACTTGTCGGTAATGTTTTGTGTCGTGGAATCTCTTTAGCCAGGATGGCCATTTCTTCTTGCTGTGGAGTACTGCTTGACGTTTGCTTTTCATCCTCAGAAGCGATTCTTGTCTGCAACCGTTTCAAATACTCAAAACCWCTTTTAAATAGAGAGAACACTTGGAAAATGTGTCCTGTGTCCCCTTGGTGCCAGGGCTCGAGGCCAGCTCAGAGCCAGCCCTGCTGGGGCTGCCTCCTTCCTACTGGCCAYGGGGAGGCTGCCCCAGGGCGGCACTTGCCCCCGTTGTGGCTTCAGCCAGGGCTTCCCCGCCTTGGTGAACCCCAGCTGGGGCACAGGACCTACTGCCCGGCACAATTTTCATTCAATATATTTCATTCAATATAACTTCTATTGCTTTACTGATACAGACTAATCTGATACTGGTGTAAATAATGCTGCAAATCGTTTYGATTTTTAGCATTCTACTTCCATAATCCAGAGAGGTGGCGGACACACACAGCAGCCTTGACGTCCCTTATTACATTATTCTTGTGGACTTTTCCACAAATGCCTGGGTGTCTCTTAGGCATTACTGTGTAATCATCCTCCCTCACTGCTTGCACTGTTTTCTTCTTTCTGGCTTTATAGCACAAAGCCAGAAAGAAGCCAATTAAAATTCAATAGCGGCGCAGTGCTTACACACTCATTAAGCAGTCATTAGGCAGTCTGGAGACTCATTTTCTGTGTGCGAGCTCGTTTTCTCGCTCTCCGTGAATCGCCTCCGTGCAGCAGGAGCTCCAAGTGTGCCATGAATTTAAACCCAGAAGGGCGGTGAGTCCCCGAGCGCAGGCACGAGGGCTCCGGTGCCTGCGGGACCCCCCGGCTCCATGCAGCCAGTCCCGGGGCGAGAGCTGGGCCCCGCCAGGGTCTGGCTCTCCTGCACTCTGCGGGGTGGTGGGATGGGGCCCTCTGCAGACGCGGCTCCCGTGGGGCCCTGCCTGTGATCCCGGTCCTGCCGAGCCAAGCGCCACGCGTGCACCGCTGCTGTTGCATGCCTGAAGGACCTCTTCCTCAAGAAACACAGCCCCAAAGCAGGGYGGCCTGGGGAAGGAYGCACTTCTCAGYGTGAAGAGTTGGCAAAATCCAGACYCTAGGGACTCGAGCACTCCCAGGGCATCAGGAGCCAAACTCCTGCCAAAGAGCGTCCAGAACCAGCAAACTCCGTTTAGAGGAGGGCCAAGGAACCCTCTGGCAGAGACAGCTACAGGAACAGCAAAGCAGCGACTGCCAGATGTATAAAGGCATCGAGAAAATAACGCACACACTCAAAACTGCACTGCAAAGTGAGAGGAGCAGCCTCTCTCAGTAACAGACTGCCCTCAGACACTAAACAGCAGCTTCTGCTCCCAAACGGTGAATGTCTTGAGTGTGTTTTGCTTGCTGCTTGGGAGGTACGGGGCAGGAGAGAGGGCAAGTCGAAGAACTTGAAACAGCTCAAGGCAGGAAGGCTCCAGRGCTGCCTGAAAGAACAGCTCCCTGGAGCCCACCGCGGGCAAAGGGAGYAACCACAAATGCATTATTTAAGATCATCCTCATAGTGCTGACCCTTGCTAGACGTGGATCAATACAATGGCTTCTGCCAGAGAAAGGAGGCTTTGATATGGAAAAACGAGGACAGTATTCATATATATACATATATCTCTGAGGGAAATATTACAGGCAAATGGAATACGTGCGTGTCATGGCACAGGAAGGCAATCCTGGAGGGATCAATGGATGGCAGGTGACAGAGTGCTTCACAGATACCCACCTTGTTCATAGCAGTCACCTTTGGGGCATAACGCTCTGGAAYAGCATCACTTCATCCTTAGCCTGTCACCTACACACTTGCTTGCACAGCCAGCAAGTCATATTTCATGAAATAATGGGGTTTTGTGTTAAAGCCTATTTCACCTCTGACTACACAATGCATCCTTCTTTAAGTCTTGTTTTTTTTCCACGATGCTTAGAAATAGCTCCCGATCGACTGGCCTGAGGTCAGGAGAAAAGCAAGGGGAACACCCCCATTTCCTGGGTGCCTTTGGTTTTGTTACGAACACTCAGGCTCCTTCTCTGTGCTGCTCTTCTGCCGTCYTCCTGCCTGGTGTGTCAGCTGCAAGATCTCCAGGGACGGGATTGTTCTGGAGAGCACTGAGGGCAGTACCTGATCTCCGAGTTTGGAGCAGTGTTGCTGCATGAATAACACATCAAGACATGTACTTCTGTACACAACTTCTGATGTTTGAAACAAAAGGCTAATTTACCTCTATCTTTAAAAAAGACAAGGAGGGCCACCTTGGAAGGTCTAGGTCAGCCTTACCTTTTGTGAGGAAACATTGTGGAGCACATGATCCATTTCTAAACATGCAAAGAAATGAAAAACTGGCACAGTTTTACTGAGGGCACGTTTCAGCAGGCTTGTGTGGCYAAATAACTGGCTACCTGAAGGATGGGAAAACGGTGGACGCTGCCCTTTCCCACTAGCCAGTGGCCCTCGGACAGGCTCTGCCCCCGGAGAAGTTGTCAGGACTCGGCAAGCACGTCCCTCACCCCGGTGAGCTGCTCRTCCTGGTTCACAGACACCTCAGCAAAGGGCCGACGCTGAAGGCCAGAGGCACTAAAAGCCCCAAGCAGGATGGGAACTGGAAGCGCCTTTTTTGAAGTTCCACAAATAGCCAAGTCAGCAGAGGGATGGCTCCGTCCCACAGACTGTGCTTATTTTGCAGCTACCGTGACAGCCGACTAAAAGCAAGTAATTACCTTTAAACAGGCAATTGAACAGGGAAAAAAGTCACTGAATGAAAACAGAGCAGGTTTCTGGGATGTTTTTGTTGTAAGTTTTTTTCCAGCAGCTCCTCCTTTCCTTTTTATTTTTTTTTTTAATTTACTGAAGAGCATTTGAACTAACTGTTGATATTTTTAGAAGSGCTAGGGTCTTAAAAGGGCCGGACTTTAGTGCACTTTGAGAGTACTTTTGCCAGTTTTTCAATGTCTTGGTTCGTTTATATGTGAGCATGCTTACACGTGGACTTAAAATTTTACTTGTCTTTTCTAGGTTTGTATCATTAACAGTTGCAGAAGTGCCCAGATTATTGGGTTTRAAAACTCTTATTTTCAAGAGAATAAAAGCAAGTGTTATAAGACGACAATTTTAAAGGGACTTCAAATTAATCTTCAGTGGTGCGTATCACTTTTAACATACAACATTTTACTTGTACAACTTGATAACTTATATTGCAGTAAGATGCACCTGCAACACTTATTCAAAACAGTGTATGAGTTAAGCAGAGAGTTCCTGCTCTTTGGTAATTCCAAATTAAGACAGAAGGACAAAATATGGCCCCAAATCTGTCCTTTCTTTTAATGGAGACCTGCAAGCAAGTCCTGCATTAAAGACATTAAAGTGCAACCTCATGTTTTTCTAACGGGAGTATAAGCCAAAACGGTGCTGTAGGAATCCCTATCCAATCCTTAGTGTTTATTTCTTTGCTGTTACAGTAATTAAAAGATCAAAACGTTCCTACTGMGTTCACCAAGCACAGCATGTTGCCTAATTGTTTTATGATTGATAGGAAAATAATAAACGTTGTGTAAAGCACATGAACACCCAGGAGTGGCCTCCAGACCCTCAGATCACACGGAGGTCACTTCCTGCAGAGAGAAGAGGGCAACTGAAGTTACATTAAAGCTATTGTGATCTTTCTGTTTTTCACGTGCAACAAGTAAAAGTTTTGCTGATCAGAGCCCAAAGGTTTGCCTGAGGGTAGTCTGCACGGCTAAGGGCTGATTTCCAGGCTTTAAAGGTTGCCCTTCGGCAATTTCCCAAATGTTTGACCTCTCCTGAGAGCTTGACACATTTCTCTGCAATTGTTTTTCTTGCAGCTTGCAGGAAAGAAAAATCTTGATGAGGTGCTGCTCATTAATAAAAAAGTGCTTGCTTGCTTGCCTGCTTGCAGAGATTGCTTTTGAGGTTCTTGTGATAAATCGGTCTGGATCACAGCCAGAGGYAAGTGCAGCAGGCAAGACCGTATCCCTCTGGCATTATTCCCACAAGATGCAAGTTCCTTACTGCTTGGCTTGCCAACTCTTTAGTMCTTGTAATACCCAAGCATGCACTTCTGCATCTTGATTTTTGGCAACTTCCATTTTTAAGTCATTTTAAACATGGAAGCAAATACCCACATGAAACAGTGAAAAGGCCCATGAGGGCACGTACAAGAGGAATTAACAGGAAAAAGACTCAATCCTGGTGGAGAATCTGTGCTAAAAGTTGCCTGTCCAGCTGGAGGATCTGAACCACCATATGAAAGAAAAAAACTCCCCTCACAGTGGAATTTAGCTTCAACTTTTCTGTTCCCTGTGCYCCTAATGGAAGTTGAAGTCAGACAGGTTGGACTCTGCCACTTGTGACGCGGAGGTATCACGATGCCTTGACCTTCTCTGCTGGGCATGGTCTTTGCTTTGGCAGTGTGGCTGGTGCTGAGCTGGATGGAGCTGACTTTACTCACGGCTCCCTTCGTGTCTCGTAAAGCCGTCCGTGTCACAGACAGATCAGCACCGCTGCCTAATTTACAGCCAGTCAGCTTCTGTATCCACAGCTGTAAATAACTTGTTCCGGAATCAAACTGTAATGGTTCACAATATTCACATTATTTTTTCATTATTTCCTTTATTCTGTACCTGAGTACTTTCAGAGCTGTAGCACAAGGGCAGAAAACATAAGTATTAAGATTGCTAGATGATTAAATTGAATTTGGCTTACAGTTCACTTGACAATCTCCCAGATATTAGATGACTGATTTGTTTTATTTTAATGTTTTGGACCGATGGATGAAGGAGTTCAAAATGCAGGGAAGGAAAGAAGGAAATGTAGGAGGAAAACACCAGGTATAAATGGAGTAGTTGAAATCTGAAAAAGTATGAAGCATATTAAGAGGTGAGCTCAAGTATGGGATAAAACACTAACAATACCTGTGCACAAGCCAGAAAATCAGTTTATTATTTCAACTAAATTTGATGTAAAACTGTCRGAAGTCACAAGTATTCCCATTAACCACAGTCAGTGATAGTTCAGGCTTCACATYGTTTTCTCTATACACACACACACACAGATACAGCCTAACATCTCTCTCTGCATATACATAAGTAGTTCTGTGTAGTATGTATGTATTTTCATATTTCCTTGCCGMATAAATGCAGTCCTTTGACAATCAATAACAGTAACACAATTCTGACTGAGTAGTCAAACACATACATTTATATTCAAGGATAAGTCTGCCAAAGTCACACAAAAAATATGTGCTTGAATGTCATAACGATCAGCTACTGTTACTACAGCAATCAAGAGCACCTGGCTTCAAATCCTGCCCCAYTTCTGCCAGAGGCAACTTTACCAAGGACTTTTCAGAATGCAGCACTGAAGCATGGCTTCAGGTCAGGCTGAGCATGACCTGAAMGAGCATCTTCCTTTAAGCTCCAGGTCATGAAAAGGGGATAGTGATAACTGAAATCTCTCCTTTCCTTCTGCAAACATTTACAACCTTGCCCTTGTAACCTCCAAAGCATTTGCCCACCTCTCACTACACAGCTGGGAATACCAGAGTTGACTCACACACCTRGGCACTACTGTCATCCTCAACGGCCAAGTATTTGCTTGTGGACCTGAAGAAGGTTGCTCAGCAATTTCACTTAATTTTTCCGTGCTGCAGGTTCCTGCCACACGTTTTACAAGGGCAGACGTGCTTGCGCAGCCTGTAGCTGTTCCTCAAAGTAGAGGAGCTGATCCACCTCGAAGCAGTCCCCYGCCCTAGAGACCACTTTCTCCAGGCTCCTCCTCACCTCGTCCTCGCTGGCATCCTGCTGTCTTGCTTGCTTGAGATACACGTACACTTTCTCGAATACTTCCTCTCCCAGCTTCTCAATGGCAGATCTACGGAYAAATGTTACAGAAGAGTCAAGTAACAGTTAATTCATACTGTATGTTAAAACACAGAATAGCTGGCCCGGGTTTTGTAAAATGTTGTAGCTAGTTTTAATTAACAGTATAATGACATGCCTAATTTGTCCAATTATACAAGGAACRTAAATTTCCTATTGAATTTCTCTGCTGTTATTCATAATATGAAGTGATAGCACAGGAGTAAAGATTTGGCCACACTGAAGTCATAGAGATTTGGCCACTGCCATTACTATCAAACCCTCTTCTTCATGCCTAATTAATCCCCTGRTCTACCTACACCAAGTCCAGCATACATGGGCATATTGTTGCCTCTGGATTTCATCAGAAACTAAACAAACAAAAGCAGGCAGCAGAACAGCAGTTGCATTTTATGAGAACAAACACATTTCATTGCTTCATTGCAAGAATTCATTGCTTTATTTTGCTTCCTATCAAACAACAAAGAAACTGTTTTACAAGAACAGCATGAACTGACACTTTTTTTTTCCCTACAGCACTATCCTTTTATCAGGACAGATCTGTACGTCAGTGATAAAGAATACACTCACAGGAACTTCATTTACAACACAGATCCAATTGAAAACTGCAAGGTAATGAACAGACCTTTWCTTAAAGGCAAACTTCTTTAAATTCATAGGTCACAAGCTACATGTAGCACAAAACGTTCAACCCAGTGATCAGTTGATGAGTTCATGATATTCTGGTGAAGATATTGAAGCCATTTTCTCCTCCAGCATGACAGAAACTCTATGTATCTGCTCTGGATATGTCCRTCAAAGGAATTCTGTTCAGCTCCAYGTTTAAACAAACTGCTTTGTCACACACAGAAAAACAAAACAATTCTTCCTGCTTGCTCATGGAATTCAGTAGGGCACATACAATGTTCATCACTGCAGAACTCGACTCCCCAGTGGCACCAAGCAGCAGAGGCTGCTGATGAATATACACCATGCACTGCCATACAGTCCTGATAGGATGTCCATGTACGAGAATTTGCAGTAATAAGTGATATAATTTGTGTTTCAAAAGCAGCCTCTTGAGTACAATGTGTCAAGGACATTTGAGGATCAGGACAGATTACGGGAGTGGGAAGCTGTGGCCGTGTAACACTCCCCTGTAATGCTGACACACACAAGAGACCTATGGCTATGCATGCAGCCTCCTCCTTGGCATTTTCTTTCACTGACTTTTTTATGCAGCAGGTGAGTTTAGATTTGATTTTCTTTTGGAGTCAAAGTTGCATGTTTCAGGGTTAATAATGCCTTTTACTTAGTCAAAAAGCGAGCTGGACTAATTGGGGTCACCTTGCAGAGGCTTTGGCAACTTGCTTAAAAAATTGGCTGATTTTGTTCAGGTAAGTTTGTGTTAAGCAGCCTTTCCTCCTACYAGCATTTGCTAAGATTTTTAAGAGTTTTTGCATGAGGCATTCATTCCTTTTCTAAGAAATCCATTATGGCCTGGACATCTCTTCAGCAAAGTTTGCTACCATATGTGAACAGAGTTTCTCAGACAAGTTATTCTTCCATGTTGAAGTTTCCTCAAACCTTTTGAGATTTTGATCATCTACTTTATTTCTCAAATATTTCCTGTATTGTATCTCTAGTTAGTAAAGATATTTATTGCCATAAGGCTTTACTTGGTGGAAATTCTCTTAATTAATAAAGAAAGGAGCTACTTGCCCAAAGTGAAAGGATCTCACATGTGCTGAAACTAGGAACTGTACCATATTCCAAAATTTCAGCCTAAATATTGGTGCTTGCGTTCCCTTTTTACTGAGTCTCTGTCACATGCTGTTTTCTACAGGCTTAGACCCCAGCAAAAGGAGAGGTTGGATCTCAGAGTTGCCTGAGGATGGGAACCACCTCATTCACCACCAGAGCAGTGAGCTGCCTGGCACCAGCATGGCATTAGCATGTCTTTATTATACTTGTTTTCTCACAGCTATGGCTATAATACCTCTCACATGGGGCTTTGAGCTCATGCAACTTCTGTGTGCCGCATTCTTGCATTATCTACATTCTTCCACTCTCAGAAAATTAATTTGAAGATTTTTACTCTATTCCATYTTAAATTCAAATATGAAATCATACTCTTTCCTCAAAAATGCAGAACAGCCTTATTAGCATATAAGAGATCCCCCAAAGCCCTRTCAAGAATAGCAGGACCTATAGATGGTGCACACAGATAACACACCTAAGCTGTTTTCTACCTGAGGGATGTTCTGGGTGGCTCTTCTCATCTCACCAGAAGGAAACACCTTCTCCTCACATCCTATCTGCTGTCGCTGCTCTTTTTTGTGTGCAGACTGGCCATGCCCAATTCTGAGCCACACTTTGGCTACACRTTACACCTCTTGACAGAGCAGAGAAACCAGAGCAGAAAAAGATGAAACCCTACATAAGAGGTCACAGGATCACGCTGGAATCTCTGCAGAGCCATATCTGATTCAGTCCTGCTTCCTGTAATGAGAAACAGATTTTTTTTTCCCCGCCAATACTGCTGTTTAAGGGAAAAATAAAACTGTTGGAAATTACTGCTTCTCAGGCACTGACAACAGTATAAAGTTGAATGGGGATTTCTACGGCAAATAATGCAGATTTTTTCACAAATCTTCATTAGAAATATTGGMGCATTTCTCTCCAAGGGTTAAGAATAAATATCTGAGAAGTTAGAGTGGAATCACTGCTAGTTCATCAATGCCTTACTGACTCCTCTAACCCTCTTCAACAAGTATATTTAATTTGTTGGCAGGCCTATCTATTTAAAGATGCAAACTAAAGTAAACACAAGCCTCAGGAGTGCTGCTTGTGCTAATAACTGTGACCTGTAGACTGGATCTTCTCTGTTTAGCTCCACAGAGCACGCAAATTAGCTTACTGTATAATAACYGATACAGAGGAATTAGGCAGCAAGTGCTCATAGGCTGAAAAGGAAAGGATAGGTGACAAAAACTATAACCTCTGCTTTTATGAAAGAAGACATCAGGTTCCATTTGGACCCAAGAGTTATATAATGCAAGTCTACTACCAGAGAATGTATTTCCTAGGCTGGGGAGAGAGATGTGGGATCTTAGCCAGCAAGTGTCAAAAAGAATTTACTGAATGATTTTTTTATTACAGTGATTAAAAAATAAAAAGTAAAATAGAGGGAGAGAAAGAAAGCAACTCCCTTAGCATATGCCCTGGTCTCTGCTAATGYAAATTTACAACGCTCTGCACAGGCACAATTACGAATGTTTGCTCTACGGCTGTGTTCTGTAACTTCTACTTTATATGTCATGTGGGACACCTGCATGTAMAAATTCTTAAGCACTAAAAGTCCAACTTCTGAATACACTGGGAAAACAAATGCAGAGTCCCTATTTACACCCCATTTGACATTAGTTTCTGATTAAGTGGCATATCCTAAATCTGATATCTGTCTGGAACCTCTGTCCACTCAGGACTTGCAGCACTTCTCCCCTTTCATCCAAGGGCAATTGGTTACAGCTGGGAATCTGAGTGGGTTCAAACTCATATATCCCACAGCGGTGCCATTGTCACCAGTTGCACCAGGSACCAAGGAATCCCCTCAACCTGCATACTGCTTTATATAAAAACATCCTAGATGTATTGGTCCAGAAGAGAATGAGCAAGCACGGAAGGTAATTCTAGACGGACTGAGGACTAACTACATCACRAGAGCTACGCAAATGTGGTTTGAATCAAAGGAGCAATTCAAGGTTTTCTATCTCTGTATAAAACATTATAAGCAGTCCTTCAAGCAGGGCCTGAAGACMAGGCCACCACCTTGTGTCCACGTTGCTTGCTTTCCTGCAGCAAACTGCAGCAGGTTGAGCAGTAAGCTCACTTTCCTTTACTCCTTCTGTCTGCACAGTGCACCAGGGCAGCCCCAATGCTCCAGCCAGAGCAGGGAACAGGACTGAGCAGCTACACAACCCACACATGCCCAACACTGTTGTCCATGGTGGCTGTGGTTTGAAATAAACTACCTTTTGTTGTCAACTTTTGTGCAGCAAACAATCCATGCCTTGGGAATATTACTTGGAACATGCCCCAAAAGCCCTAGGGTAGACAGACAGCTAATTTGTGAGGGGTTTTGGCATGGAGAAGGGACTTACACTTGATTCTATCAAAGATGCAGTATTTCTAAGACGGTAAGAGGTGGTATGAACTGGCATTTATTTTTTTGCCTCACTGCCAGCAGTAGAGGGGAGCTAAACAGGAACTTTGAGGAGGGCAATTTTATACTCTAGGTGTCTAACTGCATCTAAAAATGTTCCAAGGCATTGAGTGAATTTTTGCCCAAATAAATTTATCAGGCTATGTGGTGATTTGCAGCTGATTTCCTACACATCAGTGCAAAATTACTAAAATTTGACATGATAATAGCTTTGTGTTCTCAGCTGGCTGAGGGAGCAGTAAATCTCTCCCTAGGTGAACAAAGAATTTGCTATTGGCCCGTAGGTCTTTATTTTGACTTGACTGCCACTAGCTGTCTATTAACATTTCCCTTCTGGACTGGAGATCAATTGCAGTACACCTACCTTTAYGCAGCACTGACAAAAGCTGCAAAACAAGATTAATGCTTAAGTTTGAACTCCTCCGTGGGTGTTAGCAGCTGGGTTAATATCACTCAACCACTCAACAGCTTGTCATTGTCTGCCTTGAAGGATAACTATGACACAGATCAGCAGCTAAGGGGGTTTTCAGCTTCTCACTTTCAAATGTCATTCTGTGTGATGGCAACTATCATTTAAAACCATTCTGCTTTTCCCTCGCCCACCGAACAAGTGAAGCGGCACTTCTTGCTCTGAAATACAGTTTTCGCCAGTGCCTTCAAGGAGGTGCTAGGTACGTCACATCTGAGCACGCCAGAATAACGTCATGAAAGTGCCTCTGCTTCACACATCATCAGCAGCATCTCCTTTCTGCCCTACCAGAAAACAAGCACATTGCTCCTAAGTCAAACTAAAAAAATCCAAACTACTAATGTTACTTGAGGCATCCTCAATATAAGCTGTAAAAGCAGCAGCTTTCTGGAACATCCAGTCAAGTGGCAGCTTTCTGGGACACAGTCAAGGGACCTTTCAGGTATGGTTTATCCTTGAGGATGCAGCCAGGCAGCCAACAAGCATCCCATAAGCAGGAAGCAAACCCGCCAYGTTCAGGGCTCACAGGACACAGAAGGCCCTGCAGTGATCTTTGGTGCAGGGTCCAGCCAGCTGCTGAGCAACCCCACGTGGCCGGAGGACGGGGAGCTGCCCCTGTGCTGCCTTTGTGACCGTGGCTGCCTCTGCATCCAGGCTGAGTGAGCGCGGGCATCGCTGTTCCTGCGACAGAAGTTGTTGCTATCAGCTACTCTGATCTCTCAAAAATCCACCCCCCAACCAACTAGCAGGGCTTTTTTTCTTTTTTTTCTTTTTAATCTTTTTTGCTCCCCAGAAAGGCATCCATGTTGACTTAATATTGCTAAGTGATGAATAATCCGTCACTTTTCCTGGTGAAGCTATTAAGCAAGTTTCCCACCAAGTACTTTCTGAAAAATTGTTTCTCTGGGAATCAATTTTGATGCTGTTTCAGATTGTAGCTCGGGTTAAAGAAGCTCTCTTCGGGGCCAAGGAACAGCTGGAAGAGGAAGCATTAATATACCTTTTCCCTTCTTTTAGGGCCTGATATACCACTCTAGATAATCTGAGGTGAGCTCCAAATCTCCAGTGTCATCTAAAAAAATTAACAGCCACAAGAATAACTTGCAACATCTAAAGACAGAATATTTAAACATATTTGGCTAAATTGTCGTCTCCCTAATTCCAGTGCATGCCGTCCTGCAGTATTATTAAGACTTCCACCAATAAACAAAAATAACATTTGCCCTTATTTGTAGTCATTCATTTATAAACCTAGTATCCCCACCCCGCCTTAACAGCTAAGTAGCAGCGACATGAATCTTGGTGGGAAAAAAAAAGTTKTATTTACCTCCTGAAACGACTCTTTAAAAAAAGACTTAGGAAATTAYGTATCTTTGATCTCCCACACAATACTGTTTTCTAACTGAACCAGAAAATCTTAGAACATCTTAGAATACCTGCTACAGCATCTCATGGTTCAGAAAATGGGTTCATCTCAATTACCATTCAAAGGGTTCGATTTTCCCTCAAGTTATTTTCCTGTCATTCAATACGTTGACATTACTGACTATGAGTCATTACAGTTTCTCTGAAACTTGAAACAAGCTGCTCTGGGTTCACGTGCAGCAAAGCTTGACTGTTGCTCYGAAAAGATCCTTGGAGATCTTCTGGGGGAAGCACATTATAAAGTCTATGATTTATTCTTTGGGAACCTTTTCGTAAAGGTCGGGAACACCTTTCTAATTCTGACATCTATTCAGCTGTGGGAGTATGAAAAGTACAGCAAAGTCTAAAAAAGGGCGTATYGGGAAAAGGAAAAAAAAGGAAATTAAAAGAATATAAAAGGTAGAGAAATACAATTTGGACTGTTAAGATCAGCTTCTAACTTCACCTTCAAGCCTCAGTGGACTTTCACTTTCATTAAGTTATTGCTGAATGGAATTTTTTTTTGTCACWTGAAGAAAAAACAATAATTTTTATAACTCACCCTTAATTACTTCATGATTCTTAAAATAAGGAACCTTAATTTGATTGCAAACAAAAGTCTCTGATGTCCTACTTGGAAGACCAGCAAAATCTAAAGCATATTCAGAACATGCTTTCCTATGAGTTAAGAAGATCTTATTATATAAAACTGTAGACACACAGCTGAAGAAATACCAACAATAATATTCTCCATGCATTTAATTTTCTGAGATAAACTAATTTGTAAAATAGTAATTGAAGTTGACATCTGCTCTTGGAAGAAGTATGAGGCAGAATTTAAAGCTGTTAGCTGAGTAATAACTCATAGTTAAACTGTGATATAGCTTGTGAAAAAAGGCAAYGGCTTTTTACTTTAGGCTTAATGTACAATACTAAGGGGAAACAAAAAATAAACAAMCAACAACAAGAACAACAAAATGCAACTGGCCCCACCACTTTATTTAGGGCTGAGCACTTAAATCTATATTGGATATGAATGTTTTTCCCTGTTCAGCAAGTGGAAAAATATCGTAAATCCTTCATTTGGGTATAAAAATCTTACTTTGGGAGAAACTGAAAGTAACCATGGTCCCAAACGTCATTGCTCTAAATAGATGTCATGGTCTCTTGTGGGAAAYGGCAGGAGTTTCAGCAAAATACTCTCCTCCCTCTGCATTAACTATCCCACARAACAAAATGCAACACAACAAAGCACAGTGTATTACGCTGTCTGCCAACACAAAACATTTGGTTTTTCAGGSAAACAAGAAGCAAGAGGAGCAAATTTCATGACAAATGAACTCTTTGAGTCTTTTCAAGCTCTTTCACCAATCGCCATTTTCCCTACTCTCCCTTTGCCAGGCTTGCTGTTCTTTGTGGATAAATTCACAAAACTTACCAGCTGAGTCAAACCTGATTTCTGCACTTCTGAAGCTCTTCCTATTCTAACAAGCCCACTGCTAACACTAAGAATAAGAGTGGAAGCACCTCTGCATAGACAGAGCTCTGCTTCAGGAGATTCGACAGCAAATAGCTTATAGGGACTAATATTTGGTTGACAAACTTAAATATTTCTACACTTCAAATGTAATCTCAATATTACCTCTAGGCCTGGCACAGATTGAGTGTTTATTTTTCAAGAATTACTATCAACAGAGGGAAATAAATAATAAATAATGGAAAAATAATTACCAACRGACTAAATATATTTCAGTGGTAGGTCTGCAAATTTGAGAGCAATTCCATCCTACTTTCAGAGGTGCAGTAATACTGCAGTATCACATTAACACTATAGTAATAGACAATCGATAATACCTGTAGCCTAGAAGACTCATTTTTAACTTGCTATTGTCAGTATCCTGCTTTTTCAACATAGAGTCTAAACATCATTTTTTGTTTTACTGTCTTAAGAAGCTTAGTTATTGGCTGACTATTTAACTCTAGCAGCTCAATGATAAATTTTACTATGAAATTACAGTCAGTGCTTATGTCATTATAGGGTGTTATCTGAGAAACTTGTAGGCTAATCTTTTGATAAAAGTAATACAACTAAGGTCCTACAAAGAATTATCTGAAACCAATTTCCATAGGTTTGAGTTTCTTCATATACATTTTAAGATAACCTAACATTGGTAAAATTGTTTTAAGGAATATCCTATTTTGACCAGTGTCAAAGCATGCAAAGAGTTTCTAGAAAAATCATTCTGATTCATTCAGCATCACTGAGCTGGATCAAGCAAAAATTCAAGGCACATTTAACAGAACACTGATCCAATTTCCTTTGTTTATTAATGCATTTGTTTTAAACACAGATGTGTCTGAACATCAGTACAATATACAGCTGCTTCTTGAATCTGGGCATGCAAGTATAAAGTATTTAGCTCTGAAGAAACAATACTTACACAACGTTCTCACAAGAAAATCTTATATAGCAGAATAACTGAGGTATTTCTTATTCAGATGAGTGGTAAGTCAGGATTAATGCTGATTTCCTTTTTTTCCCCATTGATTTATGTGAGACTCCCCTGATTTAGGGCCTCACACCAAAATGAGAACTATAAAATTATAATTATGCTAAAAAAGCCTAAAAGGTTATCAGAAAAGCAAGAGTACTTTTAAGTAAACCTATCAACAAGAAATTTTAAAAGGTAAAAAAGAAGTCTGCTGTGGATCTTAAGGTGCTTGATTATGATAAGTATATATGCATAGATATATGTATGTGTGTGTGTATATATATTTACACATAAAATATATATTCACATATATATAAGAAACGTTGTATGCAAAGTTACTATACAACAATTTGGGCAAGGAAGGTCCCTTTCCACATCTGAAATGGAAAAGATTCATAGCTCAACACAGAATTAAGTTGAGCACATATTCTGGCAGTGCCATGTTACTATCGAGAAAGGAACAAAAGCAAAAAATAATGAAGAGAAGACCTACGATACTCAAAAAGGCTCAGAAGAATATATGTATTCAGCTCTCTCTGTCAAATCATCAAATCTATCAGACCTTGGAAAGTCAAATGCCACCATATTAAAATGTCTGAAGAAATGGCATATAAAAAACTAATGAAGATTTGTGTTACATTTACAGAAATATAACAATGATACCATAGTATCTTAGTAATTCATTCCAGACCAAAGTCTACTCTGAAACATGACTGAACCAGAAAAATTGCCATTGAGCTATAGTGCACTTTTACCATATGTAGCACTTCTTTCCAGGATCAATATCATTCTGCTGAGGAGAAACATTTCTAATGTGTTACCTTAAACTTGACAGCAATTACTAGCATCTTCTGGGTTTGTCCTGCCGGCTAACACGCCTACTGGAACCATTGCATGGTTGGCTTGACCCTCTCTCCAAAAGCTGAAGCTGAGCAGCTCATGAAAATGAGCTGTGTATCATGGAGGTCTATAAGGTAAGGAGGGACRTCTACACAGAGCCATTCCTCTGGTGTGACAGCACCCTCCAAAGTCACGGCTGCTCCTCTGGGAATAACTGGAAACGTGTCATTTCTGCTCACCTCTCCTTCATGCCAGATGGCTTGCAAGTTGCCCAGGTCTGCAATATCTTACTCCATAATCTCTTTTTTTAATCGTACAAGCTCTGCATTGTTCACATAGGAAAATGGTGACCTATACCTCAATGACTTACATATGGGTAAGAAAGAAAACACTTTATGATGATTTAGGGAAAAAAATGCAGAAGCAAAGCATGAAAAGGTCCAATTTTTTTTTTTTTTTTTTTTTTTTTTTTTTTTTTTTTTTTTTTTAAGGTAAGTACAATATTAGAAAAGCAAGCAGATAAAGACAAAAGCAATACAGTTATCAACATATGTTCATATTCCTGGCTAGGGTTTAGTGAATGCTATTTGCATACAACCTGCTTATAGTCCTTCCAAGTATGTCTGCAAATCATCCAAGGTCAGAACGCTGCATCTAGTAAACCCTGGCATGATACTTTAAGTGGCACTGTATTGAAAACAGACTATATAATTAGTGCTGTGCAAAAACATTCTCTCATTTGCAAACTATTGGCAAAATGAAGACGCTTGTAAACCGAATAGCTCAATCTACGTATTATGCATGCACAGCATGGAAATCTAGAGAAGTAATGTTTTGTGCAAAACAAAACCATATATTAGCCCAATTCTTTTAATGTTTTGAGTGTTAGAGACTACTTGACATTTTAAAATGAATGAGACTATACTCATAATTATTTGTGTTTTGCTAATGGAATACAATTTTCAATCTGGATAAAAACTGTCTAGCATTATAGCAATTATGACAGTAGTATCCATTTTAAACAACAACAAAAAAATCCTCAAACATCCAAGATAACAAAATGGCTTGTGAATCTTTGACATACAGCTCAGCAAAGAAATTGAAAAAGGATGAATTTTATTTAAATATTTAAGTAAATTCACAAAATCTTATGCTTTCTCTTAGAGGTCTTGCTCAACGAATGAGCAAAATGAGCACCAGGATGAGCASCCCAAAAAATATACCACAACTTAACTGAAAAAAGCACTTTTGCATATTAGCTGATATAAATGCTCACTCAGACTATCACATTTGGTTTCTCTTTTATTTCAAAGTTCATCTTTTTGACAAGTACTGCTGCTATGATGGCACTGGAAGATGACGTTCCTTTTCTATCCACAGAAGTAAGATAGAAAGGAGCAGTATAAACTTCTCAAAGAACAAGCAAATATAGGCAAAAGCTGAGTGGGTAGACACCCAACCTGACTTTATGCACTTACCTTAGTGTGTTACTGCCTTGGACAGTAASAAGAAACAAAATTTCAGGGAAATCAGAATAGGAGTGTCACACATATGCTCTCAACTGTTCCACCTCTTTCCATGTGATGAGTTCATAGAAGATAGCAGAAACTTAGGAAATATTCCTAAAACTSATATGAATTTCCTCTTATGTGGCTATTCTGTCCAATGCCTGTCTAAACCAAGCAGTCGATTATTGTTGAATATTTACGTAATTTTGCTGAATTGAATGCTAAGTCCTTGGTACTTCTGCTATGACAATAAACGTAGCAAGTAACTACCAGCATTTCTGCCCAATTTTATAATGAGGTACAGCGAATGACCTATTATTCATTTAATTTGGGCTACATGGCTGCTGGCTTCGCACTGCAGACCACTACTGCACACAGAAGCCCACAGCTGTGTCCTATATAGCAGACGGTGGAAAATTCCAAGAGAGTATTTGGGTTACATCTGCCTGGAACTTCAGTATGTAATTCCATTTCCCAGAATCAGTATGTTGGGACAATATATAAACACTGTTTCAGAAGTGTTTATACAAAACAAAGCAAACAAACAAAAACCTTGCAAAAGGCACTGTTCTTTCCAAACACCTTTCAGTAGCAGCTGTTCAATCTCTACACGACTCATAGCTGGCAGGATAGCTGGCATTAAGGTCTTTTTAATCAGTACATCACTGTCTAACAATTAAATTAAGGTTCACTTGCAACTTTCCCTGAGCCCAGGCATACTGGAGAGCCAGCACATTTCCTGCTTCAGCCCTTCCTCCTTCCCAACAGAATACTCCTCCAGGGATACCTATGCAAACCTGTCTAGAATAATGAGTCAAATGGGCTTTAGAGCTGAGCAATCACTAAAACTGAAAGCAAGCAGCTGTAATATTACGGGCACATGGGATGAAGGTTATTAACAGTTTTAAAGATGCCATTATTTCAAACTCAGAAGTACAGAACTTTTCTCTCTCTATGGAAGAGAAACAGAAATTCTACTKGCAAGTGTGAAACCCAATGTGTTGCTGTTGCTCTGAACGTGATCCTGCCTGTTCACATAACTAATATTTTGGCTTAGGCCACGAGTACACAGAAGAGTAATGCCCTCTATTTAGCTCTCAAAACYAGTAGATAGCTCAGACAGTGACAATAAATTTCCTCACTAAAAATGTCTTTCATCTCGCCAGGCATGTTTGAAGTCTTGACCCATCGACCATGAGAATCAATGGTAACRAAAAGTCATAGTGCTATTTTGCATAGGGGTCGAAGAACTCACCAAGTTTTCTGTATTTGTTGCATTTGGTCTTCTAAAGCTACCCTCAGTGACGCCAATAACAAAACCAGTTTCAGTATAAGCAGAGTTGGCCCTTAGGAAAGTTCATCCAACTTTGAGCATCTAATGCTCAAAGCACTAAATCAAATAATCATTTCTTTATTGCAAAACTTCAAAGATGCACAGGAATAAATGTACAGAAACTATCCTCTGCTTTAGGCATTCCAGGAATACTTAATATCATCCGGTGCTCATTCAATCACTTCAGTGTGACCTTTCTTTCTGAATTTTTAAGGTAAATGGTACATTTGATGCGAATGTCACAAACACAAGAAGCATATATGCATACTGCTCAAGAATTCAAACCAATAGCATTATGAGCATTCACAGGAACAGGATAAAAATACCACCAAATGCCTTTCCTCCATGACTTCTGAAAGACAATTTTAYCTACACTCAGCGGGTCATGATGAAATCTTTTGCCTGATCCTGGTATGCCGCTGTGTGTAAGACTTCAGGGACTGACTAAGAGCTACTTACTGCTGTGCTGAAGGTTTTTAATTTACCTAAAATTTGGGGCATAAAAACCTTTTTATTTAACCAGTATACATTGTATTGAATTCTAAACTGCATATTGAARTTTACTGCTATTAAGCTGGCTCATTGTGTATATTCATGGATACCTCCAGGATACGAAAGGACCACAAACACTTTGTACTAACACTTTTTTTTTCCATCTTTCTAATGTTTTTAATTCTTTACATATTTTCAGGACAGAAAGTACAAGATAAAAAAAATCTGCTCCATAGATATTTGATTATTCTAATCAAAATTTGTAGAACACAAATCCTGATTTTACAAGCAAACCCTGAGAGAAAAAAAAAATTACTACAATTTTGAGGAGGCTACGAGGGGAATAATATCTTCACTCACTGGAACATCTGAAATGCAAATACAACTTAATATATAGAAGTCCAATTGTGTATATATCCCTTTGCACAAAAAGTCAAATAAGGCATTTTTTTTACAAATTTCTGCATGTACATATTTTTATTTTTCAACCTTCTCCTTTCTTTATTAGAATATGGCCTCCTGTACTGACTTGAGATGCGAAGCATGTATTGAGAGACGTTCCATAGGCTCATGTTCCTGTGTGCTTCTGCAGGGCACTTCATTGTAAAGTGCCAACTGAGGTGGTCTTACTCTTGGAAAGAAGGACACATAATAGAACAAAGTAATCTGAAAGGAAGCAGAATATTTTTTTCGGACAGACACCTAAAAATTTTTTTTCTGTCTCTATTATTGCAGACTCTGCCATCTTTAATGTCTCAGCATGTTCCACATGCCAAGTGATCCAGTACAGCCACGAATGGGAACAGTCAGCACAATGACACAGGGCCCAGGACAGAAAATGCTAGACATGAGTCCTTCTGTTTCCCTGAATCTAACATGATTCTTCAGCCTAAAAACTTGGTATGAGGAATATGAATCACAGAACTGTGATTTATTTATCTTGCTGACTTCCCACCACAACATGTAAGGCTGGGAGG
The DNA here is from genome assembly GCA_003342815.1 of Eudromia elegans. NCBI lineage: Eukaryota > Metazoa > Chordata > Aves > Tinamiformes > Tinamidae > Eudromia > Eudromia elegans. The sequence goes on from PTEX01000081.1 coordinate 1,720,199, forward strand.
CAGAATAATAAGAAAAGCTCAGATAACCTTTGCAGGAGCAAGTTCAAGAAATGGAGTTTTTTTATCATCTCTGCAGAACATCCCAGTATCAAAATTATTAGCAATGAAGCAGAAATTTTTGCAGAGAGAAAGAATTCCACTTGAATGATAAAGTTAAATCCCTGATGCTACAAACTTCATAATGAATACTGATGCCAAATATAACAAGCTAGAAATTGTTGTCACTGGAGTAGATAATTTTATCATGACCATTACAGGAATTCAAAATGCTGGAACAGGGAATGCAAGAGGGATTGGAAGCAGATGTTTGAAAAAGCATTCTGGGACTGTACTGAAGCAAGTTTATATCAGGCTATCTATGARTTAAGTTCTGAGCAAATTTTACTTAAAATAGTTGGAGAAAATGGACTTCTGCCTACCATATTCAGGAACATCAGTGACTTCGTTCAACAGTCCAATAAAGACTTTTATCACAACTTCCTGCCTCTCTCATATGAATGTATGTTTAGGGCTACGTGCCAGAATGCAGCTGAAGCCGCCACACACTGCCAAGACACCATGTCTACCTATTGTCAAAGAAAACATCTAGGGCAACACACAGCAATGACTCCAAGTAATGAGCACATGACATCTTGTCAAGTAAATGCCCTGCTATATTTGCTTGCAAGCACACACCATTCACATGTATCAACTAAGCATGACCGAAAGGCCTTTTCTGCTGTTAAACTCTGTGCTCACTTTACATTGCTATACTATTTTATCAGAGATAATAGGAGAGTTTCCTTCATTAATGTTATTTGCAATGTGTAGGCACAATGCTTACTTCCTGAGTAATTTTTGAGTCTCCCTCACCACAATTATTCCTGTAAATATCTGATGACACCAATCACAAAATTTCATACTTCTATTTCCATAGTGACGTGGCATTTTCATATACCTTCTTCTGTTCTACCTTTCTACATCCTTATAAGAACTCCAGCTACTCATTTTCTTTAAGACAGAAGAAAACACATTCTCAATTTTATTAAAAGTTGTCAAGTGGAAGCTCCCTGTGACTTCTCTAGTAAAAATAAACAGCACAAGTCTAAATTATATTAATTTATATAATCTTATCCTAGCAGCACGGCTGTGCAGATGAGTTATGATGCCCTTTGTGAAGTTTGTGGAGGGATGAGTAGAACCGCTGATGCTTGCAGTACTATTCTGCAGTAAGAGGTACTCCTTCTCCCCATTGATAACTCTGCCACCTTGCTTAACATTTTGCCCGGATGGGAACTGGCAGGGATCTCTTTGTGTATGACCATGATCATTTGCTTGTTTCTTAACATCCTCATTTCTAAGAAATTAATAAACTGTCTCACCTTAAAATATTCAGAAAATAGTAAGCCCACAGTATATTTAGGAGAAAGGATAATAAACTGAGCAGACATTTTGCTATACACTTTCAACCAGTTCTGTAAGTCACAAGAATAGTTCTGTACACTTATCTACCAAAATAACTACAACCAAACCAACTAAAACAATCAAAAATTAATCAAAAACAAGAAAAAAAAAGGCACAAAGCTCCATTATTTTTCTGTTAATTAATGTAACTTTAAAATGGTTTGTGGGCATGGTCTGCTGGATGTTTTCAAGGTAGCAGCTGAGTGGAGCTTTAGTTGTTGCTGTTGGTTGTCTTTCAGGAGTTAAGCAACTAGGAAAAGTGTTTCAAACTTGAGACATCTAATGCATTACATGCAAATCATTCCATGTAATTAGGCTTTACATTAACATATATCTGTTCTATAAACTATCCTGGGATGTGTCATTTCCAAATCATATGGCATTTCAATTTTGTCAGTTTTTATGTGCCATTAGGTGCCTACCCTACAAAGTTCAAAGGCTTCTGAACAGATAGAAGTCACCRAGTTGTGCAAACTGACAGATAGCTCTTTAAAAATGGTGCCTGAAAGGAGCAAGTGGTTTAGTAATACTTCATTCTGAAAGGCAATGACCTTGAATTTCAAAAGGTTGAGACAAAGCATCATCTTCAGGAATAACAGAAAGCAATTCAAGGAACAAAAGTTTAAGTATGTCCATTCCAGGCCTCCTATATATATATATATATATATATATATATTCTCCTATATATACTATACCTTGGAGTAAGTTAATTGTTTAGCAGCTTTTAGGGCAGATTTATCCCATTGCTATGAGAACACAATGTGAAGGCTGTAAGATCAGTAACAATTTTGTCCAAACAACCTTATCTTACAACCAAATAGCACATGGTGATGCTTTATTTATTTTAATTATGAAAAATGTTTTTCATGAAAATTGAATGGAAAGGAATTAGAATGACAGGCTGGAGACCTGGTTTCACAACRCAGGCAAAGTCATGAAGCGAAATCCTATGAGCTGCTGCATCTTGACATATCATAAAATGGAATAAATTCTATCTGAAGTAAATTGGATTAGAATTTCTTTTGAATATATACAGTCTGTTTATTATTCTAGAGTGTTTAGAAAGTGATTAGTGTTGAAACTCTTATGGCTAGGTTCATTTTTGGTAGAGGAGTCACTTAACTAGTAGTACTATCTGTTTGTATTTATTATTTGTGTTCCAATAACATCTACCATGTCCTGGTGCTGTCCATTCAAAGATGACAAAACTAACCTTTCCTAAAAGTGTTGACATTCCAAGATCAGCTGAAATGGTGCAACAGTTAAGGTCTGAGTTGAGAGATAATGCATAGCACCATAAGTACCAGATCAGTACCCAAGTAAGCATACAATAAATGTTTGAAAGCAAGAAGTTACTAGCAATTTACTGGATGAAGTTTACAATATCTTAACCAGCAAACAGGCCAGAAAGAAATTACACGTCTTTGATGTATTAAGAGAGTAAAAGCTGGGATTTCAATGTCAGTAATGAGACACTGAGATTCAAAGGGAACAGCATGGGCAACTTCTTTTACTTGAAAATCCCAAGCAACAGCAATAACCTTCGCGTTGTCAGGCTATCATCACAGGAAAGCAAATCCTCTAGCCTCTCATGCCAGCCAAGTGTGGGTAAGGCAGCAAACATGATCACAACATYAATATATCTGCAACTGATCCAGGGGTATATGTTGAGATGACAAAGAGAGAGAAACCCAGAAAGAACCAGAAGCTATGAAGACAAGCAGAGTAGAAGAAAACATTCAAAAGCTTTCACTCTTGCCTGGAGTAAGTAGGTCTCCAGTTTGAAATAAATACCTTAGGATCCACTTCTAGTTGGGGGGAGGGTGTGGGGCAAGGAAACAACATGGTTTGTTTTCCTGAGTTCTGCCGTTAGTCAAAATCATCTCCTTTATCACGATACCAGTAACACAAAAATATGCTACTTACTCCCTCATGCGTTTCAGCTTGGTCCCAGCCATAGTGTTGTTGAGAGCCCTGAATCCCTGGGGCACTTCAGGAGCCACTCTGGTGACGGTCCCCGAGCCTACAAATCAATTCACAGACACATAACCTTATTCACTTTCATCTCCTGGGCACTACTGCAGAGCCAAGGGCAGGTGGAAGGAGGATGACTATTCCCATTTCTCACAAGGTAATGCCACATTAATTAAAGATGAATTAGATTATTAAATCCAAATTAAGGGCAGCTCCTTTCTGAGTGACAAGTAGATTTATAGCTTAAAGGCACTACYGCTATGACAACAATTTTCCTTCAATATCTTGTACAGCAAATTACATTATAACAGAAAGAATCTACATGAGAAAGTCCTGCGACACATAAACTGTAAATTGTATTTTCCATGAAACATCAACTTCCCTTTCAGATGAGGGTATTCCTTATATATGTGTGTGTGTGTAAATAAGAGATATTAAAAATATATATGGGCATATACAAACACACATATCACRAGGTAATGAGATATTTAATAACCTAATACTCATTGAGTGCTGTGGTATTCATTCACAGGAATACAGAACTGGCAGGGCTGGCAACTCAAATATCCTGCTATTTTATATGACTGCCACATCATGCAAGTCCCTTCAAAACCTGGTCAAACTTCAAATTTATAATTTATGTATTTATTGCCCCTACAGCTCCTATTGGAAAACAATTACATATCCTTACTGTGATCTGCTGCCCTCCTAATTTCCAGACAAAATTCACTCAGTGGCTAGTTTGTGCTCATTTTTCTCCTGTGCCCAAACTGTTCTTCAAAGTATTCAGTACTTCCCTTCTCTTTTGCCTTCTTATTTGAAATTGTAAATAAAGATTCTTTAAGCATTCAACCCACTAAGCCAAAAAAAAAAGCAGCTATTTCAGTTTTCTCTTGCAAAATAGCCAGCATTAGGAACTCACTTCCCAACCAAGAGGATACACTGCACGGTGGAACTACGCCTTGGGTAAACATGTAGGCAGCTGCACACAGAGCCYGAGCTCTGAACGGACACAGGAAGGCCCTGCACATGCTACGAGCACCCCAAAAGTSACACAAACATACCGGTGCAGTGTCTAGGCTAAATAAATCCACTCTGTTGTCCTAACGGATGCTTTTAGCCTGAACTCAGCTTGGACTGCAAGATAGATTTTAGCTCGAATTGGGTTAACATTGATCACACACAGCTCAGGAGAGCTACCCTCCTGCCATGAGCAGTACAGACATGGTCAGAGAGCATCCAATGCTCCCACCGAATGCATTATCATGCCTTTCCCAGGAACCAAGCTCACATATCTTATGTGAGTACAGCTTCTGATCATATAAATAAGCAAGACATACTGTCATTAAAGCTCGACATACTGTCATGTATAGCTCATATGACGCAGCATTGAGAGCTTTGCAATTATAAGCAGAAAGCAGAGCAGGAGAAATGGTTTCCTGACTCTGCTGTCTGACTACAGATAAACCATTTAATTCTTAAAACATTTATATAACTTGCATTTACACCTAATAACTAACAGTTATTTGGTGGCTGAATTTTACTGTATAATAGACGCATAGTTAATGTAGTTAAAAATATGGAAGAATGACAAGCTCAATTCTTACAGCAGCCAACAACTTTTACCTACTGATGAAGAAGAAAATGCCTGATTATTTACTCTACCACTACACACGCACATCCATACTTTTTAATTTGGACTTTATAAACATTCAATTACATTTCAACAGTGTTAGTCTCCTATCCATGGAGGAAGCCCTGAGGAAACTTCAAGTGCTGTGCTCATGACTTMTTAGGTCCTCCTTGAACTAGTCTAGAATTAGAGACCAGATGTGCAGCTTTGGGCTATGATATCACCATCAGATTCAAAAAGCAATTAGAAAAGTGGTGCCCTCACCACTTTTAGTTCAATGAAAAACATAATCTTTACCTTTTTTTAAGACAAAGTACATTTAACCACCAGTCTCGACTAAATTCCAGTACTACTGCTATTACAGGATCTATCATGTGGTAAGCATATTGTTTCTGCTTAGTGGGCTCAGTCTATTTATTGCTACAATATTTTATCTCCTCTGACATTTCATTTCATTATTAAAGATATCCTTCTTGTTTTCTTTTTTTCTTTTTTTCTTTTCCCTGTGATTACAGCTGAATAGTTCTTCCTTTGTCTTCTATCTGCATTGGCAACTGGCCAAGCAAAAGCTATTCTCCAAACACAAACTAACACCCTCCTCTCCTTTAAATATGATGTTCTGGGTACTATGAAGAAGCTGCAAGGAATACAGATTGTAGGATGCTACAAAGGTGTGAGTAGTMATAAAAAAGTGATTTCTCAGTGAAAACTGCTAAGTCTTTTGCACTGATGCTATGACAGACATAAAGCAGCTTTTACTGAGGTGATCTCCAACCTTTCTTAGAAAAGGCATTGTCTCTTAGAAGCAGTTACTTGATTAATAACATACTTTGCATTCAGCCTTGAGCAATTTACTTCAGCACAGAATAAGTAACCATGCTACCTAGGCACGTGTTCAAGTAGCTATTTTTCAAAACAGATACTGTCCACTTTCTAAAAGTATTTCAACAAAGAATACTCTCCCAGTGACTAGTCCACGCCACTGGAGAGAAGAGAGGGCAAACTGGCAAAGGTTCCTCATCTGGAGGCATGAAACACCAATTTTGAGGTTATTATTGCATCCTTCACACTTTATCAAGAGAGAGGAAGATTAAGGATCTGTAAAAACACAAATTCTCTGCTTTGCATTTATTCACCTAAATACTTACATTTAAAAAGGACGGCTGTGATTAGCTCATAAGACTTCTCATAYACTATGTCCTAAAGGACTTCCTATCAACATTTCTGTTAACAGTCCAAAAATTTGTGTCAGTCATCTATTATCTCTCTCGATAAGTTATTATCTACTCTAAAACTATTATGTTACTGAATAATAGACCACTTCTTTYTTTTGTCAGCTTTCACTTACACACAGGAGATCTTACTATACCTTCTTCTACAAGATTAAAAAGTCTCTTAGAATAAGATATATGTTTCTGTGCTTATATTCAAAAAAATGTGGTGAAATAGCCTCTAACCTCTCCCTCTTTTAGTTAAATAGATTAAGTAGACTGTAAAGTCCTTTTTTTTCTTTTTTTCTTTTTTTTCCTTTTCTTTTCTTTTTCCARTTTCTCCAGTTCTTTTCTAGGATCTTCCCAATTTTGCAAACTGTATCAGCAGAGATAATCTTAATTCAGTTCAAATTTGTTCCACAAGGRGCTGCAAGGATGCTCCAAAATGCATATTGCACCACACTGAAGTGTTAGTATCCAGTCAATCAAAGAGTGCTCGCTGGGAGTGAGCTACTTAAAAAAAAAAAGAAAAAAAGAAAAGAAAAAAAAAAAAGAAAAAGAAAAGAAAAAGGCAGGCTTCTGCCCTCACCACTGAGTTTTTATACTAAAATGTCAGCCGTGGAAAAAGAGTGTTCACTATTTGCATCCTCTGCATCATAGCCCTAACTACCATAAGAAATGTTTTGCACTACAATGTTTTCTAAGAACTGCTTGGCACAGCCCTTAAATCTTTCATGATACCTTAAAAATGAAAAACATTATGGTAAATTCTGGTCAGGCTAAACTTCTGAATCTACTCTATTATTTTCAGGAGTTAAAATAATAAAAAATCTCTTTTTGTTACATGTAAGCTGTGTTTCCTTTTTGTCCCTAACAAGACTTAGTAATTATGTCTCTAAACCCATGATAAATATCTGTGAACAAACTATGGCAAGTTCAAGGCAAATGGCCTTATGAATAATCTTCTGAAAACAGAATATTGGAGAATCTTAAAAAAAAAAGAAAAAGAAAAGGGTAGAGAATACGTCCTGAGTCTTGCATTTAATTACTTGGAGTTTGGTGAGTGAAAGACAATCTTTCAAGTAATCTTCATGCCTAAACATGATGCTTCTGGATTTAAATCTTGACCAAAAAAAAAAAAAAAAAAGACTCCCTTTAGAAGGATCTTCTGATTAAGATACATGTTAATAAGATGGGATATACAGTAGTTTTATTTAAAGATAGTTAGGACTCTATGCATCTTTATAGCTTGATATTGGAAGAGTTTAAAATAATAAATGTTTAAAGCTCTTCAGTAATGTYGGCCTTATCAAGATAAAAGGGACCCTAGCAGATTCTCCAGTCACTGTCACATAGTTGTTTTGGAACACATCATGGAAATCTGATTGCTAACACAGTTTGGAGAAAAGGATTTAMCTTTCAGCAGAGACTGGTCAGATAKTTTTAATAATTAAAGCAAAATTTCATCCTGTAATGTTATTATTTCAAAAGGCATCTTCTTGCTCTTAATACTGAAAGAAAAAGGAAGCCAAGAATCTCTTTAATAATTAATATTTAAAGAAAAAAAAAGCAGCTTGGAGGGGTTCAAATCATCTCTATTCTTCCTAGCAGCTCCCAAGGCAATTCCTTTCATTAAAATAACAAAACACTGATGCACAGAGCTAAATTTTGCCCTTCTTTTCATGTTTGCAAACCCACTACAGAGGATGTGCTACCAAAGCCTCACAGAGCGGAGAAGCAGAAGAAGAGCAGGAGCCTTGTTGACATGAATACACAGAGCATGAGCATGTGTCTCTGTTCAGAGAGTCCAAAGAACCTCTCTGAGTCCGGCCCTTGCTGAAAGGRGACCCAAAATGTGGCCAGATGCATCGCGGTGGCTACAAGACCACAGTGGCCTTGACTTCTTGCTACTCCTTTTCATCCTTCTGTCTCTCTCCTAGGTTCTCCCTTCCCATCAGTCCATGCCCATGCAGAGAGCTGAGACAGAGCTCTGCACTGGAAGAGCCTCTAGCAGAATATCCTAAGCTTCCTCTCTGTTCTTGTTTCAGGGTCCTCAGTGTTTCAGAGCTAACACTGACTCAGGCTGGACGTCACTGAATGAGTGTAAATGAGGCTGCTACACAAAGCTGCAATTACAGCAGGAGCCTCTGGCAACTYAGCTGGGTGTTCAAGCAGTCCGGAGACTCTGCCTTGCTGGCACAATTAAACCCACTGGTGTGAAAGGGTAGAGACCAGGCCAATCTCCATAAATATCCTTCTTTCATCTGAGTAYTATTTTTAGCTTTTAAGTATGCCAGGAAAAAAAGAGACTTTCAAACTCTACATTTATAAGGAAAATGTGGAGGAAACTAGGATTAAATTGCATACCTATATTCTCAGTGATTGCTCTCTGCCTCTAATGTGATACTGTAAGGTAAAATAAATATTTTATTATCCAAASTGGGAAACTGTAATTACTTTTTTCCTCTTTTAGTTCATTTTCTCTCACTATTACATGTGCTTGAAGCTATTAAAAATCAACACAGTTAAAATAAATGAGAAAAATCGCACTTGTGAGATAAAATGTAATTGCTAAAGTTTTGTTGTTCATTGTTTTTAGCGATTCAGAGTTGCAGAAGAGTTTAGGTTGGCAGAGACCTCAGGAGGACATCTAGTTCAAGAGTTCCTTAAAGGAGGGTGCAGTTCAAAGGCAGATTGGTTTGCTCAGAGTCTTCACAACCCAAAATTGGGTATCTCCAGTGATGAGGATCCCACAGGTTCKCCAAGAAACCACTTTCACTGCTTAATACCCTCCTCTCTGAGTTTTTTCCTCATATCTAGTCAGAGATTTTCCAAGTATATTTATAAAGCATTAGTAGCATCAGATCAAGAGGTTTTTTTGAGGTTTAATTTTAGCTGCCACTTTACAAACTCAGAAAGTGACAAGTATTAAGTGGCTTTAAAAGGTGACAGCAACAGCAGAAGGAAGAGGAGAATCAACATCTCCAGGTTCCTACAACTATGTTCTGCTCTCCAGGCCATGCAGGTGCACTAAAAGGGRAAAGTAAAGGTAATACCATAAAGCTCACTGGTACAATGGTTTGTAAAATGTTAGTATGTTATTTTTCTTGATTCTTTCCAACAGTCAGAAATGTATGTCTTTACATATTCCAGCTTAAATACAAGACAGAGTTTTGCTCTTATCTAAGACAATTTGYTAATTAGCATTACAAATTTCAATTCTCAAAATTTCTAAAGAAAACAACGTTTTCCAAGTTCGACCTATAAAGCATAGCACTTTTTCTATGTTCTAGGAAGATTAAGGATAATGCAAAGCCACTTTAACCTGATTTTTTTAATGGTTAGCATCTTTCCTGTCTGGCTGATCTCTCCAGTTAGAGACGTCTGCTTTTTCACTATTACATCTCGAAACATGTTTGTCCAGAGTAAGAGTGGCAGAAATAAAGTTCTTAAAAACCTTCACTATAATGTTTCACATTTCTGATCATCATGTTTTATGTCTCTATTATTTTCATTCCATGCACATAACAGTATATACAGTCACTTTTGTTATATTTATACTTCTGTAATAGATTAAGGAAGCAATTTTCTAGATCACTTTTCTGACTGACATTAGAGTTGTTCTCTTGCAAAATGGAAATAAWTGGAGTGTTGATGAATAAAGACTGTTAATAAATACTGCTATTACATTTAGAGAAAAGATATCATCTTACCCATCGAGCTATTGTTCAGCACATTCTCCAAATACTCAACCATTGCCTCAATATCACTGTCCTGTGGACAAACAAGGTAAGGAACAGCATTAGTGTGAGACAAATTTAAACCCGTAGCAGATGCCAAATCCTACAACATACAGGACAGTACTTACACCAATGAGTGCCAGCACTAGAACACAGAAATACAGTAATATGTTGTTCAGAGCTTTTCTTCTCTTAAAATAAGAGGTTTGGGAATGACATTATATATAAATAATTTTTTAGGTCAGATTCCTTGCAGCTGTGTAGCCTAAGAATAGAGTTTAAAGAAGACACAAGATTACTGCTGAGGACGGTGTGCAATTTCTGAAAGWTTTTCATCACTGTTTTAGCGCTGATTAGTCCTGAAATATCAAAAACAATATTACATTGAAAAACAAGAAACTAGGAACTTCTTAACTGTTCCAAAATTTCTTAGCCTTCTGACAGCTGCCATTAGAAATTAATATTTATGTTTCATTTCACTGCATCTTGTAATATATATAAGTAGATATATATATATAAAATAATTAGTAGATATATATATAAAAATAATAATTACTAATTAAGAATGTTTTAATGAAAAAGAAGAAAATAACACTTTTCTATCTGAAGTTTTATATTAGCAGTCAGATAACTATTAGTTTTGTTATGGTATCTTTAATGTGATATGTTACTCATATACACTSGTGAAATCTCATGGGCTGACCATTAAGCAAATGCTGTGCTCCAGAAAGGAGATCAGAATTTGCTCAAGTCCAAGCAAAAAACCTAAACTACCAGAATCTCTCACCACATCCTATCTAACAGGATGTTTCTATGGCACTTAAATGAAAGGTTACACTAAGATAAAACGGCCTGGGCTTTTCCTCTACTTGGGTTTAACAGTTCAAGAGGATTTTAGCTATTTTATTTATTATATTTCTTTAATATTTCTCTTTTTGCATAGAAAGCAAAGCCCCACAGAATARTAAAGGGAATCTGACAGATACACAGAACAGACACACACAAGCGCCAGCATGGAAGACTGCTTAGATATTTCAAATTCCAGACTAATGAACCACATTATAATTGCAATTAGCCATGCCGAGGCATGCGACAGGGATCCAGTGAAGCATTTGCTGAGTGCTAGAGTACACAYCACACACGGCCAGGGATGAAACCACTGGAGCTATGATAATTTATGCCAGTTGATTATCTGGYTTGATGAGCTCAGGAATGACCTATAACTTGGAAATGGAAAATAGGGGCTAACGTACCATACAAGTAGGCTCTTGTCTTAGCAACAAAGACCAAGAATCTGCCATTATTTTTGTCTCAAAAGGAGGAAAAAAAAGGCGAGACAATAGATTGCAGGAAAAAAAATACATTAGCATCTCAGCTAAATCAAAGCCAATRTGAAACTCTCAAACTCTCACTGAAGGCTAACTTTTCAAGATGAAAACTATGGTAAGCTTCATATTCTCAAATTCTTCTTTCAGAAACAGCTTCTCATTCTCCTTGACAATTTTTCCTTAATTAGCTCTCCTGAATTTAGAAAAACAGTGTTCCTTGGGCRGGGGGAAGAAACTGTGGAAAAGAGCCATCAGATCCAACAGATGAAGGAGCCAAAAGTCTGGAAATGTACTGGAAAATTCCTGCTTGAATCTGACAAACTGACTTTGTGCAAGGAATGGTAGTAAGATGCCATCTTTCTTGGCATCTGTGAAAGCCTAACCTTTTGAATAAGTAAGTCCAGATACCTTTCTACCTCATGCACACCAATGTGCTGTTCAATTAGATGACTTTCCTGACCTCATGCTCTGACTTTTTTTAAATCTTTGTGYGAAGTGTTAATGGCATCACTAAGGAGCATTTCTGTCTTTATTTTGAAATACAGCAGAATGGCTTCTTTCACAGCACATTCTTCGAAAAACTTAACTTGTGAATGCATTTTTGAAGGAAGAGTTGAAGGGTATGAATCCTATCTCTGAAGTCTGGTCCTGTCTCCACTGAGATCAGTAGGAGTTTTGTTATGAAGTAGATGACTGCAGAAGCAACCCCTAAAATACACTAGCAAGGTCACATTGATTCTGGCAGATTTTGGAGTTTAATATTGTTAATATTGAGCATGAGGCTGACCTGTGTGTGGGATTCATCTCAGAAAACTCCTGTCATCCATAACAAAGAGATTTCATGCATCTTAAAAGCTACAGATCCCCTTATAATGCCCAGAAAAGAGGAAGCATTTTTAAGCATACTTTATCTGATGTATACTGCAAGATAATGTAAATTATGCCCTAAAATTATTTTTATTATATTATTATTATTAAAATAGGGATTTGTAGAGTCTAGAGCCAATTAGTTTGTACATTTGCACATACAAGTCCAATCTGCTTGACTTTGGACTCATTGCAGAACCTGTCACTTGAGAAAGGGAAAATGTAAAAGTCAGATCACTTTTCAAGACAAATAAAAGGTGACTGAGTCATCCAGAAAWAAACATGCTGGTCAGTATGAGACAAGAACAAAGAGAATTTGCCTCTTTGCCAGAGGCGGTTCTAAAAGGTGGACATTCACAGGCTCTATTTATTAATCACTGTGTGTAGGCCAGTTCTTGAAGATCTATGGGAATACATGCACATGGACTGATGGCAAATTGAAGCTGTATAGTCCTCTAGGAGAAAAGAGATGTTAGTGGAACATTCTTAGTGGAATATTTCTTCTAAACCAGGATGTCAGTTCTTGTCATCACCAAACAGGGAATAGCTACAGATGCCTAAATGTCACTGCTCAAATCTGACTGGCAATGCCTAATTTATTCTGTATTATTAACAAATCTATTTTTATCTTCTGTCCTTCACTAATTCTAAGCAGCAATCTGCCTGTTCAAAAACACTATTGATTGACAGTTAATGATACCTTCAACAAAAGTCAAAYGAAAATTTTTAAAAGCATTCTAGAAAGGAAAAAGATACACATAAAGTCCGATGAGACTGATCAATGCTTTAATTCCATGAGTGCATTGTGGTAAATTTGCCATGTGACAGAGAATTTGTGTGTCAGGAGTTTGTCCGTTTCACGCAGACTCAGCACACAGCATATGGGTGACAAAAGCATGGCCTTGGACATCCCACTGCTTTACAGTTGACTAATTATTTTTATAGAACATTATCATAAATCACTCCTGAACTTTAAAACTTATATAGGGAAACAACAAAAGAAAATTTCACGCTTTGAAAGAATATGCTTCAAAGGATGCTTTCAGGGACACTGTACACAATGCCTTAAGTTGATGGCCCAGAGTAAAAATTTATTTTTCCTAAATGTCACAGGAAGAGTCATTTTCAAAATTGACTTGGGCAGTTAAGTCACTGATTTAAACAGAGATTTGATCACTAACAACAAGATTCACCTCAACCAGTTTTGACCAGATCTAAATTATGTCTTTTTCAATACTCTCCAAGCTTTTCTCAAACAGCAATCCCTAACATTTTCTTATGACACCCTCACCTGATACAGCTACTTTAAGTCTTCTAGTAATGTCTGCTTTTCATTGATCCCTTCTGTGATAGTTGTGAGAACGTACACATCTAAAAACTGCTGGTCAGGTTTCACAGATGTTTAAGCGCAGAGTTTGTCATTTCACTCTAGAAAATGTGTTTAAAATAGGCAGGAAGAAGTGGCATCCAGAAGTGCATATCCTTCCATAGCGATTAAGAAAGGGAGCCCCAATCTTACGCTTAGTAGGAAATTCAGTATTTAACTTAATTTAGACATAGTTAACCTTATATGAAACAACCCCACTCTGAGTGTTTTACAGTGACAAAGTAGTTTACCAGTGACAGTTCTCCATAAGGTACTCTCGGGAATCTTATTCCTAAACTTGACTGAAAGCAAGTTTCTCTACCATAGCCATATCTGATGAATTACACAAATGTATACACACATAATTAACTCAAAGTGTTGACATACATACACACATATTCCCATCAAAAACAAGTCAGTGGGACAACATGTCTGATAATGAGTTTAATTTTCCCTTAGAAAACAAGCATCAAGGGCATACTGTTTTCCCAAAGGTCACTATACCTGTTGATTCGTCTTAGAGACTGTCTGTGACACTTCCACATCCTTTTCCTCCTCCTCCTTCTCCTCYTCCTCCTCTTCACTGCTTTCTGAACAGGATTCAAACTCATCATTATAATACTCTTCTGCAATACGTGGATCTTCAGGGATCCCTAAAGGTGGTAAGAGATTGCAGAAGGTAGACAGACAATCTGCATGAGCTTAACAAGGTGCAAGGGATATCACTCATATAACAGCAAATTTTGTAACTGAAACCATGGAATAGGTTCTTAGATAAAAATGCTCACCTTTGATGACAGATTGRTGTTAAAACCATCTCTATCAAAAGGTAAGATTCCTCATCATATGCAAATTAATGACCTCAAAGGAACTGTATTGATTTGAGGCTGAAATTACACAACTGTAATTTAACTCAGGCAGGAAGGGACCTCAGGGGATCCGGCCTTGCTCAGAGCAGAGTCAGCACTGAACTGAATCCTGCACAGAGGGGAATTTTTGCCCCATTTTTGTTTTCTCCAACATGCATATTCTGTGATGAATAAGGGAGTATATTATTATGGAAAATAAAGTATAACAGGCTGAAGTTTAAAAAGCATAGTAGATAAAATCTGTATCTCTCTTCCAAACTTCCCCTAAACAATAACAAAGCTATCTATCTGAGGCCATCTAAAGAAATAGCAGGCTTTCCACTTTTCTAGAAAGGGAACTGCAGTGCAATGACTTGCCCAAGAGAGACAAAGGTCAGGGAGGGAAATGGCAGGAGTGCAGTCAAAAGCCTGGCTCAGCAGTTGGAGCCATCTGAATCACTTGTGAAGGGAGATATTCCAAGAGAACTAATCCCTTTGCTTTGATTTTAGGTATTCCCTTACTGAGTTATCATTAAGATAACTCACAGCCAAGGTTATCACGGTTTTCAACAAGAAAAACACTGGTATCCTTCGTTGACTGGTATTATTACGCAGAATAGTATTTGAAGACACAAGCAGCTTAAAATTCATCTGACATAAATCATCATAGTCTTGATTTTAGCTAGTGCTGATTTGTCCTATTCTTCCCGATTAAAGTCACATCTTTAAAGAAATACAAGCTGACTTATATTAAACATTCCTGCTTTGGAATAAATTAAATTTAATCAATATGTCATTAAGCTGTAGAAACAATTAATAGCTTTTTTATTTTAATTGTTTCACACAGATAAAAATGAGAATACAGTTAAAATCCATTAAAAGCCGTCCTTGGAGTTTGGCAAGGAGAACCATTCTAAATTGTTAGTAAAGAAAGGTATGCAGGGAAAAAAATAAACATGTATTTATCTACTGTGTTAGGTAGTTGAAACTTTGCTTTTGAAATGTGCTTTCCTACTATCTGCACTCTCTAGAGTGTTTTAACAAACACTTCCTTGTTTTATAAGTTGATTTACCTCCAAAATGCTGACACATTTTCACTCAGGTTTTTCTATTTTAAGATACTTATGCAAGCTGAATAACAGCACTATGCTGCACTGACACAATTTCTCATCCTTCCTTTTTCTGTTTTTCATCTTTCATAGTTTCTAATAAAAGATCAACACATGGGCTGCCAGGAAAACAACAACAGATCAAAGTCTTTTTCCTACAAAATAAAGCATTTTTTATTATATTTAAGTTCTTCAAAGTGCCACTTGACAGAGTAGCCTAACATTCATTTAAAAAAAAACAATCTTACAAAACATTCCTTTTTATCACGGAAGAACACTACTAAATTAAGATATGTCTCCTTTTCACTTCCAGATAGAGTACTAATTTTCCCCTCTTTCAGAGAGATTTCTGTGATTCCTGATTCAYTCCTGTGATTATTATAAATGTACTAGCTTCATCTGCATTAGATCTATGCATATATCTGCATAGATTGTTCCACAGACAGAGTTATGGGATGCTGACACCAGTCACATCCCAGCACCACGTCAGCTTTCACATCCTTTTCAGAACTGCCTACTTTATTGCTTGTGAACTGTTTTGACCTACCTATGTGGATGGCCTGTGAATCCAAGTTCAGTAATATAATTTAAATGCTAGTTCAGACATTGAAAAGAGAGAGTTCACTCACGTTCACAAACATTTACTGGCTTCAGTTTAGAAACTCTTCCAAATGACATTTCTGAAAGAAAACTGCATATCTTGGCATTTGTATGCTAGCCGTAATGTAAAACCAAGAATAAATAGTTTCCTTATATCACTATATATCACCAAAAAAAAGACCTTCAAAATATCAGCAAAGTAATTTAGTATATATATCATTCCATGTATGATTTCCTTSAGTCCTATTAAAGAGGGTCAATTCYCAGTTCTCCACATGCTACAGATGCAGAGGCAAAGCTTTGGGTCTCTGCAGAGCTAATTTGGGTGCAGAACAGCTTACTCAGCTGAGGTTCAGGATCAGCCTGATTTCAAGGACAAATTAGTTGGCTTTAGTACAGCAGATATCATGAGTCACTGTGGCAAGCTGTATMCCAGCTGGCCACCCACTGGACCTGCTTGAATATAGTACCACTMTGTGGTACTGCTCCACTGTGAGAGACATCGAGAAACAGCAGTGACTGACTCACTTCCACTAGACCCGGCATGAACAGAGAAAGTAAAATCCAAGCTCACTCTTTGATAGCTACTTGGTTTCCCCATGCTTTACTGCAGTGCAGACAAACTGAGTCTGCCTGGGCTTTTTGGCTCTGGGAAGACAGAGGTTGGGTCCCATTTCTTTAAACTGCAGAGCATCCCCCAGTATGGTCTTCCCATTATCACAAATACTTCAGTCCCTACTTTCCACTAGCCAGGTGGTGAAGAGCAAGCTAAGGCAGAAATTAACTCCATTTATATTATTTTGGTATAAAATAMAAAAAGCACTGCTAGTGAGGTTCATGTCCAGTCTACCATACTGAAAGAGAAAACAAAGTTCTGCTGCTGGACCCGAAATATTCCGTCTCATTATTTCAACACCTGGGCTGGGAGAACAACAGTGAGAAGATTCACCACCTGCAGACCACYGGACTTACTGTGCTCACACCGCAGTGCCTATCTGCCCAAGCACCAAACTACTCCGAATCACCAGGAAAGCTGCTCAGTGCTGCCTGTGTGCGGTAAGCAGGTAGAAACCCTCCCTTCACAGGTTGCTAGAAAAGAAAGGTTGTGTTMACATCCAATATCCCATTTCCTAATGCTGAGCCACCATCATGGCTAAATATGATGCCTCATGCCTGAAAGCCGTGGTAATAAAGTTGTTCTTCATATATCTATTCTCCCTGTGAAACAGTAATGGAGCACAAACTACTCCTTTCTGCAACACCTCACCCCAGGCTTGGTGATAATCTACTGGCTTGCTCTGATAATGCTTGGGACCTAGYCCGGCATATCTCACTAAAGTCAGCTACAGTACCTTTTGTTTGCTTACAAAGGACTTAATTCAGAACGAACACAGTTATTGCTTAAGAATTGCTAGGTATATAACATTGAGAAGCTTGATATTTTTAAAGCATATTAGTTATTCAAAAGAAGCAAAAAAACCTAAACAATAACATTTCTTTTTGTATTTCTTTCCATATATATACACTGTGATGTTAACAGYAGAAGCAAATATAAAAAAAGAGTTATCTAAAAAAATCATAAAAGTACTGCTATTTCCTAAGATGATAAGCTATGCAAAAAATGAATAATGTGGTACTTGTAATATTTTTTCTTTATCTTCCAGAAGCTTTCCCAGRTATCACAGTATTTTGGTGACAAGAACAGTTTCTACCAATGAGACGAAAACACTTTGATAAATATCTTTAATTTTCTCTTGCCTTCAAGTCATCTTTATAATTGGTAAAAGGAAGCAGCATTCTAAAACATCACTGAATGTATAAGCCAAGAATAAGGTTAATTTATTTTTTTWAAAAAAAAAGAAACAAAAGAAGGAAAATGGAACAGAAATATATATTCTTTTCACCACTTGTATGCACAATAACAAAGTCACACTTGGCTGTTAAGGGATAGTGTATTATCCTATCCCCACAGCTTTCCTGTCTCTCTGGAAAGGGCTAGATTTCTTCAGCTGTCACCTCCAAGTTTTAAGCAGAAAACTTGTTAATATTTCCACTCATCATTCCCAAAGCACTAGAAGCACCAAAGTGAGGGGCAAATCACTCAACTACTTTGCCAGATGTGCACTCTCATGAGATACAAWGCATTCTTAAAGCTACGGTGGCACGAGCGAAAACACTGCAAAGCACTGCTAGGTGGGCTTCCACACATTGCAGAGAGTTCCCTCAAAACGTAGGGATTACACGCTGAACTGAGTCCACCAGAGTGCCCAAGCTAGGCAGGAAGCCGCAGCTTCCTGAGAGGCTGAGAGATGTGTCTGGTCAGACAGCACAGAGGGGAAATGTTATTGCAGCGCACATATTTTGGAATGTAGTAAATTCTAATCACATGTTAGGAAAAATATTTTTACCTTGAAGGTAGTCAAAGGCTAGAACAAGGAGTCATCTTTGGAGGGGATCCGATTAGACCTGCCTTGAGGAGGTTGCACTAGAAGACTCCTAGAGGTCTTTTCCAATCTAAATTATCTGATWCTGTGATTACATGATGCTCCATAAATCAGTTCTTTAAAATGACCCCTACTATTTCTGCACATATTTAACATAGTTGACACAGAGTTAATGCAGCTGAACAGAAACACGCCTATATTTTGTCCCTGCAAAATATGCACATTCTCAGAAACCAATGGCAAAAAGAGATGGTGARTAGAACTGGCCAACGCTCTTCAGAACAATCAATTATCACAAAGATTGCTTCAAGAGAGAAAATAGAAAGACTTGAACCTCCACAGTTAGGAGAGAGACACAGATATAGTTAGGAGAGGAACAGATATACTTCCCAGTGTCACATACTCCTAAATGAAAAACTCTGGGTGGGAACAACAGCTCTGGGTCCCTCCACAGTTCAGGTCAATACTCACATGATTAGGCAAAAATAAGRTAACTCCATCATTAAAATTTAAATTCACACAGATTGGTTTCTTTCTTAGGGCAGGACAAAAAACTTAAAACTTTAAGAATTGCCATCAAACAGAATCGACATCCTTTGGTCATCTTCGGATGAGAGAAGCATTATTAAGCTATGAAACTTTGTTTTTCCGAAGGTCAAAGGAAGCTTTTGTCCAGCTATTCTAAACTAGACATTAAAAGACTCCAGGGGAGCACAGTTCAGGAAATAAATTAAGAGATCCAACAGAACTTTATGAATGTCTTGTGTCAGCCTTTTGCCTAAGCACAAAAGGACTAAGCAGTCATTAACATTGTACATTTTGCCATGGTTGTATATAATTCAACCATGAAGTTAAACGAATAGTTGTGAATGAGAACTAGAAATACAGCAAAAATTAAACACTGGCATTTCATAATTTCATAATCTTGTTTTAGCATTACAAAAAGGTAAAAGCTTTGATTTACTTATGGGCTTTACTGAGTGACGATTTAACCACCATGAAATTTGTATGAAAAAGGGAAATACATAGGATTTAGATCGGAGAAGCGTTATGGAGGCCTTCTATGACTTGAGATTACAAAATGCAATAATTTATTCAAAATGTTTTCATAATGAAAAAATTATCCTTTACCCAAAAGGAGATTTCTGAGAAAAAAAACTATTTCAAGGACACTTTTTTTTTTTTCCCCCCCCAGAACTCTCATCCTCTGGTATTCAGTTGATGTGTATATAGTGAGTGCCTGAAAGGAGGAAAGGAAGAGATTTTGAGTAACTAGAAATAATAATTACATCACAATTTTTACCCTAATTTTGGGGTGCGAAGTACAGGGAGGGGGGATAGTCACATTTTTCTAATTGTTGCCCGTATAGCCTAGGGAGCTCATGTAGGCAGTGACACTGAGGATGATGTCCTGCTGCTTCTCAAGCATGGTTTAAAGTTCAGAAAGATTCACAAATCATTCTTCTACTGAGGATGAAGAGAAAGAACAATCTAACAGTGAAGCCAATAATAGAGGGAGTCTTAGAAGTCATCTTCTCTATGCACAATGACAAACTCTTATTGTAAAGGTTGCCCCATTATATGTGGTGTCCAGCAGGAACACAGCAAGAGCCATACAAATATTAAAGGAAAACTTAACACAAAATTACCTTAAAACTACCTTAGCCCCTCACTGATTTTAAACTTTTTGATCAGCCACAGCATACTATCAAATAAAACCTCAGTATTGCTCTGTTTATCAGCCTACCAGATAACTTTCCTTCTCAGTTTGATGACAGTGCTTGGAAAGACCGACTCAATGTGCTCCTAAAAAAACATGCACTTTAGCAAAGTCACAGCCCTTTCCTTCAGATTCTGTTCAGATATCCCTTTTCCAATAATAAAATGGGGATATTTTCATGGCCAGAACTTAGTGAAAGAGTCATATACTCTAAGTGGAGTGATTCACATACAGACTTTGTATAAGCAGTTCAATGGCTATAACGGTCTGAGTGTAGCAAAGGTAAATGTAAAATATATATAATTTGGTTATGAAGAGCAAAGTGAATTGTATTTTTCATCTATACAAAACAGAGTAAATGACTTCAGGTAATAAATCTAGGAGCACCGAAGGACTGAGAGGTTAAACAGCTAGATGAATTTAACAGGTGAAAGTCAATGTACCTGCTGGATCTTGGACATACTCTGCTCAGCATAGCATATAAAATAGCAGAATGTAAACTAAGCTCTTTTATTTGTGTCACCTTCTCACTTCCCCCCAGTCTAACAGTCACAAGGACTAAAGGTTAGACTGGTAGGAGCTGCAAACTAATTCAGTTTTGACAAGATATAAATCTCCTTTCCGAGAAAATTCTTCCCCACTTGGAATTGGCTCCAGCTTTTGATGCCTCCATACAATTTGTTTGAGCTTCTCAGGAATGCTTAGTTTGACAAGTGAGCTCCAAAGCTGCTTTGGACAGGAAACACTCATTCAGCGTTCCTCTATGTCAACCTGTTCACTGAAGCTTTGTTTGCAAGTAAACGCCTGGCGTGCCTTTATTTATGTTCATTTATCCGTGAGGTGCAGTGTAAAGCTGCAATGCCCCTTATTTTGAACTGATCCACAAGCAAAACTAGGATGCAAAGAAGCTACAAAACACTAAACTCTGCAAATGTCTGCTACATAAAACAATGTATTAACAACAACAAAAATCTAATTTGGGTACCTTGGTTTTAAGTGTTTCCTAAATTTATACAGTATTTTGTAAATGTTCTTTAATGCTGTGCTATGGAACGAGTGAAAGGAGCCCCAAGGCAGGTTTTCAAAACAACCAGCCAGAACATTTTTAACTGTTGTCATTGATCAAGGTTAAATGTTGAGGTAGGTCCTATTTATTGATGCCAAACTAAATCAACATAAAAAATACCAGAAAATAAGTACTAGCTGTAGAGTAACATATTTTGCTATCCCCACACTTTCAAAGTATTTGGCTTTTTTTCTACAAATGTTGCTAAAAGCCTACAGTTACTTCATTCAGCAAGCTTCCCTCAGAACAGCTGTCGGAGCAAGACTCTTTACTAAGTAAGCTGTGAATTTTGGTGAAACCATGAAAAGATTGATGTAGCTAGGCGTACTGAATAGTACTTTGCTTTGGAAAGGGTTTCCTGGTGGGTTTATGAGCAGAATTTAATTCCTGATGGCTAGAAAGGCCTTAGCTTCTCAATAAAAATAATTGCTCTCAAATAAGCTGAAGCATTTAATTAAAAAGTTGAAGATAATGACCAATGTAATTCTTCATAGAAGCTTCTAATGATTCTAAATATAAGTCATACTGAAACTTCACAAAACTCCCAAGGATATCCAAGCTATCCCTARGGCTGCCTTCATAAAAGAAGGATATAGATGGGAGCTATAGCCAAAGCAAGATATCAACAGTCTGAAGGCAATACTTTTAGTGAAGAATGCCTTAAATGAGAAGAATAACATTTCAAGAAATGAAATAATTCATCCATTGACTCATATTCCTCCTCACMTCTGAAATTCACAATTTTTGTTTAGTCATATTTTTGCCAGAATAAACCAGATTTATTATTCTCCTTTTATTTTAATTATGGGTGAAGCAGGATCTCAATATAAAGGTGGGAAGGAGAAACCACAGACATACAAGCAGGGGAGGCAGTCGCGCTGCCAGCGTGCCTGCTTCCTGAAAGCTGACAGGGTCTCAGGACTTTTGGCACAGCATGTGCAGAGAGCAAGGGCTGGTCACCACAGATGCCCATCTAGAGGCAAGTTTCTCTCAGTGAGCATCCTATAGCCTCTTTTCAGCAAGCAACAACTTGGGGAATGTACCTTATGGTCCTGGAAATATTCCTGCTTTAACACAGATCTTTACAGTCATCACAATGTTGTTCTTGTGTGAGTCCACTCACTTATTAAAAGCTATGTTCCTTACCTATCCAAGTTACAGGAGTATAAATCTGTGTGCATGAATCACTTGTCAAGACCTAACTTGCTGTGACTCCAGTAAGATATATTAGCTATGTCTGAGATGAGTTTGCTCCATTGCTCTTCTTCTTTTCTGATTCCTATTTCACACAATTTTATTCGATTTGGACACACTAAATACAGCTGGCCCAGCTAGCTACCTACGGTTCTCCAAAYAGGCATCATGCAATAAGTCGTCATCTTTCTCTGCAGATCTGATCCATGGCAGGGGGTCACACCTTAATGTTTAGCTCAGGAAAGGCTGTTTCGTTTACCCTGGGATTACTGAGGATTTATTGCTCTTTACACAAAGTAGGGTAACTACATGAAAGAGGGGACCATTGGATAACCCATCACAGAAATCACCGCAGCCTCTCAAACCAGACAAGCCCTTGGGGTTGCAGAGGATGTTATAACGATWCAGAAAGGTGCTTAGTGACTATAAATATTATTCTATGCTATTTTGACTGGTTGGAGTGAAAAACAAAACATGACATATAATTTTCCTAAAAGCCTTTGAGCTGTATGATTGCCTGCATGATCATATTTGGGAGAATTACTCAGTTTCCCAATCAGTATGCATAAATATTATTCTACAGTCACAATGCAAAACATGTTGAGATGCTTAAAAATGTGTTGAGAAGCACTGGAAGCTTTTAACCTTTTAAGATTCAAAAACACTTCAAAAACCATTCAACAAAGCTTATAAAATAACAGAGTGGGGGGGAAAAAAACATTATTTTAGAATGAATGAGCATGTACAATTTGAGATTCAGCCAAACATTGCTCACTTGAAATTCATAACAATAAACTCACAGCACACAATTAGCAATGGAAATATAGAAATAAGACATGCAATTACTGCAATGCACACAGCTGTTTTGGAATTATGATGAAATTAGGGGGTTGCCAGATGTAACATACTTCAACATATTAAGTTAAGGAATTTAAAATCTTACCAAACATTTATGGTGAGAAGATTCCTGTTCTGTTAATATAGGACTCAGGGGCCAGAGAAATGGGGGGRAAATGGGACAAGATTTATTTTCAACTCTTAGTTACCATAACTCATTCATATCTGGGGGTCAGGGCAGAGGAAACAATCTTTACCTTCCTCCTCAACATCAGGATTCAGAGGAAGAGCCTATCTCTATGGCTGCTGCTTTACTTGGAGCTCCAAGTCATTATCATCCGTGTTCAAAAGTTCCTTAGGAAGCTTAAATACATGCCAAAGTAAAGTCTCTATTTAAAGCACTTTGCAGAAGTGTAGAGTCCTGTGATTCCTCTCAGGAATGAGCTTCGTGGAAGACAGAAAAATATGCTCTAGTGTTCTGCKTCTGCTACTTTGCTTACACAGCAGTGTCCATGAACAAAACGTAGTTACACCAGCATAAAACCAGCAATAATTTAAGTCAGAGGAATTATTATKAATTTCTACTAGTATAACAGAGAGAAAAAAAAAAACCCTCAAGCATAAGTTTCTAATATGTATTATGCCTCTTTACTTCGCATGCCTCTAGTTTTCTCATCTTTTTTCTGCACAAAAACCAGGAATGTACCATATTGTCAGCTTAAGGTTTTTTGCTCCTAACTTGACCCCGTCCTACACACAAGTACGTCAAGTAAGAGCAGAGGAGTCATTTATGCAGAGCTAGTGCTCTTACAGAAAGGAGATGAAATGAAATGGCTTCATCGGGAACGGATTCTCGGATTCACTCAAGTGAAGTCCACTTAGTAATGTACTGGCAACCCAATAGCTCGAAGTACAACAGTTTATTGATGGCTCTTAAGTCTAGTGTTCTGCTCCATTGTCTTTTTCATTCCAGCCTTTGAAGTGCTGCAGTTAAGAAAATGCATTTTGCCTACAGAATATGGGTGCATTTGCCTACAGAAGCTCTTATGTACTTTAAAAATAATCAAAACAAAACAACAACAACAACAACAATAAAACCCACAAAACTACAAAAGCTCTGGTCCTGTTCTTGTTTGACATGTCTTGCCAGCTGTGCTACTGATATGAACACAGGCTGCAACTCTAGCCACAATTGCAAGCACGTGGCTTTAAGTTCTCATTGCTTCATCTATGTTTATACCCACTTACTCTATGTTTATACCCACTTAGTTAAGTGAACTTGTTTTACTGATGATATAATAAACCAGATAAGGCCTGACAAGTCTAGAAATTAAATGTTGAGCTATTGCAAAGCAATGCCAGGAAAGCACTGCAAGTCCTGTGCAGCGCCTGAAACCAGAATGTATTGGGAATATACCAGTCACGTTGCACATTTCCCCAAAGCATCCGGCCACATCCTTCCCTTTTACCTTTTCCTTTTACCCAGACAGATTAACTCTGTTGACATAGTTATGTGTACAGCATAGTAGAGGGGCAGAACTTCAACACATCTTGCAAACTTTCTATTTGTCTATAACCTTTGATAACCTATTAGTTGCTATGTTCCTAAAGAAGCTTAAATTGTCAAATAAGAAATACATCCTCTAGCCACAGAAAGGTGGGAATGAAATAGTAAGGCTTATTTATCTCCCAAGGAACTGTTTCTCTAACCGCAACTTATCAAGCTCATTCTGCCTAAAGTCCAGGTCTTTATCCTTATAACTTGACCTTGCTACATTTTAAAGCAATCTCAAACCCTTCAGATAATCATGATTGCCTCCCTGCTGCTGCAGTAATATCAGGGGAAAATATCTACACAACCTTAACTGTAAAGAAATCAAGTGGCATGTTAGTTTTTCCTTGCAAAGCAGTTTCTTTGCCTTCTTCTTGTGTTATAGAAGCACTATATGGAAATGCATATTACAACTGCCTTCATCACAGCAAGGCCATAAGCGCTGTCAGCAGGATACCCCTGCACTCCTCAGAATAAAACTGACCCCAGCTGACTTCCTTCAAAACCAAGGGGCCATTAATGCATATGCTGAAGGAATTAGCAGCTATTGGATTATAGCTTGTTGAATTTAATATTACTTTTGGCCCCTATAAAAAAAAAAAAATTATGTTTTTAAATTGGAGATAGCTTTAAACCCAGTATTTTTCAACTGTGAAAAACTGATCCATATCAAAAGGATCAAGGAAGATGGTAATGAAAAGGTAGTTTTCATTGCATCTGTAATTCTACTGAGATATCTGGAAGCAGTTTTAGAAACAGTTTATGATTTTGTAGCCAATTTCAAGGTAACTTCTGCTGTAGAAATTGAATCAGAAACCTTGAACATTCAGCTGTTACAGTTATATAACAGGATTATGTCTTGTTCTTCATGCTTTACATCACTGCAAATATCGAGTCTTTACCTACAGGATTTTCTAGGCGGTAAATTCAGGTACTTTAGATATTCCACAGTAATTTCCCACATGGACAAGTACAAGGCACGCTGTAACACAGATTCTCTGGAGTCCTTCCAAATAAGTCCCCCTAACCTATGCTTCCTTTTTATTAAATATATTGTAAAACTGGAGCCAGTAAAGAGGAATTAAGCTGTGCACATGGTTGAGGGGAATTAGGGTGTTAAATCTGGCTCAATTAGAAGTTATGGTAACCTAAGCAAAATGAACTGCACACAGTGTTTAACGGGATGTGGTGACAGAGCTGCAACGTTTTTTGTGCGTAAGTCCACACGGAAGACCCTCAGCTATTTAACAGTACTACAAAGTGCATKGGAAAGATGACCTCCAATATCCGAAACTTCTCTCAAAATTCAGCTCTCTGATACAATGGGCATCTGCTCTTCCAATTACTTTTTTGTACAATAAGAAAAGTAGATCATTAATAAAATCAATTAATAGATGAAGATGAGCTATATCATAGTATCACAAAATAGTGTATTAGGTACATGATGCTTTCTTGTAGATTTTTAAAAAGTGGACACACCTTTTAAATATCTGTTAAACACCTGTTAAACCTGCCTCACTACAACAGTACCGTTTCTGTGGCCACAGAAGGACATTGCGTATATTCATTGATAATAAAAAGRCTGTGTGTGACTCATGGATAATTTCATTTTCTAGAAGATTGTTTTTGCCCATGTTTCAGAAAATTTTTTTTTTCCAGCTGTACTCATTATCACTCATGGAAATATGCAGTTCAATAAGGCCAATTATTGTTGTTGAAGAACTAACTGAATTTTGCTGTTTAAAAGCAGAGTTTACGTTTCCCACTGCATTTCTCTTCCATAAGGGCCAATAATCTCTGTAGTAAGAAATTGTATAAGAATCAGGTTATTCAAGTTTCTAAAGAAGTCACTGTGAAAACTTGAGAAGAGCCTGAACAAAACTGATGTAACACAGTGCATTAATCTCACCATCAAAAGCATAAGGTCTGCTTAGATCACTTTTGTACTTTGGAAAAGAAAGCTGCTTGAAGACTAACAACCTGGCCACCTATTTGTGACCAGTTTAGACCTTCTATATGTCCCTCAAGTGCACTGAGGTGACAACTAGACTGAAAAAAGCAATCAGGAGGTCATTGCTGATCCCATCACTCAAAGAGGGTCAGAARTTTAGGCTTTGCATGAAGGTCTATAGCAGGTAATTGTTTCAGCATTACTGAAATTTGTCTACCATGCAATCCAAAATCTTCTAAATTTGAATCACATTATTGTGATTTTAAAAGCTATCTGTTAAAACTGAATTTTTACCTTTTATTTGGTTATGTCTTCTTCACTCACACACAACTGCTTCACAGCACTGTTTGCAGTGAAAACAGTGTGAAGTACTTTGTTCTCTACTCTTCATCYTAATCCTTTAAGGGTCTGGTCTTTCAATTCCTCAGGAGCTAATATTTTTTCTCCATTTATATTACAAATTTTCCAAGGTTGGCAGGACACATACCAGTTTGAACTTTCCTCTCTACTCRTTGGGGTAGGGACACTACCCCTAGSTGCTCTCCAGCCGGCTCTTCCTTTTCCCGAGGAGTTTTGAGGGGGTTGGCTCAATGCAACTGATTGAAGGTTGCTGCCGCTGAGCCACCTCAGCAGCCAGGAACAGCTTCTCACTRCCGCCTTTTTCCACCTCCTCCACCSTTGTTAGTTACCAGCTGTAACCAGGGAGCTTGTTAGGATGGTATTCATAGCCTAGCTTCCTCTGCTACCCTAATAGGGATTAGTAAGATTYATCAACACATAGTACACAACTTTATAAAACCATTTTATAGCCTTGTAACCTAATCAAAAATTAGATAGGTAGGACATTTATAGTTGAACTGAACTGTGTAAAGAAGAGAGTATAAAAACTGAAGAGAGTAATTAGCAGCTTGGACATGAACCTCAGAAATAACAAGATAGTCATAAAGCAAAAAAAGAGAAATTATGTAATTTCTCATGAACCTATCACTTCATTGCCCATACATCTGACAAATGCAACAACATTAAAACCACATTCAGCTTGGTACAATGGACAGGCCAAACATTTTCACCACAGATGTAAATACACCTGATTGATTGAATTTAGAGTTCATTAACTTGTTAAACTCTAATGATAAAAGAGACATCAGTTCCTTCCCTTTCTTGTATGTTTTTCTGCTTCTATTTGGGTATCTTTCTACGCTTCCCCCAGCACACCTCCTACCCACATCTATTGCTTTTGGTCTGCTACTTGCAACCTCCTCYCCCCAGGATGCACTTTCTAGCAGCTGCCTTCTCTCCTACACAGATCACCCCTCCTCATACTGTGAAAGAGCAAGCCAACCACACAGACATAAATGAGGCTACATCAAAAATAAAATGCTATTAAAAAAATAAAACACTATCATGAAGTTACCATGATGTAACCCTTCACAGGCATACATATACTAATATCAACAGCCAGAGATCTTAGAGAAAAGCAGTTTAAGTAATTAAAARTGTACTAGGACATTTTTGTAAGATCTAGTCTGATCAATTATTTTTGCACCAAAATAGTGCTTACACAATGATTCTTACATATTTAAAAATATGACACTGTTCTAGAACATTACAGAAASAGAAGATATATTTGTGATATCAAAMACATTTTCYATAATGAGGAAGCATATTATTTCTACAGTCTATCACATTTGCAAAAAGCTTGACTATTTTTTTCATCTGTCTACAGTAAAGTACATGTTATAGGTAGCATTTCATATCAAGATGGTGACTCAGCATTTCAGCACAATATATATCAGCACAGTTTAAAGAGTTTTCATCTGCTTCTGACATTCATTATATATAATAAAAACRACATCAAGGTGTATGAAGGGCAAAAGCTCTGCGCTTCGGTACATGTTTTTCCACTACAGAGATGGTTTAGGAGGCGCTTTCCTGACACGGAGATTTCATGTGTGCAAGGGCTGTAACTGCCTCCTTGCTCAGCACCTCCTCTGGAGGAGGTATGCTCACCTCTCTGATGATCTCGAGTCCTTCAATCTCTGGCAACACAGGCGGCCCTGCCACATAGCGCTACTCTACGCCCATCCACCCAGCTTATTTTCCTTTTCTCTTCATAAATCTTTYGACAGCTTCACAAATCTGACTGCTTTTTATACTGCAGTTCCTTCACCAGAGATTAACTACCAAAGATAAAATTCAATCTYGCTTTGATATAGGAGGTTTCATTTCAACATCACTTTTTAAGTTCTTACCATGCTCCGTAGTTTCAGACACACAGAGCCAACTTGATGTCTCATTTTCATGCGGTTCATCATGTCCTGTGGACACACAGCCCTGTGTAATGCCTGGCTGAGAATGAGTTAGGGCGGTTGAAGCCTGTTCATCAGATACCTTAGTTGAAACAGTAAGGATAAATGAGTACTGTTAGGGCTTTCAGTCAGACCACAGTATAATTGCTACCCTGAACGAGGACTTGCAGAAGCAAATACTTACAAAAAAAATCAATTTTATTGTAAACAAATACTTTTAGCAAATTCTTTTCTATATATATGTGTGTGTGTGTACACATATACATATATAAAATGATCAAGAGTGACTTAGCTATAAACGAGGTTTAACAMAACTGTTTCTCCAGAGACACAGGGAAGTGGAAACCAGAGTGCATAAAAGAAAAGAGRCAGAAAACAAAGTATTAAAAAAACGCAAAACCTCATTATTCCTGTGATGCTTTCAAACTGACATTGCTGTTTCTAAAAAGCAATCTAGGGCGCATAGATCTTAAAAGCAAATGACAGCTTACACTGGGAGTCACTCCAAGACTTTCTTCTTACTAAATAGCCAGTTGGAATGTTAATATTCTAAACTAATCAAATGATAGGAACAATCAGTCATGCCAAAGTATGGTATTTAAGGGACTACAGTTCTAAAGTTATCCAGAAAATGAATRTATTTTGAACTGCAATATCAAATAGAAAGCTCAATAGCTGCAATATTTCAGAGGGCAGAACTAGAATTAAGGGGCACTTAAGAAAAAWAGAAGAAAAAGAGAAAATTATGCAATGTATGAAGAATTTGCTGAACCATTCATTAATAACCAAATACACTTTCTATCAACAGAGACCTAGCTTCAGTTAAGCAACCTATACTTTGTTTCATGTCCCAGTTATTATTTTGAGGTCAGGACTGAGCCTCTAAAGAAAGAATGTGGAAATCAGAAAGGTGGTGGACACTAAATGTGCATATACAACTTCCAAAGCAATGGCCCATACTTACATGCAGAACGTCGACATTCAGCTGCTGAAAATGACGGGACCTGAACTCTTGCATTCGTTTGATGTTTTCTTGGTATTTTTCTTCTGCCAATTGCCTGTAAAGACAGATTACTTGTAYGCAGGTTCTGATGCCTCACACTGTTGTTTGTAATGGGAGGTCATTGCCACATTGCATCAAGAGCTTGTTTCAGCGTGGCAAGCCCACAGTGTAGGTTGCCTTCATCAGAAATAGTTATTCCCTCTATTATACAGCTATAAATCATAGAATAAACACTTGACAAAGCACACTGTCTTCTGAAAAACAGTTTTGAGGTAAACATTAAAATGAATTAATGTGACACGTCTCTGTTTTTTCTTGTGTGTTATCAAAAYAGAATATTCTTTTTATTTTAAAATAGAATTGAGGCATGTGCTCRTTGGTTTAAAACTATTTCTCAAGTTTGAGTCAGGAATAGTACTTATGTTCCTTTAAATCTTCCTCCTTTTCTTCTGCCTCATATAAGAAAAAACAATAAATCATAAAGGCTTTATATGATGTTCACTACTCCTGCATTTGGTCATTTGATGAGCCTATTCTCTGAGCTATTAAATTTTATTAGCAAATCTCTTAGGTTAAAATAATTGAAGGGGGAAAAAATGATTTTTAACTAAATACCTAGTTTCACTCAACATGTACTCCTTAAAGAAAAAAAAATCCTACTGTAAGGATTTGAACATTTTTCATACATTATTTGACAAGAAATGCCAATATCAAAGTACCAGTTTTGGGCTAATGCTCTGACTTTTCCTTTTAAGTAAATAATTACTGATTTAAAAAGCTGCTGTTTTCATTCACCCCGAGTACCTGAAGCACCTCCTTTTTTTTTTTTTTTTTTCTTCATCTTGATTGTCATAATTTTCTCATAAAACTGCTACAAAGGGAAAAACTGCCTGGCTAGGACACCATGCTAATGGGATGCACAGCTTACTTCAGCTTCCTTGCTTTCTCGTCTGCAGCGTTCAACTTCCTCAGCCGCATTCGTTCCCGCGGCGTCATCCTCTGCACTTCTGAGCGCTCCTGCAGAGTTTGCAAATGGACTTTCCTCTGCCTGAAATTGAACGCAGGCAAACCCGTCCTTACACAAACAGGTAAAAATCAAGATTTTTGGTTGGATAGTGAAACATACTGACATTTAAAATGAAATAACCAAAAAGTCACTGCAGGTACTATAAGAGATTAAGTAGACTTTCGTTTCCAAAGCAAGTGCCTCTTTTAGACCGAAATTTTTATACTTTGATTCATGAAGAATGTGAAGCATTTCAGGCATTTCATGTTAGAAGGGAAAAGGCAAAATGAGTTCCTGAAAAGATGAAATGTTGAAGCACATTGAAGTATTCACYTTGTCTGGTTTTGTTAGTCAGCATGTTCCATCTAAAACTAGTCTTTAATTTAACTGAAAACCRCTGGAAAAGTAATATCAATTATAACTTTTCACAAACAACATAAAATATATCTAGAATAAAAGAGAATTTAAAGGGTCTTTAACTAAAATTATAATAATCCTGCTATCCTCTTGAATTTCTGGTCTTAATGAATAGTAACAATTCACCAATTAAATGTTCTCTRAAGACCAGTCCTGAAAACTGAGCATGAATTATTGACATATGTATTATCTCATTTGTATTTATCAGCATGGAAGAGCAACATTTGCTCTAGGTTAGAAAAGGATACAAAATTAGAGATCAATATCACTACCTACAGTGATTATACAAATTAGACCAGTTTGCAATACCTTGGCAGTCCTATTTGACTTATGCCAAAATTCTGGCTTTTATACTTTTATGATATTAAGTATGAATTTCAAATAGCTATTTTTGTTCTTATRAGTCATCTAATCATCTAAGAGTCTACTTTTGCAACCATATAAATTGCAAAGCTCCTTGTGGATGATCATATTGAAATCCAGATTTTAATAACACGAGAAGGGAAGTATTCACTATCCTTTTCAAATGTTGGCTATAGAGGGGAACAGTGAACTATGAAAGACTAAGGACAAAGACAAGCGCATTTCAATTATTAACCAGATTGGAACTAACCCTTCGAGTACAAATAAGGTAGAACTATTTCCTGTACCTTGGAACAAACTCCAATTGAAATCATTAGAACCTCTAGGGGGAAAAAGCCATTTTTCTTCCAGGATGAAACTCAATTTATACAGTTTTATGCTTTCTTAAGTATTTAAAATTTGTGACTTGCATGGGACTGGAATAAACTAAACCACTAGAATCTTTCATTAGMAGAACCTAAACTCAACTATACTCATTAGAAAAGTCATCATGAGAAGAAAAAAAATAAATAAAAAAGAACAATAGATGCGAAGCAACAATGACTGGGGAGGACACCRTAGTGTACGTACTCAGACTGCTACTTCCTTTACTTTCCTCTMTGAATGGCATCACTTTTCAGGTATTTTACTTTAATGTTATCTTCTTCTTTAGAACTTGAACTGCAAAAATGCTTTGGCATTTTGCTACCACTAGCTATACAAGCAAACAACATTTTCATAAATGTAATGAAAGTATAAGAACAKGATGTTTGTAGTTAAAACCTGCCCTTCGTCTCTAATATTATGGATTTTCTTTTGAACAGGTACAAGTGTAGCTAAGACTCTGGGATATGCACTCATGTCCTCCTTGYTTGTCTGTTCTAGAGGCATACGGCTATCTGAAGTCTAAGTATACATTTGGCAGGTAAAATATGGATTTCTCAATGTATCCATAGTCTTTTGGTACATACAGATAATCTGAAATCCTGTACAGATTATAAATGAAAACCCAGAAAATAAACATAGGCATTAAAAGGTCCTTAGTGATTCCAATACTTCATGCTTTAAAAAGCATGTAATATTCGGTATAATACAGACAGAATTAGCATAATTTGGGAGTTTGATTTCAATGCCCTGGAACTATTTAAGATGTATCCCTGAGGAACAACCCTTTGGTATCAWATAATACCTGTATTTCATTTGAAGAGGCAGGAATTCACTCAGAGTTGATTAAGTCAATCTGAATACAGAAGCAATGAGCATAAGAGATGTCTAATATTTCATGATTATTATACATCTATCTCCCTGATGTCCTTCCAGTAAAACAGCAAAGGGCTACTTTGCTATTWGTTTCTGTGATCTCCACCTGCTGCTATTTATTAGACAGTTGCTTTTGGATAGTACAGGTGTCCCTTGTTATTGCCTTTACTACACTTCCAATGATCACCAGCTTGTTTCATACTAAAGGCGAAACCCAAATCAAGGACTCCAGCCTGATGAGAAGACAGACTCCTCTGGTCAGACAGGGKGAGAGCAGGATCCACATGGTGGAAACCTGCACCTCAATTTTGAGCAACTGAGGACTGACACTAGGTGAAGGATATGCATAATGTCTTACTGCATTGAATTCTTCTGGCTTTATTGGGCTTCCGTCCTACTGCTATATGAAACAATACTTTTTTTGAAAAGCTACTGCTTGTCCCAGGCCTCAAAATGGTGCTTGGTAGCATCTGCAGTGCGGCCATGGACAGAAAGCAGCCAACCTACTCCAACAGAGCTCACAAAACACAAAACCAGGAGGCCTCTCRCCTCAAAAGGGATCAAAGATACCAGTGGTGCTGAATAACAGCATCGTGGAYTTCATTCATTATCTGAATTTTCCTTCAATTTATTAGGTAACAGCGACAAAGTATTGACAAACACTCAGAGGCAAGCAAGAGACTGAGATGACTGTTACTTCTRTGTAGGATGAAGCATCCTGAATGTCTGATGTTGAAGGTGCCAGCTCTTCGCAGTGCAATGCCATGCACRGAAAACGCGGGGACAGGAAGCAAAGGAAAACACTAGCTCCAATAGAAAGTGCAGGAATAATTTACAAAAGCAGAAGGAAACTGCCTGTGTTGACTTGCTTTAATCATTGCAGCATTGTAACTCTATACATAAACTCATTAGACTAAAATACAGTCAGTGTTTAAAAAGATTACGTGCAGGGGCACTATCAAAGGACAATCCAAGAAACATAACTAACATTAATTTCTCTAGATAGCTACAAGACAAATATAATGATATTCTACAGACATAGTAGATGAATATTAGTTTAAATGTTTATACTTTTATTTTGCCATCATTTAGCAGCTATAAATTTAAAATTCAGTTATTACTAGGCACCTAAACAATAGAGTTATAAATTTTCATGACATAGATTATGATCTTAGCCTCAAAATATGAACAGTAAGGTCATAATTTAATTACATACCAACCAGAATTAAATTAATGCATGCATATACCACATATACATGCACAGTTTACACAAATGCATAATAAAAATTTGGCTTTTAAAGTGACTTCTTAACCATAAACTTAATTATGTATTTCATCAGTGTAGTCATCCTTCTGCATATGCATTTTTGGAGAACAAGTATATATACAAGGTATATACGAATAGGTATACATATATAAATATAGCACTATGAAATTAACATAAATAATTGTTTACAACATGACTGCATTTGGCAACACTGTAATTTTATATACTACTGCCCACAAAACAGTTWAAAAWACTTACACAGCATCAACAATGTGAGCAGCTTCTTTCTGACAGTGAAATGCTTCATTTTCCACAGCCGTATGTGTGAATTCGTACTGCATATTCTAAAAAAAAGAATGGAAGCAGATCCAACACTTAGGGCTAAGACAATCCAGGCTCTTCACCTATGATCCAGTACAGTCCTAACGTAGAGAAGGATTTAGTAGTTTTCTATCCCAACTCTTTAGAAAACCAAATAATATACATGCTAAGTCAGGCACCTAAAGATTGAAACACGCTGTTTTTCCTTGAAACTATGGCTAACCAGAATAGTTTTGAAATTCTAGGTATCCAAACTCAAATGATCTACACATGTTATAGGCAAGTGCCTAAGTGCCTTTATAGGCATAGCATTTCAAGGTGGGCACAGGCAGCGCATGAAGTGACACGGGTTTCATTTCTCACTGCCTCCCTRCCTCAGCAGTGTTGCAATTTAGCTCTGGAAGTCCCATGAACTGCAGTTCCTGTGGATTTCTATCAACTTACTTTTTTGTCAGCACCTTTTTTTTTCCTACCTCCATTTCACTTTTACAAAATTCATACTCAAATGGTAAATGTACAGCTTTGGCTCTGTTGTCTTACATACCTTCAGCTGTTCATCAATATAAGGGATTTTTAGAATCTCTGCTGCTGTTGGTCTCATGGAAGGATTCTTACTTAGCATGCTGAAATATTAAAAAACAAAAAAGGGATAATTCAATAAKCTTCCAAATTAATTCAAAAAGCTACTAAACAATCAAACAGCATACCTGTTGAGCACAGCATTCAGTTTCCTTGGATATCTATCAGGAAGAGAAGGTGTGTCGCCTTCTACAATTTTTAACACGACGGACAAAAAATTGTGGCCAATAAATGCATGGTTCATACAGCACATCTCATATAAAATGCATCCCAGAGACCTGAAGAAGAATATAACAGGAATACTGTTGGTAACATTATTGAAAACAGCATGCKCGATGACATTACAGTACCTAAAAGTCACAATATCTGTGGTTAGCCATATAGAATGCTCTTCTGAGAAGAGGATATTTCAGTGCCATGCTATGCTTTTCATCTGAAACGTTCTTATTCACATCAGAGGTTATGTTTAAAAATAGGAGCAATCATCATTCTATTTTCCTAAATGCAGGGGTAAAAAGTTTTTAATAAAAATATATAGACATACACTTGTTCATATATATGGGCATATATGTGTTTGTGTGTGTGTAAAACTCAACTATATGAATCAATTTGTTTTTACTAAGCTAAATRTGAAGTATTTTAATTAGTGACTGACTGAGAAAGTCATTTAGCAATTTTTATGCATAAATTTGTTCAAATTGGTTTTGCAAACTAATTTTTGACAGCAGATGGGCTAAAATTCAAATTAAATGATTAAATGATGGCAGTTTTAAATAACAGAAATGTTTCCATGCACGATTTCAGTCATGACCACACATTCAAATTAGATTAGGCAGGAGAATCTGTTTGGATTCAAGGTAGAACCAAGTTTAGATTACAGTTTCCTGTTGAAATATCTAAATTTYCTTGAAAATGGATTTGGAGAAGAAAGGAAGAAAACTGGACATTCAGGCATGCCGACCTAAGTGAGAACCTGTGCCGTTTTTAACCAGGATGAATGACCCCAGGAAGAAAGTTTAAATGGGCCTCTGGTTCACCATCATCATCTTTATCAGGCTCTTTCTCTTTAATGCTAAAGGAGATCATAGATGATCATCAAACAGAACATTTTAACATAAATCCCGTCATAATAGTTTATGCAATGATTATTCATAACAGCTTGCACTTCAGCTGCATCCTGACAAGCGTACTGAAAACAACAGCAAAACCAAGGGAATTAAATGGGATTAATTTTTACAGGCTTTGAAGCATACCCAGCATTACCTTCATTTTACAGACCACAGAACCGTAACATTGATGAAGGCCTTGACCAAGGCTATGAAAAAGGTCAGCGGGAGAGCTAAACTACAGGATCTAAATCACCTTAGTAACCAGCTTAAAAATGACAGCAGCTTTACTGTTAAAGTTGTACCTGATTGTGGTATTTCTAATTTACAGCAGTATGGAAATACTAAAAATAAGCTGAAGTATGTATAGGTAGATGGCTTTCTTTCTTTTTCTATTTTTTTTTCCAAGCTATGAACTTGTTTTGGCAAGCAAGCAACAAGTAAAATTCCAATTTTGTTGTTGCTGCTGTTAAAGACAAAGGATTAATTCAATCCATCTGGTAGCAAAAGAGCAAAAGACCAAGAACAAATAATTGTAAAGCTGGAACCCAGTAACTGCATACAAAACAAATAAGGAGAGGGCAGACTAGGAGGGCTATMTCATTGGTACCTTTTAAAGTAGTGTCTAAAAACAATTAGCACAAAAATTTTGCTAATGACTGCATAAAGACTAGCTGTGCAGGAACTTAAATACTTGCCTAATTTTTATAAGATGTGAAGATCTACTAACTTTTTTATTTCCAAAGTCAGTAAACAGTAACATACTGACAACGATATATATTTAGAGAAGAACTACATGGGCTGAGCCTCTGCAACAAGGCAACTCTTAG
>PTEX01000081.1:1757908-1783492 GCA_003342815.1 Eudromia elegans
GGAAGGAAGGAAGGAAGGAAGGAAGGAAGGAAGGAAGGAAGGAAGGAAGGAAGGAAGGAAGGAAGGAAGGAAGGAAGGAAGGAAGGAAGGAAGGAGAAAAAAAAGGGAAAATCCCAACCTGACAGACTGTACTACAACTGCCTTTTGTGAAATCTGCTTTGCAGGCTGCTTGATTGTGGCAGCGAGAAATAGTGTGCGGAGCCATTAGGGACCTGGGATTTGCCACCTCAGGGAAGCCCATCTTCCCTGCTGGTTTTGTGCTCTGACTACACCTGCGGCTCTGGAGAAGGACGGCAAAGCGCGCCCGAGGCACGCTGCCAGGGCTGCCCAGGGAAAACCCCAGCTGTGCCGGGGAAAAGAAACGAAAAAATAAAAAATAAAGAAAGAAAAGGAGAAAAAGCAACAGAAATAAAAAGATKATTTTTCTGCAGGATACCCTCTTTGAACTGAAGTAAATATCCCCAAAGCTGAGAACTGTTGTCCTGGCTCCCAGAGTGGGGACATTTCTTCCCAGGATGCCAGTCGGTCTGTAGCTGCCCTGAGGAGCCACCTCCAAGATCTTGCCTCAGGAGGTTGCTCTGCTGAGCATCCCAGTGTCTACCGCTCCAGCATAAGCATGGGGTAAAAAGCATATACAGCAGGGGGAGATTGCTTCCTGATCCCCATTAGCAATCATTTTGTAACCCCCAACATATAATTTGATTGCTTTTTAAAATAATCTTAGTTTGGATAACTGCCAATGTTATAAAATTTTTGCAATTTTATTTAGAACAGTCATAAAAATATGAGCTGGAACATTTAGTTTGCCAGCTTCCAGTGTTTGTGAATAGGCTCAACCAAGGTGCTACGCAGCACTTGGTTTCAACAAAGCTGATGTGTGCTCATTTCACAGCAAAGCCACCAGTGCTCAGTCATAGCATATAAAGGAGAGTCTGACCAGGTATCACTGTATTTTTTACAACATCAGCTGACATGCCTCTAAGTTCTCCCTAATGTTTTTGGCCTTACTTCTTCACATAATATTGCTGTCTTTTTAACATCTTCAGTCTTTTGTAGATC
Organism: Eudromia elegans; assembly: GCA_003342815.1. Lineage (NCBI taxonomy): Eukaryota > Metazoa > Chordata > Aves > Tinamiformes > Tinamidae > Eudromia > Eudromia elegans. The sequence goes on from PTEX01000081.1 coordinate 1,758,968, forward strand.
TCCTCAAACTATATTACAGTCTTTAARGGCTGACAGATCAAAATTAGTTTTTTAATTAACATCTTCAAAAAAAAACGATCCTGTGAAGGTATACACCTTTGTGGTATGTATCTTGGAGCACAGTTGTACCAGAAGTCCATGAGAGTTTGTTTGCTCGCCCTAGACCCTAGGAGGGGTCTGTACCTGCACGTACCAATGCAGCAAGGTAACAGTGTCTTTCAGGTCCTCGTGGCAGGGATTCTTCCTCTGCAGTTATACAGGGCTTGTCATTAATCCTGCTSGAACATCACTGGGGTCTTTCTGATKGGGGTTAGTACAYCTGAGCTGCATTGCTCAGCAAACAATTACATGTAAGTGCAGTATCCTGATGCCCATATTAATGTATTCCCCTGTGGCCTTTTTGAAGGAAGGGAATAAAGGGTCAATGCACCCCAAAAATGCATGAGATTTTAAAAGAATGCTGTATGCTTGATGGATATTTCCACTAACTTATCCCCAATGACTCTCAGGTCTTTTCTCTCAGAGAGTGGCAAGGCTGAACATAGAGCAGCTTTTATAAAAAACACAGATTACAGTWCTGTTACATTTATTTTTATCAGAGTCACATTTTGTTTTCCATTATGCTGGCTAAGAATCTCCCCAGTTCTTTAAAGGYTTTTAGTTTCTCAAGATCCCTCTAGCTTTTATCAGCCATTTCCAAACATGCAGCCRTTAACATTTAATTAATCATCTAAAGATTTATGGATCTCCCGAATTCACATGTACTACTTAAAGCACCTTAGAAATTGAGCATCAAAACCTCTCTGCCATTCATCTAGTCAATAAATATTATTTTATATGCTAGTAGAAATTTTCTGTGTTTCTCAGAAATAGGTAGATTAAGAATTAGCAACAGAGCATTTATATTACACTAACAAATAAGTCTCCTTTCACTGTAAAAATACCATCTCAAAATTCTCCTTTATACAAGCCAGACTCAGTAACTACCTCAAAYACTGCAGAGATTCTTATTAGTTATGTAGATTTCTTTTTTTTTTTTTTTGGAGGGGCGTTTGTTTTTTAAAAATACTTTTGGTTGAAAACAGTGGATCAGACTCAACCCATACTACATCAATGTAATCCTACTGAAATTGTTCAAGAGTTATGGCTAAATAGGTCTCCCGTCACTGATGAATGCAGTCTCACCAGTGTATTATCAAGAAACTGATTAGAGATCCAGTGGGATTACATGAAAGTCTCCCAACACAGAAACAATTTTAGTTGGTTTCCTTTCATTCCAGCCCATTCAATGACTAAAAATCCTAATKCTAGCCCAAACAGACATGGGTTGTGTGAAGAAAATGAAAAGCGTTTCATTCCAGAGGGCAGTATGCTAAATCTTTCCTGAAAAAAAAGTTCCTTAAAATGACTCATTCTGTCTTCAGTTTGTTTACAACACGATGCAGTGCTGCAGCTCCAGGCGTCAGGAAACACGAGCCAACACCAAACACTAGCGCCTGTCCTACTCAGCGTAGGTTACTGCTTTGCAAATGCAAAGGCACAAAATATAACAGAAAGCTACCAGTTAGTGATCTGTTTTGTAGGGCTTTTTTTTTTTCTTCCGCTATGGTGTAAATTTAAAATTTAAAAAGGCTATAAAAATACTGGACCAATTTCTGCTTTTATTTACTCTCTATAACTTATATGGATTGAGACCTGTAATTATGAATAGAATGTAATCACATTCTTTGCACCCAATTTCAACTGCAATRAAAGGAAATGATTCCTTTCAGTAACTAAACACAAAAGACAGGTTTCTCTGCCTGGTCGCTAATTCTCACGTCATTTGAAATCTCTCAATATGTTTTTATTGACTACATGGATTTGGGTTTTTTTGATACAGATGAACAGGACAGAATCTTACACTAAATCTATGTCAGTTCTGCTATAGGGAGCATGAGACAAAATTCTAGGCTCATTTGTCGACTGGATTGAGCCTGTTAACTGTGGAAAAAAAAAAAAAAAAGGTTGTTACACGTTAAAACTCATTACTGTTATTTTCTCAACTTTTACACTTACATCCTGCACACACAAATATATTTTGAAAATGCAGAATGAAGTGAAAGCTTGATTAAATTATCAAGTAAACAAACTACATTCCTGTGTTTAAAGGCTTTATGACAGAAATTACCATATTTGAAATACCACAGAAAGGAACCTGCACACCCTAAGTTTTCAGTCTTTCAACCGATACCAGGCTCTCAACTTGATTCCTGAGCCAACATCTCAGGAAGTCCTATCTCCAGGATTCTTCTTATCATGTGAATGCAGGATAAGTAACTTGTTTTCTTCCTCAGGCACCTACCCTTCTGCCTTCTCTAAAGCTGAGTGCCATTTTGCTTTCAAGATTTTCCAGTTGAGTTCCTAAGAAGCTCCTTCTGATTCCCTCTCACTATTTTCTTGTCCACTTGAAAGTTTCACAGAAATTTTCTTGTTTCCATTCATGTTTCTCAATAAGAGAAAGAAGATTTCATCCTTCCTAGAAAACATGGATTTAGTTCACAGTCACCCAGGGTCATGGCACAAAACAGAGATGAATCCTACTCTCCTTTGAGACTTTAGATAAAGCAGTAAACTCTATGCTTCTTAACACAAAGAGCAAACCTCTGAATTGTAACATATAGCAGAAATTTCCTGGAACAGTCTTAATGGGGAAGTGTGAGCAACCTACTGAAAAAGCCCTGCTTCCTTTTGCATTAAAATTAACTTTTTTTTTTTAAAGTGATTTGCTTGAACAAATAATCCAACTGAATAGCATACTGACTACTACTCACCAAATGTCAGATTTTGTGTTATAACCCTGGTGCTTCAGTGCCTCTGGGCTCATGTAGTAGGGTGTCCCAGTAAATGTAGTCGCAAGGTCACAGGAACCCATCAAGAGACAGGAAACTCCAAAGTCTCCTAATGAAAACAACAGAAAGACCCCACAAAAATTAATTACAAAAAACTTAAAGGCTCCTATCAGTTTCATATACATTTCTGTTTGCATTTTTTTTAAATTAGGAATCATATACTCAGCTTGTAAAAAATTCTAACAAGGACTACCTGCTGTTCTTATTGTTAGACATAGTAGAATAACAGTCCATGAAAATAATTTGACAGAATTTTACAATATGGAAAAATCAATTTTCTGTAATTCTTAAAAAACCACAAATCCTAGAACTATACAATAGTGTAGGTTTGAAGGGGTGCTGCAGGTCATCTGATTCAAAACCGTCAAAGCAGGGCCAGCTTCAAAGTTGCATGAGTCCTCATGGTCCATGTCCAGCTGAGTTCTGACTATCTCCATGTTGGAGACCCTACAGCCTTCCTGGTCCCTTCTTCTTGTGTCTGAGTATCATACATATGTTTGAGAAGAAATCAAAAGACTTTATCTGATATCACCTTATCTAAGTCTCCTTATTCACAACATTTTTGCTGGACTGTTCTATCACACTAAAATATGTCTTTAAAAATAAGGAAATCTTACCAATTTTAAGAAAATTATTTTTCAAAAATATATTCTTTGATTTCAAATCTCTGTGAAGTATTCGCCTGGAAGATAAAAGGAAATTCCACCTCATCAAACTTGAAGGGTTCAGTCAAKTATCAAATATCTCAAACATCTCTTCAATTTGCATTCCTTATTAGCAAAGCCTATGTTCCTTATTATTAAAGCCTGACCTGTCACTGACAGAAAATGGCACTGAGGAGCTCCACGGAAACACAGACGTACATCCATAGATGTCCACAGGCAGGAAGAGTGTCTGAGCAGCCAGGATAATAAAACTGTGTCTAGGTTCCCAGTTGGACAATAGGAATAGAGACTTAACGAGAAATGCAGGAGAAGGCAGAAAAGAGTCTTCTTTTCTGCCTGCASAGTCTTCCTCGCTGGCTCTTCTTAAAGGCATTATATCCTATTTTCAGGCCAAAGAATGAGATGTCTCACAATAGGATAAGGGATGGGGAAATTAGCAATTAGGTCCTCAAAGCTCAGAGAACTCTCCTTTGGAGAAAATGTATTTCTTGAAAGAGCAAAATGTATAGAGGCAAGACTATTAGTTCAAAATGCTACAGTAATGGCCTGGRGGCTTAGTTGTAGAGAAACAAACACTACATGGACCAGTGATCAAAACAAAAGGGAAAAGCAAAGCAAAACAAAACCCCACAGCTTATTCTTCCATCAAGGACTGAAGYAACGTTATAAACCACACACTCTGCTGAGACAAACAGCATCACCTCAGTTTTTTGAAATCTTTATGGGTAACAGTACTTTCCTTTACCATTAATAAACAAAGTAAGTCTAGTGTATTCGAAACATTCTTAGTTAATTCTTCTTAATAACTCTTTCAGGAGGGTTTTCTACATCCGCATCTCAACTTAAACCCATCCATCYACCTTTGACTCCCTTAGAGCATAGCATTAGATATGAGCTCTAACAGAGAGGAAGTAAGAACAAGGACACTGGGGATGTAGCATTGAGCAGCACTGTATTTGCTAGTAGAAATATAGTAGTTCTCCAGCCATTCAGAATGGACCAAAAAAGCAACAGAGGCACTAGGATTCCTGAAATGAAAACAGAGATATCAAATATGGTAACAGACTATCATTGTTCTTCAGCAATCCACAAGTCTTTTTTTTTTCTAAAATTTTATGGGATTAATATATTTGTACGCATTAAGATACAGAAATGTTTTCCAAAGAGTTTCCATAATAAGACYAGAAGAAAATACTTCTAGTCTTGAATGAAATGAGGTTTTATTGCAATTTTTTTTTCAGTTTTTGTGAATGCAATACTTTYAGAAGGAGTTATTTGGCTGCATATTGGGAGATATTAAAGTTTTATTTAATGTGCTTCTACTGATGCTTATAAATAACGTTTTCTGTATTTSTTAGCTTTCTAGAGCAATGCAAAGCTGTTCACCATTATTATTTAATAAGTTTTCTATTACACATATATTTATATACACTTATTTTATATAAACCTTACTCTGTTACTTTAGATTCATAAAATCTTTCCCTACCATACATGGCAGAGAGCCTTTGAAAGAACCTGACTTCACTGAACAAGATTCTTCTTCTGTATTGTTGTTGAGTGTTGATAATTTAAAATCTTTTTTTTCCTCACTTTTGTAGAAATACGATCAGTATTTGTATACAAGAGTGCACCATTTTTTGAATCTAAAAATTTGTTGGATGTCTGGGGTCTGAATAAGGGATCTCTTCATACATGCAATCAATCCAGTAGGCTAACTTTTAGTAACTTACTACTTGAAAACAAAGAGAAGATACTTTGGTCACAATAGTGTTTTCAATAATTATAAGGTACTCCAATAATAAGGCTATTGGGTGATTTGGATATCACCCAAAGTGAGTCTGAAAAACCTCTCAATGAAGCCTTTTCTGGATACTAGCTACCTTGTTTTGTTACAATATGTTAGAAGGCAACCCATTTACAAGCTGAAACCTTAACTGAAAATAGCAAGAGAGRGATTCATAATGGTGACATCAGTTAACTAGAACCTATCAAAACTTAAACTAACTTGACAGGCAACAAAATGGTTATTGATATTTTGTTAGAACTCAACACTTAGGGCTAGTTTCAAATTTGAGTAAATGTAGTTGTTATAGTATAAATGTACCCATAGCTAAGCAGTACTAAGCAGTATGTGCCTGATAGCTCATCATCATAAAAAAGCAGCAAGAATCAATGCSCAGTGGGCAGCCTGCTCACATCATTGCATAAAGTTTTCTGCTACTYTATCTGAAGAACTATTCAGAGAATGGACATGTTTCCGACAAACTTGATTCCTGTGCTAGGAGGAGACACAAAGTGAAATCCAGGTAGACTAATTGAGCAAACAAATTTGTTTATACAKCTGGGGACTATATGAAAATATCTGTGTAAACATATTGTTCATAAAGAATAACAAAGTGATGGATAGTCTAATGGTCAGCTTTGTTCAAATTAAGGTTAAGTTGATCCATGGTCTGTTTGTCTAAATGTTGAGRGATCAGTTTTGTTCCCCAAAGCAYGATAGATGGCAAGTATGCCAGAAAGACTAGATGATGGTTTCACGCTAAATGTCTCCATCTAGTTAAGACATTAAACTATGTGTCTGTTATGTTTCTCTTTTCTCTATTACTCTCAGCAATAAATGAGAACTGAATGTATTTATATTAGATAATTTAATTTTCAAATTTGAATACAACAATCCTTCCTATTATGTAAAATACAGAGATAGTGGAGTCACCATGAGATATTCGTTCTCCCTTTGTGATTTACCAAGCATAAATAAAAGACAAGAAAGTCTGATCYGTATAGTCTTTATCATCACAGAAGAAGAAAGAGCCATAAATAAAACTCCCATCTAGAAGAGCTGTCTTTTCATAGGAAATAAAACCCATAGTTTATGAACACTTAGAGATTCTAATTCTAAAAGAAAGTTTTCTTGGCATTGGAACATAATTAAAAACATATACTGTACTTTTTCTTTTCGTACTAGCATTGAAGAAATTATATATAATCATCTAAATAAACAAGAAAATTATATGCTTATRTTTTAGTAACTCATAGGTAGTTCTGCAAGAAGCTTTAAATATTTTTAAGCCCAAGTTTTTCAATTTTAGATGCTTTTATTTGGCTTTTTATTCTCAATAAGACAGAGCATTCATTTTCTAATATGTGTCTAGTTGAACATATAATGCAATAAAGGAAATGTAAACAAAAATAAAACTGTCAGATCATTTGCATAAGTCTGKAAAGGTGCTAAAAATATCTTTGATTCAAAGGCAGAAAATGAAATGCTGTTTATAAAATCAAATTGTTCCTTTTATTTGGAAATTAAACTGTACTTTTCAGGAAACTCATTTGTTAAAAAATAATTATTTTTCAGGAACTTTGAAGATTTATCTGAGAACCGGTAGAAGATGAGAAAAATAAATGAGAGAAAAGATGAGCAGACAAAAGGAACGTATGGAAGCATTTGAGATAATATAGAAATACAGAAATACAGACTAGAAAAAAAMCAAACTTCTATAATTTATTATTACTGCTATGCATTAGTCTAAACAACACACTGACTAACCACATATTTTAAAGCTCCCATCACTGTAGCCTGTGGGGTGGCACATCATGTCCAAGTCCTACATGAACAGGCATTTAGGAAACAAAATGCTGCGAGTGCTGGACAGCAATTCACCCTACCTTTTCTCCTGTATTGTCTGACACTATAAGTACATTCGGCATCTCTCAGTGTAGGTTAAKACATTTCCCAGGTATATTTTAGCTGCTCATGCATGCCCAGAAATGCTCATTCTTGGGGACAAGTGACTGTCTCCATCTACTGCTCTGTTCCAGTTCAGGTTTAAGCAATCAATCTTGGCCCAGGTTGTGAAACTGGAAAGTTTAAATATATTTAGAACAGCTACATCAATCTGGTGCTGATCTCACCCTCAATCTGCTGCATAATAATCTTGGGTTTYGAGCACTTATGGAAAAGGTAGAAGACTATGGATTCTAGTTTCTGTTCAGCTTAGAAAGACTGAAGTTCATATCCCAAGTTCTGGAGTGCAACCTAAGTATCAAACATAAATATCTCTCTCTACTGACTATACTCATAAGTTAGACCACTAAATCAGACAGATTGGCTTATCTCTTCCCCARATCATGCACCTAAAATTTCAGAGAGGTAGTGTCCAAAACAGTTATTTCCAACTGACCGAGCAAATGCCAGAAAAATGATTACAGATAAACATCCGAGGCTCTGCTAAGAGGCTTTGCAGAAATGGAATTCTTATTTCTGGAAGATCAATACTAATAACAGTCAAAATATTTCAACTTGGCAGGATGAAATATCCTTGCCTTTTGGACAATGATACTCTCTAGTATGTATTCTCTATCTTGTTCATAAATGCGATATCTCAGARCTTGCAGTAGTCAAAAACAACAAAGGGACAAAGGCAAGAAGAGGCTGAAAGTCAGGTGAGTTCCTTCAGGCTCACTATTTCTGAGAAGTTCATTTCCGTTTGCCTGGCTATTCCTCTAGCCTCCACCAGGTATTTGTTCCTGACTGTGCAAAGTGCTTTGCCATCTCATCTTTACTCATGCTAAATGGTCCCCTGCAACTCCAAGGGKACAGCACAAGATGACATGTAAGGGGCATCAGACAGGTGGCAATGCACAACCAGTGCACTGGCGACGAGAGAACCAGTTAAACCAGTGTATGGAAGTGTATGGAAATCAGGGTATGGAAACCAGTGTATGGAAATCGCACTCCAGCCAAGAATGACACCAGCAGAGATGGATTAGTTAGGGTTGTCATAGGTAGTCGCCTTYGCTCAAACCTAGTGCAATAGCCACAGTTGGCCAACAGCTCTGAAACTTGAGGACCAGTGTGCAGAGAATGTTACAAGCAGAGGCAAAGGACGGTCGCGCTGCCAGATCCCAAAGTGCACTAAAACTTGCAGAGAAGCCAGTAGGGAAGTTTTACACAAACGCTCTTTGACTCGCCACAGAGTGATTAATTTGATGCCTTTGGTGGTGTGGAGGCTTACGTTATTAGTTCTGAAATGTGTTCATTAATCAGACAGACATAATTGTATGGATGACTAGCAGCAAATTTTTTAGGTGAATCGTTGATGTATCGATGAAATTAATGACTGTTTTCAAAGAAATATCTACGCAATTTCACTGATGTTAGTGGGATAAGCATATTCTTTTGAGCCTTCACATTAAACATCCAAGGCAGTTCTAGTACACTGTCTCCTCTTTAAAAAGATGACTTTGTCAACCTTTCAATCTAACAATATTGAACGATTGTAGAATTTTTTTCTYTTTTTTTTTGCTAGAAATTTTCACTTGATCCTAGACAAAGTATGTTGAATGCTGAAATCTACTACCACCCTGCTACAAATACAATACACTTTAAAAGGCGAATGTTCTTGCAGGATATAATTAAGTTTCAGATGTACTACAGGATAAAATTGCAGTTTGTTCACCTAAACTGTGTATAAGTGGAAAATTATCAATATGGTTTAATTTCTATTTGTATAGCTAGWTAGTATAAGTTTACTCAAGCCCCTCACAAGCTTTCATATTAAAGTAAATGATTGTTACCTTTCATGCATATAGTTGACTCCAAGTAATAGTTGTATAAACCACTCCATTATTTGTTTTTGAGTGAATATTTTCCCAGATTCTTTGTACTCTTGTATTTTAAAGTCCAGATCTCCACCCTGAAAAATACCAAAACATATTTGTACATTTAAAATATGTTTTTTAAAAAYATTTACTGTACTGATTATAGGATTCCATTTTCTCCGTCCTTCAGGCTTCATACTACCTATTCTTTAAAATTAATACATGCACATGAATTCTGAACTCTCACAAGCACTAAATGCTTATGGAACCGAAACCAAAATAAGATCAAGCACTCCAGCATGTTACACAAAATCACCRAAGTCTTCAGCTGTTCTCACTCTCATCTCACCCAGCTCAAGTATCTATATCAGAGCTAGTCATTTCAAATGCCCTTTACAGTTAATGCAAAGGAGCAGGCACTTATGAAGTGCAATTTATCTCTCTCATTTAGATGTCCATYTTAGGAAGAGAGATGGATCATGCTATAGTAATATTGTTTCTCCACCAAGACTTATGAAGAGGGACTATATTGAATAGTTCCTACATAGACATGTAATGAAATAAATTTTCTCCATGGTCTGAACAAGTTTGTAAATTTGGGAAATCATTCCACTTATTTAAGTCAAGTGATGCACAGTCAAGATAAACTCTTACCAATTATCCAGAAATATGCATATGAGAAACAARTCGTGTTTTTCTAAAAAATAAGAAAGAGATGGTTGTCATCTTGTTCATTTAGTTCATAAAATGAACGGATTCTGCCTACAAGAAAGCACCTCAGCTGAGGCWACTAACCCCAGAGCAAAGGGACTGTGATTCTTTCTACACTCTCAGTGATCAATGRCCTTACATCAGGACAGCTTATTCTCCATAAATTATTATTTTTACATTATACATTCTGCATAAAATCCAAAGTTTTCTGTGTCATATACRAGAAAATAATTTAACCTCTACCACTCTGGATAAAGTATAGACTATAGATTACCAAGTTATGGGAATTCTGTGTGAATAAGCCATTTCCCCTCTAACAATCCCTCCACCGATGACTCTCAACATTTTATGGTGTCTTCACTGCTCCTTGTTCTTTTGCTTCCAAACTCAAAGTGCTCCATACAGCAACCATAATTTTTACAAAGTGGATTTTGGCTTTGAAGAACCATGTATTTCTGCTCCGCACTTGGACAGACTTGGTCTACAATAATTTTCTTGGCCCCCTGAGGGCCCCCTAGGTTGCAACATTTAAGAGTGRTAGTGCTAAAAAAGGAAATACATGGAATCATATATAAATAATTAACTGACAACGTCCAGCAAACTTGAAATTGAGATGTATGAATCAACACATTCACTAGGGAAGGGAAYAGGACTTCCCATTTCCATCTGCCTCCCTCCTGCAGCCCACAGGGAAGTTCTTCTGGGACCTTGGATCACTGAACAGCTGGCTCCCCTTTGCAGCTCCAACTGTTCAACAGCTTCCCCACGGCAGCCTCACACGCAGCAGAGAATGGGAAGAAAATGCCTTGCTGGGAACCCCAATGCAGGGCAGCCAGATGGACTGTGCCTGAGCCTCGGCACACACYGTGACATGAATGACTCACCTATTCCGACTGCTGCTTGGGACCATCAGGAGGGAGTGGCATTTACATCCCAAGGCTCCCAGGGCCTGTTTCAACATGTGCCAGCTGGCTGGCGTCCCCAAGCAACTACGCACGATCCCATACAGACAGCAGACACACAGAAGGCCGCAAGCACCATTTCTCCTGTTCTATTGTGTTCTCCTCTCTCTCAAACACACATTGCCACAAAAATGCAGAGGAAAGAGGCACAGGAGCTCCAGAGTTAGCCCCTGCGGGTACTCAATTAGATTGGGAGAAGTTTCCTTTGCATGGTCTAAGAAGAACAAAAGCAGCAGAAAAAAGTACTATTGTAACGTACTACTCAAGCAGAGAAGATTGCTCTCAATGTCCTACAACTAATTTAATCTTCATTTTGTGTTTTAAAAAAATGCAGCATAAAAGATTTCCTGAAATATCACTGCCAAGAAACCCTGAAGATGTTTAGTAAGACAATTTTCCATTTTGGAAGGTCAGTAAAATGAAGTTTACACAGAAGTTAACAAATGAAGCAAAAGGAAAATTTCTAAGCTGCAGGGGTTTTTAAATGTCAAGAGCATCAAACACACCAGTGTGTGTATTTAAAATAGGATTCAAATGCTTAGGTTTTTTACTGAAAATGTGAATAGGTATTCATTGCTGTAGTTATTCCTTTTGCTCAGATGTCTTTAGCATATGTAAACTCACAACACAGCTGAGACTACACTGAAGAAACGGAAATAATCATTTGGGAGAAAGTACAAATAGATGTATTTTATGATGCATTGAAATAATATAACATTTAGAGTAACTATGTGGTTTAAATTTAAAAAACAAATATCTTATTGAAGCCCAGTTTATGGCATAACATGAAATCCAAGGTTAAGGCATTTTTGCTTGAAAACTGACTTATGTGACCATGTTTGTATTGTCTGTAAGGTGTTGAATTAGGACAACTGCCAAAGAAGCTCAATAAGGTCAAAACAGAGAACTTTCTTTTGAGAATTTTAAGGGAATTTGGCTACAGAGGCCAAGCTGAGCCGTGGAGCCCTAGGTTCTCCTTTGTTCATGGGACAGGTTCAGCACTGGACAGCTGCACTGAGCACGCTTGCTCTGCAGTGTTCAAGTAAGAGTGAATGAAAAGGCCTCCGCGCTTTGGAGAAAACAGAACGAGGGTGAGAGGGCAGTTCCGTTTCCATGCCAACTTAATGCTTTTTCTTTATTTTGAGCCTGCCGCAAGAGTACCAATTACTGCRAAGTGTGGTAATTGTTCTGTGCAGGAGAAATAGGTAGTGACACATTTTTCTCATTTTCAATTCAAGCAGGATTTAAATAGACAACTCTGGAGAATAAAAAAAGAAAAAAAAAGATGCTACAAAGATGCTACAGATAAGCAAACAAAAAGAATAAGTGTACTGCACTATGTGAAATCTTACTTGTAAAGCATTCAGAGAGATGATCTCACTTTTTTTTTTTTTATGAATTGAACACTGTAGACAAAAATTTGGTAACTATACTAGTGTATATTATCCTCTCTTAATCTTTGAGTCACATGCTATTCTCCACTTCCCTATTAAAGCAAATGCTGTTTGCAAATCCAAAATCCAGATGATCAGGCTTATGCTTCTTGTAATCGCCTCCAAAGCACGAGAGACTTCTCTCTTCTTCATTTACACCAAGTTTTACACAGTGCCCCACTTATTCTCAATCCCATCCTCCCTGATATGTCAGTAGTACATATGTGGTACTCAGACATTCTGAGTTGATCTGCAGATCTGGTAATGTAATGGGATCACTCAATCGAGGGGTATTGCTTATTTGAAATATGTCTAACAATAATAGATGATATCACAAATAAGAAATAGCTTAAAAATAAAGTTCAAAGTAATACATTAAACACCTGAGCTAGGTTTCTGTTCAAACTCAGTTTCAGCACACACATTCTGAAAAACTCCTTCCAAGCAATCTATAGATCTCACCTCACAGTATTCAGTGATAATGCAGAAGCTATCTCGCTCCACAAAACTTGCATAAAATTTGACAATGGCTGGATGGTCTAATTTGGAGAGCAGTTGTGCCTCTAGATTTGCTTCAACCGTTTCATTTGGCTTTAGATTTCCAACAGAGATTTCCTTTAAGACCTTGCTAGAGGAGAAAGAAAAATCCTTGTATTAATGAAAATGGAAAAATGCAGAATCATATAATGCTCATAATCCCCCTGTAATTCCTTAAAATGCAAAATAATAATATTAATCAAGTATTTGGCAACATAAAACAATGAGGTAAGTGTAAGTAAACAAAGAGAATGCATTAAAATGCAAATAGGTATGCTGGTCTCCATAGTGATTAGCAACATTTTTAAAGTATTATTTTAAAATGTRTTATTTTTTCTCACTTCTTCTCTCCCAGACTGTTTTCTTCATGACATGTTTCAGTGCTATGGGTTACTATATAATAACAAGCATAATTGAAAAATCAAACACAAGTGATCTGAGACCTACCCAGAGCATATGTTCAGGCTTCACCCATGAAGTAAGGAGTCATGAGAAACAATTTGTTTTTGCTGCTTCTATCAAATAGTCTCCACTGGGGCACGAGAAAAACTACCCCAAACCTAACATTTCTGTGACTGTTTTTCTGATTACAAAATCAGGACTCATGATTTCTTTTTCCGGAGGACTGGCCTGCCTTTCACATGAACACCAAATTAAAATGGAACAAAGCTGGATTAGAGCACTGTGACAGAAAACTCACTCGACCCTTTCAAAGAATTCTCAACATTCAGGGGTTAACATTTCTTTGGGTAATCTGTAAAATTCCTAAGGCTGAAAATATGAAGGGTCTTTTTTTATTTTTCTTCTTCATATTCTTCAGGTTCAGCATGTGAATGTGCCAGGGTAGAATTTGCATTCAGATTCAGCTGTACAAAATGCTTGGAGTTGGGGAGTTGACTGCCAACCTGTCCTGGAACACAGATCARTTCAGGGCACTATGGAGAAGCATTTTCTGCCAAGATCTTCCCGCTTACATGTTTTATAGAGCAAAGCACACAGCACAAAAAGGAATATTGTTTCTGTGTATTTTAACCAGTTGCTGAAGAATGCATCACTGGTCCATACCTGATGGAGCCATTTGAGCCTACTAGAAAATATTGCAGGTATTTCTGCACTGAAACAAAGTGATGAACATGAAACATGAAAAGTTAATTCCACTCTGAAAAAATGTCTGCATAGTCCTTTCAATGATTTTCCATTCAATATCACATAGTTGTAAAGCCATGGGAGTTAAACGTGACAGTAATAAAACTGCAGTAATTCACTGGATCTAAGAAAAAAAAATGTAATTCTTCAAAAGAAAATTTCTTCCTAAATCTCAATCATCAGTTACTGAGTGCATGAGTTTTTACACAAACTTCCCTAATCCCCAAATGGCAGCATGATGAACAAATACGCAAGCTGATTTGCCTGCATCTCTACAGAAAAGGTTCCTACTATGAAGACTGGTAATATCTCCTGCAACCTTCTTATCTTCAGCTGACATGGGGACATTATTCCTCTTTGACACAGATCATGTCACAGAACTGACAAAGTGAATGAGTCCTTGTTAAACAGCACATAATCCAAGTTTCTTATATACCAAAGGCATCAATAAAACTCTGAAGTGTGGGGATAGCTTGTCATCTTAGTCACTCAGCGATTTTGATGCTGTCAACAGCTGTCAGACAACAAGACAGGTGTTTTTCTTATTAAAATTCATTCCCAAATCAAGAAAACATACTTTGGTAAATAAGGCATTGGGTTTTTGGCTACACAAAACTAATATATATCCAGAATTGGAAATCATTTACATCAAGAAAGCAAACTTTTGTTTAATCAAGATTAAGTATATTTGTACAACACCGGTTAATACGTGCACTGTCTCTGTGGATAAGGTTTGATTCTACCTTGTCAAAAATGAAAAAAAMCTAGGAGCTTCTGCAAAGCTTTTATATATACTTTAGTAAATTACATACACTTTCAATTATATACTTAAAAAATTCTTTCTTGATTAAGCACTGTCAAATAAGTTATCTCAAGGTCTTTAGATGTTTCACAAAGAAAATGAACATCAGTTTCAAGATCTAAAGCTGGTTCTTTTTTGATAACTTTGGAGGAAACACTTTTTGACCAAAAAAGAAAAAGAAGTAATCAGATTTTCAGATTACTTTTTTTCACACAAAGTGAATTGAATAGAGTTTCTGTACATGGCAGAACTCAGTATATTACAGGCTGTACTGCTAACGTTGTGTAAACTTAAAGTTTCCTAATATACATCTGTAGAAGAACCACGTTTGATAAGACACAGAAAAAGATGACACTAAAAGCCGCTTGTCAAAAGTTCTTCCACATAGATTAGCTACATTTTCCAATACCTTAAGCACATCCTTGAGCATAAATTCACTTGACCCCTTTCCAGTATTAACACAAGCACCTTCTGCCCTAACAGGCAGCAAAAATTAGCACTTCTTGTCATTCAGAGACTCTCAGACATCTCAAATCTGACATTCCTGCTGATCTACCCTTAAGCTGAGAGGCTTTCTGCCTATTAAAAAGAAGATCAACAACATTACTAATCATAAGAAAACAAACAAACTGATCTTAGCCAGCAATACTACATAAATTTCCCCTCTATGAAGATTTAAAAAAGTAACTCTAAAAAAAAAGCAACTCTACAGTTTGAAGCAGCCAAAGGGTTTCTTTTCATATGACAGAATCTGCACTTTAAGGTTGTTTTATAATGAAGAGTAAGTTATCAGTGCTCATAATCCAGTTAAAGCACTTACGTACCATCTGATGAAAATGAAAGTATTGAATAGAAAAATATACTTAGGTTACACAAAGTATTTTTTAAAAAGCATTCAAAGCATGGAATATGCACATCTGTTTTGAATACTGGAGATAACATTCTCCTAWTAAGATTTTGTTGAGACTCCCTGGAGTATACAGGTCGTCCAAAGTTCATGATTTTCCTAAAATCATAAATAAATTTTCTAAAACTAGGCCTCAAGCTTCAAGTAGGATTAAAAAATCCAAAACTATTTCAAAACTATTTTAATAAATTTAGAAATCATAGATTTCAGAGGCAGATATAGCAAAAAAGGTTTAGATTACTGAAATGTGGATGTCTCCTAAATGCAACGATAGAACTACTCCTTTTGACACAATGCTAAATTAGATACACTATTTTATTTACTATTATTTACTGTTATTTGTTATTTATTGTATTTACTGTTATTTGTTTTATTTACTGTTATTGATTTTAGAATATGGATGCACATGCCCATTAGATATGTAACTACACATCAGGTAGAAAACTGTTCTGGCAGGGCCAGCAGATATCCTATAGTTCAGTGCAGAGGTATTAGCCTCCGCATTTTCATTCCGTGAAAAACTCCAGTCTTGTGGTTTAACAMTGTAAAGTCCTTTAATATTAATCTTGAATAAATTGCAGCAGATGGATTAACACCTTAAGTATGAAAAGCCCTGGCCATGCTCATTTACACCCATTCGGAGGACGCAGTGGCTGTGTGATGGGGCCACAAGGATATGGCCACCCAGCAGGAACACTTTCTTGAGTTTTTAGTAGTGACTGACAGACAATATGCCACAGTAGCGTCTCCGTCTATTTGCACTGATCTAAAATTAAATATTTTACAACCCATCTGGTATTTGTTTACATTGATGGCATGTTTTATTATTACATAATTTGGCTTATTGGATGCGATGCAGTTTTTAAAAGTTAACAAGACAGCCTATCTCCAAAGGCACTGTTTACTAAGAAAGCTGCAGTGCAAATTACTGATTAGGTACATTTGTTTTGCTGATAATACAGTGAGTCATAGTGTAACTCACGACTGTGTATTGCATTCCTGTGCCCTCTTGCCTGTGTAGAACTACCCCTGCACGCTGATCACTCCTCACTCCAAGGACTGTGCACAACTCCAAATAAACGTAGCATCTTGTAGCTGGTAACTGGGCAACACCAAGGAGAGGAGTGCTTACTTAATTCATGATTTCTTAAATATTATTCCTTAAATGGCAAAGGGGCCCGCTATGGCACGGCAGGTGGGGACTGAAATGAAGGTCAGACTGCAACCTCTGCAAAAGGTGCAGCAGCTTCCACCGGATTAAAGTAGCTTTCTTAGGAAATACATTACCAGGGACACCGCTTGCATGCAGACGGCTGAAGTYACCTGTCACAACTGCTTCCCACAGCCTGTTGCTTTCTAGAATACTGCACACTGACATTTTCACATTACAGCTGACTGTGTAGCTCTCAAATTATCATTTTAGGTTACTACTGAAAACTTCTGCTCTGAAAATATTACACTACTAGAAGATAATTTTTGATACATAGTCCCAGATTTGTAAGTCACACTGTATAAGTTCTGTAATATCCATAGATGAATTGATCATTTTTTTCAGTTTCTGAATAAATTTTAAGACGCTTAGTATTTCATAAGCATCACTGAATGACGAAGAAATTTCATAAATTTACAAATGAAAAGAATGATTAATTTTTCATTTCCATCAGTGAGTCAAAAGTATAGCCCCCCCAAAACATTTTTTTCAGAAATTTAATTATTTAAATGCTCTAACATATTCATTAACACTTAAGATTTCAGCTCATAATGTAAACAGTTTATGGTTATTACTTATGGCTATTATGAATTAACAGTTTCCAATTCCTATGAGTTTCCCAAAGTAGAGTATGTTTTCTGAGACAAATTCACAAGAGAAAATAATGTTGAAATAAATTTGCTCCAAGAAAGAGCACATATGGTTTCCTCCTGCACTGAGCAAAATCTTGTAGATACAAAGGAGCATGCTTGAAATTATTTTTGGTCGAGCATATGTGCCAATGTTGTAAAAAGTTAGTAATTATAATGCAAAGCAGAATACTCATGCTACATCCCACAGAATTGATTGTGCTCTATTACTAGTAAGTATGAAAGCATTCATTAACATTATTTATTTAGATACTCAGATGTGTTTATTTCTAATAATTCTTTGGAACATTTTGGTTCAAGTCATCTATACTAATTAAAAATAAATTTAAGAATGGGCATTGATCAATAAAGGAAAGATTTTCCTATTAAAGCTGCATTTTTCAAACCATTTTATTTCCTGGAAGCTAATGAAACAAAAATTACATTTATAGCTTCTTTATCCACTTCAGCTCAGAATCTAGTATTGACAGACTAGATTAAAGGGAAGAAATTTATGTCTACTCAGGACAATTATTAAAACATTGCAGGGTAGGGACTGAATACATGTGTGTGTCTGCATTTTTGTAAAAAAATATACCGCATCTCTAGATGTTACATTATCACCATCTACTGTTCATTATTTTATCTGAAAAGGACAAGCAGCCTTCAATGTATTTTCTCCAGTCTAGTCTTGTTTAAGAATGTAATTAAATGTCACTAACCTAAATGGATTTCTGGCGATGAATGTGACATGGACTAAATAATTTGTTTATTCTCTAGATCTATGAATATGTAATTCTATCAAATACCCAATCACCTGAAACAGACATTTTCCCATTGCGATTTCATTGTACACACTCGATACACTGCAGTATTAACTGCTCTCTGCTAATTGACGTTCCCTTTCAGAAGAAAAATCACCTATCATTAGAGAACTTAAGCTTGGCTGCGGTGTTAGTTATTTGCAAGTATTATTATTTGATTAAACATCCTGCAATTGCCATGTTACCTTTTTTTAACTTGCAGTCTTAGGCTGAAGCACCTGCCCAAAAGATGCTCAGCTGTCTAAGAATACAGAAATCAATCAGTCTGAAAATAGAAATGACAAAATGTTATCTGATCTATATGCACCAGATGCAGAAAACACAGATATTTTTAAAGAAYAGAAAGCTCCAATGAAAAATCAGACACACTACGTAATCACTGTAAGACTGTATGCCACAGAAACTAAAACATTTTCTAATGTAAAATGTAATTGGCTTGTTCATGAATACAAGTAAATTCGTAAGCAGAATCATGTTCCTGTAAATGTTGCAAGTATATTTAATGCCAACAATATTGTCTCTTCTGCGAAGCCAATTCCCTTAAGCAATTTAAATACTAATTTGCTTCAGCTTTGAGAGGAAAGCTCACCCTTCCTACCTGTCTCTTCCAGGCAGGCATCTCTTTCAGTGTTTACTTCTGATACACATTCATTAAACTATGCTACCAAAAAGAAGCAAGCCTGTGCACAAAGGAGAAAAGCACAACTTCCAGCTGTACAAAAGCACATTATACAACAGTCTACAATCAAAAGCTAAGGGAATCAAGCAATGCTAACTGAGGATATTAATTATGTATAATATCTACTGTTAGATAAAAGTCTTTTTATATTTTCTAGCCTTCCTGAATACAATATGGTAGTCTTAGAATCCAGTGAAAAATGTGCAAATCAGAAATGAAGCCACTAGCCAGCAACATTGAAAAGTTATTTCAGAACACAAAATGCGCACACTGTATATACAAGTGAAGCCATGAACTAGGAATTATGTTTGCTAATGCCACTGTGCCATTCAAGAGCAAAGAAAAAAACAGAGAAGGGGAAAGAAAAACAAAGTGATAGTCCAGCAAAACAAGAATTTATTCAGCTCATCTTCTCATTACCATTTACTGAAATCAATAAAGACCCAGAAGACTAGTTCTGCATGGAAGAAAGTACAATGTTCTTGATGCAAAGTTAAAAGAAAACACATCATGCCAACAAGGGCAAACTGCAATGCACAATATGTCAAGCATATGCAAATATTGCAAAAATACACAATGTCTTCAATGCAGCCAGTTGTAGTTTGACCTAAAGTAATAATGCTGTGCCTCTCTGTTTTCTTTGTAAAATTATCTTACAGATGAATAAAATTAAACAGTTCCAACAAAASAAGACAGATGTGAACCCCAAGCTACAGCCTAATTATTTTCCTTTGTCGCCCCTCCTTTTTCTGATTGATGGTTGTATTATTTTTATTAAATTCTGTCTCTGATGTATGTCTCAAAGAACCAATAATTGGTCAGAAATCCTTGGGCATAATTCTCCATCCAATATTAAAACTAATGCAGGTAAATGTTACCAAAAAGATGAACTCAATCATCAGTACCACCATTGCCTCCCCACAGCTCACAGCCAGGTGGGAGCTGCAGCAGGGAGCCCAGGAAAGCCCAGACCTAGAGGGTGAGATTTAGAAGAAACCTAGGCAATCTTTTTCTTTAAGGCACTTTGTCTCCCATTCATATCAGTTAAAGGTCTGGTTAGACTGCACCACAGTCAAATGGACAAATCCCACTGAAAAGCAAAACAAAACAAAGGTGCACTAAAAAAAAANAAATAAAAAAAAAAAATTACAGCAGCCCTAAGGCTCAAAAAGACTTAAGAGAATTAAAAGCTATCCCAGGCATAGCTGCACAGGAATTCCACAGTCATCTACATCACACAGGCTGAATGAAAGGCACCAAGATCATCTGAGCACTCACTTTTTAATTTCATAGAGCCCAGGCACAGTATTGGGTTACACATTTGTTAAAGAGAACACTCAAAATTTTAACAGAGGAAAAGCTCACACAAAGGCCTCCAGCCTCTTTGTAGCTCCTAACAGCTAATTCCCTCCCCAAAATATGCTGTGGTTCATGCGCTAATGCCAAGCTGTCCTGTAAACCCCACTATAGACTTGCCCAGGGCAACCAMTTTCTGAACTTTCCTAAGCAGAGATAAATAAATTCTAAATAAATTCTTTCACTTAGACATGAACTGTGTCTTGGACACCTGTGTGCTGTAAACCTCAATACTGTCGTTGTTCTGGTCTACCAGTTTTTATCAGTGAAGACATGTGCATCTGTGCTTTCCATAAGGTTGTGGTAGCTGCACAGAAGTACATTTTTCAGAGAGAGAAAAATGTAGAGTTTCACTGGGCTCTAACATTATCTCCCATCCTCTGCTGTATGTCCATAGCAAGGCAGCTCTGCAGGTCTTTAACCCCACGGCGGGGAAGGTTGGAGAGCAGACCCACAGCACCATGCTGAGCACCAACAAGGATGCAGGGCATATGGACTAAAGCATCCTCCCTCTTAGAAAGGCCTGATTTACACGCCCAACCAGTTCACCATTAGCTGTATATAATTTCATGAAAGAATTGCTTTGAATAAGCTCAGGGTTACCAAACCGGTCTCTGAACCACTACTGGCCTGACCCGGAAACAATCTGAAATAATTTTGGTCAAAGATACAACTCTGCTCCACCAATAAAATAAACCATTTACAGTTTGACTCCAAAACAATGTGTTTGAAATCCTAAACAAAAATACAAGAGCTTTAGCCATGGTTACAGAGGCTTCAGTAAGGACTTCAACATGCATTTATGTCTTGGCTTCTGCTGCATCGTTCACAGAAGTGAAAGCTTAAGCACTAAAATGGGAAAATTATAGTGACTAACTTCTTCAATTGCTTCAGTTAAAGCAGGAAAAATTATCTACTAAGGCTCTGTGTCACAGTATTTCATGTTTGAGGTCAAGAAGGACCATGCACATGAACAGTTTGGGCAGCTCAGCTGACACACGGTAACCTGCGCAGTAGATGTAGTGGTAGATGTTCACCTCAGGGAAAAGAGTAAAAAGAGTAAATTATGGCAAAAGAGTAAAAGAGTAAATGATGGTTTGCTCAGAAAAGCATACTGGGGGAAAAAAAAAAGGCAGCAATTAATGATGTCCTATAGGAGCTGCTCCTTTGTTCACTTTCCAAGGAGATCAAGAATATTTGTTCAAAAACCTAAAACAACTTGAGGATCCTGGTTTTAATTTCTAATTTTTATTTTCAGGGCTAAAAGTGGGAGAAGAAAAAAGACAGCCAGCAGGATCAGATAAGCAAGCACAGGGCAACTGGTAGGGGGTCATTTGTTATTGTTTTAATCAATTCACTTTCAAATGAGCGTTCCCTTGGAATACCTTCAGAGAAACAAACAGGCAGCAAACACTGGGATTTAACAATACAGCAGTCTGCTGGCTGTCTCTGGGATATTCATAAGACACAAAACTCTTCCACCTTTAGATTTTATTTCATTTGTAGTAAGAAGCATAAATAATTGAAAGTCATGTGATAAATTATTCAGCTAAGTGCACAGTTTCCAAGGAATCATAGCATGAGTCTGGATTAATGGTATAATGCCAGGCCAGCGCAGAAGCTGAGCTGACACCCCACAACTACCACATGCAGAAATGGTGCTGGGCATGCGGCGCTTCTCAGCATGTGCTTTCCACTGAGGGGATGTATCAGCACCTCTTGAAAATTCATGAACTACAAGTCCCTGTTGCCCACTGTGTACTTCAGCTGCTGCCCATGCACGGTTATGAATTAGTGAAACTTAACCCAGAGCTTCACTTTGCACAACTGACTAGAACATTCATTATCTATAGCACTGATAGCACTGTCCTTCCAAACTAAWGTTGATCAGAAACCCCTGCTATAAAGAGAGCTTGTCTTTCGCCATAATTACCTGTTAGAATTAACTGATAAACTAATCAGGAAGACAGAGATAGAAGAGACTGCAGGAGTATTATCATGCYTTCTGTTTAAATACTGATATAATCCTGTTACTTCTTTAATATATAATTGATTTGGGGTAGGTCAGGAAACAGGTCTATGATTGCCAACAAAAAAAGCAAATTCCTCAGATATTTAGATGAACATCTGCAAAATCTTAGATGATTCCAGACTCTGAAAGAATAAAGAAATTGAAGATGGCCTGCATTTCGAATAGGATTTGTAAATATGATGTCAGTTTACATTACATAATGGAAAGCCAACATTTTTGAAATGTAGTAGTACATTTAAAGCCATACTGAAATATTATTTWAAAAAGTAACTATTTCTCAGATGCAATATTGGGATGCCAGCCTTGTCTTTCACATCAAAGAAGAGATCGGATTTGAACAAAACAATGAAATTGGTAGTTTTATAAAGCAGCACTGATTTGATAACTTCTGAGCTAAATAAACTTCATTTTAACCAATAAAATGTTGTATTCACACATAGGACTGACTTGAGCTTCCTATCAAATCAGATCAAATAAGCTTCAAAGCATTTACATAGCATTTTTACAAAGCTTCACCTGTCTAGCCACTAATGAGGGAATGCAGTGAGGAAATCTGTATACTGGAGAGATACTAGAAGGAAGGAAGCTGGTTAGAGGAAGCAGAAGAAAACTGCACACATTGCAGAAAAAGGAATGGGATCATAAAATGCATGCTGAAAGAACGGGCTAATTGTGGAAGGATAAAAGGGGACAGAATCTACAGGAAACCAAGTTTCCTTTCTGCCACACAGAGGCAGCTTGTTACCAAATTGTAGATCTGACCCCCATTACACAGAGCTCTAGAGAAACATACAGCACGAAAAGCTAGACCTTTATCTATTTTCTTAAAAAAAAAAAAAAAAAAAAACTAAACAAAAATATGTGAAACTCCACGAATGGCACCCAGTGATTTGCATCCCCATCTGCCATGTCTAAATTCAGTTCAAACCCTTGGAAAGATTAAAAGCTCATCAAATATTTGCAAATACATGTAATCCTTATTTACAGCCCAGTTACATATTAGCTGAATTACTTTGCAATTTGATATAAAGATTTACCAAAGCTCATTTTAGGGATCACTAGAATGGAATGGCAGTGTCAATATTAAGTAATCCAATCTCACTTTTAGGATTGTATAGGATATACAGTACGGCTCATAATCAGAAGATTGTCAAATACCTAATTGAGAAAACATCCAATAAAATACAAAACATGCCGTCCTGAACTGAGAAGCTTCCTTGCCTGTGAACACATCTCTTGTATGTCATTGACTTTGGAGTAACGCTGAGTATATAGATGGTCTTTGTCCTGTAAGAATTGTCTAGTACAGAAGAAACTCAGAAATTCCTGTATAGCTAAGAGTATCTCAGGTACTAGCCTTTCTCTTTATGAGGGCATTAATTTTGTTCTCTAYTCAGCTTTCTATTTTCATACAAGTTGTAGAAACTTCTATATCTGAGGTGTCTAAATCTCTGCCATGCTTGGTCAGAAGCATCCAACAGGATCAATAGCTCTTGTAGGACATGTATAGCAAATCACATAACTTTCTACACAAATAAGAAAGATAATGTTATTTGCCCTAGCTCTAAACCTAAAAATAAAAACTTTCAWTTTTTTGAGGAAATTATGATGAAATTTGACAAAGTTGTTTATCATATGTCTTCACAAACCAGTTGTTTTAGAACCAAGTTAAGTGTAATTCTTAAGTTTAATGGTTAGTCTGAGATAAATCCATAGAGGCACCACCTTGTACCAGATTACGAATCACTGGTTTGGCTTAGGGAGAGAAGCTTAAACATCTACAGATTTTCTTAGAACATTTGAGAATACAGGAAAATGCATTTGGCCTGCACACAACTAGAGTTTTCTAAATGAAAATGAAGGTCAACAGCATTAGAATATGTGCTGAATTATTAGGAAATTTCCTACCTTAGGTCTGCAATTTTTAAGTTATGGCAACTGCTTACAGAAATCTGTAATTTTCCAGTTAATACAGGGTGAAAGGCAAAACTGAAGTGAAAAAGGGTTTCAGGGTCACATAAGAAAAAAGGTAAAATTATAGAAAACACCCCAGGCCATGAACATAAAAATTACAAAAAAGAGGAAAAAGAGGGAAGAAGGGAGGGAAGGGAGGGAAGGGAGGGAAGGGAGGGAAGGG
>PTEX01000081.1:1792451-1846765 GCA_003342815.1 Eudromia elegans
TYMWTWAARKTYMRGRWWAMSGSMRGGRAARRAAAAAAAAAAATCCTGTTTTCTCTGTTCAGCCTGACAATACTTTGGAAATCCCACATTACATTTTCATTTTTATCTTTTTTCATTTCTCATTTCCTTCAGGCAACCTTCAGCTTTCTTCCACAGCCGTTCGTGCATCCCTATACTTCATGACCCCGCAGGCCAAGCCTTTCTTCACTGACCAAGACCCTTTCCCAGTTCTCTGCAGGTTTAACCCTCTGGTACCTCAGTCACCACTTCTGCCACACTCGCGGCACAAACTCCACAGCTTTAACAGTTAAACTCCGGATCTCCTGCGGATTTACTTCCTCTGGTCCTTCCCCTGGCCCGGTTCGCTTCGGTTCGTCCCGGCGGCCCCCAGGCCGAGGCTGTGTTTCCCCGTCGCTAGGAGACGCCACGCATGCGCAGTGACCGCCCTTCCCCACACCCCCACCAGGGAGGAGAAGCCCTCGATTGGGCGGCTGCGGCCATGGCCGCCGCGCCTCTTCCGGAGCGGGCGGCGGCGGTTGGAGGCGGCGCGGCCGCCGCCGCCGCCATCATGGGCGTCCCGGGGCTGGCGAGCTTCGTGGAGGAGCACGGCGGGTTCCTGGCGCCCGTGCGCGTGCGGCGCACCAAGCTCGTCATCGACGGCAACAGCCTCTACCACTGGCTCTGCGTGGGCTGCGGCGGCGACGCGCGGCGCGGCGGCGACTACGGCGCCCTGGCGGCGGCCGCGGGCGCCTTCTTCGGCAGCCTGCGCGCGTGCGGCGTGGCCGCGTGCGTGCTGCTCGACGGCGCCGGCGCCGCTGCTGGCGCGCGAGGCCTTCGTGCAGGCGCTGCGGCGGCTCGGCGTGCCGCTGGCGCAGTGCTTCGGCGAGGCGGACCGCGAGCTCGCCGCGCTCGCCGCCCGCTGGGGCTGCCCCCTGCTCGCGCTCGACAGCGACTTCTGCGTCTTCGAGCTGCGCGGCGGCTACTGCCCGCTCAGCCACTTCGAGTGGCGGAGCGTGCGCGAGGGCGACGGCGACGCGCCGGGCCGCTACATCCCCGCGCGGCGCTTCTCCTCCGAGAGCTTCTGCAGCCACTTCGGGCCGCTGGACCGGGCGCTGCTGCCGCTCTTCGCCGCCATGGTGGGCAACGACTACGGGCAGCTGACGGCGCTGGACGCCTTCTTCGGCCGGGCGCCGCTGGGCACCGCGTGCTGCGACCGTGCGCGTGGGCGGCACGGGCGCCTGCGGGGGCTGCTGCGCTGGCTCGCGGGCTTCACCGGGCCCGCCGAGGCCATCGAGGGCGTCCTGCAGTACGTGGGCAAGCGGCGGCGCGACGAGGTGAGGGAGAGCCTGCGCGCCGCCATGGACGCCTACGCGCCCTGCGACGGCGACGTCGAGGCCCTGGTGCAGCGTGGCAAGTACGAGTGCCAGGCGGCCCGCGAGTCGGGGCTGCCGCGGTGGGTGCTCGATGCGCTGGCCGGAGGCGAGCTCTCGCCRTTCATCAGCAACGTGCTGCGCCTGGGGAGCACCTTCCTGCATGCGCAGGTGGAGAACATGGAGCGAGGCAGCGCGCACGACGCGGCGCGGCCCATTCGGCAGGTCATCTACGCGCTGCTGCCGAGCACGGCGCGCGCTGCCGGAGCCGGCGCTCCCGGGAGGCAGCCCCGCCACAAGCCGCCAGGTGTGTGTGAATTTGGCAGAATCCAAAAGACAATTGAGAAAAGATGTGTTCAAGCAGCAAGCCTGCCCGCAGAGTTTTGTGTTGATCRTTTTCCTTTGGAGAGATTGAGAGAGGTAAACGGTTATCACAGCAGACCACGGTTATTCTTGTTCGCTGAGTTGGGACTCATGCTGACACACTGATGCTCTAAACATGCCTGTGCTAAACTGTCTCACTGATGATTCCCATGATGGATCATAGAATCATGGAATGCCTAGGGTTGGAAGGGACCTCTAGAGGTCATCTAGTCCAACCCCCCTGCACATGCAGGGTCACCTACAGCACATGGCACAGGGTGATGTCCAGGCGGGTTTTGACGATCTCCAGAGAAGGAGACTCTCTGGGCAGCCTGTTCCAGTGCTCTGTCACCCTCACTGTTAAGAAAGATGAGTATCTACTCAGTACAGAAGTACTTAAAGGCTTCCTCAGCTTGTCCTGTCATAGGACAAGCTTTCTTCCTCTTTCCTTTTCTGAGTGTACCAAGATAAATTATGGGAAAAGTCAGTGATGTCTCTATTCAACCTTTTCTAAGATTTCTCTTATATCTCCTTCTTTTGTCCCTATGTAGTCTGTTAAACTAATACTTGCTTCTTTCACTTTAGGAAAGCACTCAGCAGTTGTGTGAGATTTAGAAAAGTGCAGTTATTTCAACAGTGTGAAACTCAGTTTACACTTGGTCCAGCCYTGAATGTTCCAAAGCAATATTCTGAAACCAACCTGGCACATAGCTTTTCTTACCATTATTTCCATCTATCAACCTGCCACCTGCCCAGCAGTTCTGTAGCCGGCCAGCCTGTAGCTTCTGGCTCAACAGAAGCTGCTACTTGCTAGACAGAAAGCACCTGGAAAGCAGCTTAAAAGGAAGAACTGCGAATGGTTAGTTCTGCCACTAGCAATTTTGGCAAGGAATAGCAAATTGAATTAGCAATTCAGTATATTTAACTTTACCTGTTGTATATTATGTCCTTTATCTGTTCAGGCTTTTTGGGTCAGCTTAACACATCAGTTGTGTTGGCAGTGCTGTATGTAACCAGTGCATATTTTTTTTTTAACAGAATAATCAGCTGCTGGTACCTATTTGATACAGAATACTAGTCACTGCTATGACTATTAAATGTTAGAGATAGGTATGGATTTAAAAGTTTACATTCAGATCACTTTACTTAGGTTTATTATTAGTTAAAAAAACATATAAACAAGAGTTTGAAAAGTCAAATTTAGGGATTTTAAAAAACTTTACCACCTTTACTTTGGTCTTGGTGTATATACATTTCATTGATCTTCAAATTTTGTTAATAGAAGATCTCTCATAACTAAATATATGGAGATTATTGATTCAGCATAGGCTACAAGGAGAGATAACATCTCAGACTTAAAATGTTAAACTGTTCCAGGCAAAACTTATTTGAGTTTGTGTTCTACTGTAGATTTGCAATAGGTGAAAGCATATTTACCCAGATTCACAAAACAGACTGACTACAACTGAACAGGCTGCTGTTGTCTGTTAAATTTAACTACAAAGTTCCAAACTGTATCTTTTTTTTAAAAAAGAAAGTTAAGACAAAGCACAGCTTCGCTTTTTTATGCACATGTGCTCCAAGTTCATACTTTACACATGAAAATAAACGCAAGCTTCATATGAAAGTTTTCATCGCTATTGCAGGTAAGTGTGTTTCTAGCACATCAAAATAAGTATAAGTATTGCAACTCCAAGTAACTTCTAAAAGGCACATAATGAAATTATATGTATTCATCTGTCATGCTAAAGTGACTAATACATCTCAGTTACAATACATCTCATTTTTCCAGCCAGGCTGGGTTTTGCACAGGCATGAAACTTAAATTACCTGATTTTGCAGGGGACTCTGACATCTTGTAAAGTCTAAGTGACCTCAGGCCTATAAAAAACTGCTGTTATCCTTCTCCCCAAAACATAGTTGTACTTAGTATGTCCTGTTCAGACTGTCTATGCAGCTTAGCAAAACCATATTTTTATGGAAAATCAGAAGCATGGGCCAATTTAAGATCGTTCACATTTTGGAAATAGCAAGAAATTGCTTGCAGCAAGTAAAGTCTGTTCCCTTTATTTTTTTACTCCTAAATTTTTCTTTTATTTACAGGTGCCCATGTCCTGTCGTCTGATGCTTTTGCTGGAGACTCTAGGAGTGACAAAAAGTATCCTGGAATCTGTCCCTGGTCACTTACAGCTCCCTTTTGCTGTAACCTGTTACTGGACACATAGTTCAGAACCAAAAGTGGAACTGCATCAGTTAAAGGCTTTGCTTCTAATGATAGTAGCTGGGGAATTGCACAGGACAAGACATGATCTGGGTAGGTGTCCCAAGAATACTATTTTAAATGTTCAATTACTATGAAAGCCTATACTTTAGCTTTTGGGTTTTTTTCTTTTTTTTTTTCTTAATTAATAGTCTGAATTCACATGAATTAGCACTGATTTCCACTATTTCCTGAAGTGTGACTTCCTTTCATTGAAATCAGAGAGACAGTGCTGTCCTAGAGTTCAACACACTAGGTGAAATAGCACTTTTATGTCATGTAACATACTGATTTGCATTAGTAAGTATTTTTTAGGACCAAAAGATTATCTTAGGTATAAGGTTCAAACATGCAAAATAATTTCTTTCTGCAAGCTTAATGTCTTCATGCATCCAAAGAGAGTAACTCCAGTTATATGTACTCTGATATGTGATTTTTCTTCCAGAAGAGCTTTTTCTAAAATAATCTGTACTTAAAAATGCATTAAGTTGTGCAGACAGACTTCATCTACCAGTGCAATGAGAGAATTATAAAATTAAAAAGAAAAAATTGTGAGTACTTACTACTTTTAGTAATATTCAGAGCCATTAGCAGTAAGAACATATATTAGCATTTTCTTCAGGAGGAATCCATGGTTTGGTGACAAAGATTCTCAGGGATAGTTGTTTGAATTCTTACTATTTAATGTCTCAATTTTCTGTTTCACATATTTAAAAACAGATTACTMTTTATACTTCCTGAAATCAGCTGGTAGGGTTGAAGGTTTATAAATTCTATAGATACCTTTCTTATTGTTCACTGCAGGTTTTTTTCATTTGTCATTTATTTATCTGTCATCTAGATCCCACAGATTTAAGTTTTGAAGATAACAGCATCATGTATAACCTATTTCCAAGTGAGAAGGAAAAGAATGTGGAAGATACAGACTTTGACTTAGATGCTGCACACTCTTTTTGCCAGTGGCAGTGTTGTCTCCAGATGGGATTTTATCTCAACCAGCTACTCGGCTCTCCTCTTGCTGAGCCAGACTTAAGCAGGTAGGAGTTTTTCAGACATCTCCTTTCCACACATGTGCCTGGTGAAATGCATCACACACCTAGTTTCTGGGTCATCAACTCCCTGAGTGAATGTTACTGCATTTGGATTCCTTTCCCTCAAGATATCCAACACATAGAAAAATGCTACATTTTTCTAGTCTCTCCAGTGAGACTAGGTATCTCACTGGAGTCCAGCAGGAAATATTGTGTTGCTTAAATGCATGTTCTGTCAGCAGCACACTTCTGTTTGTTACTGTTGTCATAATTCTCAAAGAGGATTTTCCTTTTCCTTTTGGGCAGGCTTTATAATGGGACCCTTGTGCATAGATTATGTCAAGAGTTTAAGTCGACACCTTCAGCAGATAAATTGATTTCATCTCCAAAAGTGACTCAGTTTTATCAGGTTTTACTAGACACAGTGAAGTCAACTGTACCACCAGACTTCTTTCAGAAGAAGCCCCAGACCAAATCCAAGTCCCACAGAAAGAAGAAAGCACGTAACAAGACGAAGGCACCAAGATCTTCTCTACCAGAAACTCAGCCTTTCTGTGACCTTAATAGGTTTGCATCACTTGGAATGGAAGACTGAAACTATTAGTCATGGAATGATTTTTAATGCCACCGATGGCAAAAAGTGTATTAAAATATGTGACTGAATTGGAATTTGCTCTGCCTTTTTTTCACAGAAGTCCTTGAATCATCTGTATCAACAACTATTTTTTTTTTTTAAACAGGTTCTGAGGTAAAAATGCAATTGCTAATATGAGAGTAAAGAAATTTGACAGTTCAGATGTGGACTATTTTAAATTATATTTTTTTCTCCTGGGACATTTAATGTTAGCTTTCTTCTACCTCTTCAAAACATGCCTAACACTGAATACATCCACCAAAAACATCTACCCATTAACTGCATTCCTCAACCACAAATTTGTCTATGCTATATGTTATATATTAGAGATCAGGTTAAAATAAGAATTGACAAGTTTAAATACAGCAATAGAATTGGTCTTCACTGACACTTCCCCGTTGTGTTCCCAGAGAAAGCTAGTATTAGTGAAAGTGAATGACTACAGTGTGGTCCTGAGTTCAGTTCCCAAAATACTTATTCTTCCTTTTAGTGTATAGAAGGAGGGACCTGGTATCACCTACTCTAACTCGCACACAAAGCTTGCAAGTTGGCAAACCAGAGCAACAATGCACAACCTTCAAACAGAGTAAGCTGCTCTCTCATCTGCTATCAGGACCACCTAGCCACAGATGCTACCAACTTGTATCATTTTGTCACCCCCCCAAACCACATGGGGTCCAAGCAAAAATAGAATCTGACTAATATGGAAGCATTTATCCTGTGCCGTGTACTCTAGGTGACCCTGCATGTGCAGATGACCTCTAGAGGTCCCTTCCACCCTCAAGCATTCTATGATTCCATGTTATCCTTCTGATCTTATTAGTCTGATCTTTAAATTACTTGGCAAACTCATGCTGTTACACTAGCAAAGAGCTATGTATAAATCCAGAAAGAAATTGCTCTCTTCAGGTTCCTGACAATAGGCTGTGGCAGAAGGGTTTTCCATATGAAGTAACTTAGCTGTACGATAACAGAAACCATTTCTATAATTTACAGCATCTAATCTATCCATAACCTATTAAGTTATGAGTAATTGTAAGATAAGAATTGAGATAAAAATTGAGATGGCATCATTTAATGTTTCTTCCACATACAAAACTGTTCTTTACTCAACCACCAGCAGATGGCATCTGTTAGATGGCATATACCCTTTCTGAAGAGCAGTCTGCAAAGTCCTACTTCCATCAGCCTTTTTCTGAAGAAAGTTGGATGGTGACTCAAATGTTTACTCAAACAAAACCTTCATTTGATTCATTCTGATCTAGAAATTTTTCTCATTTTACCCATCATAACTTTCCTTTTTTTTTATTATCAACATACCTTGTCCCCTAAATAAATAAAAATCCATGTAAAAAATATTGTCCTTCAGTGTCTCCAATCTTATTTCTTTTCTAGACTGACAGACCTTATTCAGATCTCTTGCTAGGAAAGTAATTTTATTTAAAGATTACGAAGTAACACAGGGTAGCTAAAACACCACCAACCACCAGGCATTGTTCATACATTAAAAATACTTTTTACCATATCAAGATTCCATTGTGGTTTTAGTTCCCAAAGGTCATTTTGCAAGTTAAAACTGTAAGATACACTGTAGCAAAACAATACTTTTGCGCTCAGGAAGAAATCAAGCAAAGGAGAGGCAGAAAGASAGACTTCTCCATAAAGAGGAACAGACTTCTATGCCATCAGAGCGTGAATTAGTTCATTTTTTAATTCAGATTTAATTTCAATCTTATTCTACAAGATATTTCAATAACCCTGCCTTCTGACTGCTCAAGCAGTCTAGCATTTGTAAGCTGAAGTGAATATGTAACAGCCATGAAACCAAGCTGGTACCTGAAAGGATGTCGGAACAAGCAGGACAATCTGGAGTAAATGCCAGTTACCTTTAAAGCACTGAGACACCACACAATTTAAGAAAAGCAAACATTTACTTCAAATTGCAGTATAGGCTTTTTCAATCACAGAAAGAAAGAAAGGAAAAAAAAAAAAACCAAAAAAAACCAGTGATCTGACAGCGGTCACATCCTGTGCAAAAAATTCAGGATACAAAACCAAAAAAATAAAACCAGCACAAGGTACTTGAGCTGCTTACACATTGCAGGATAAAGTAAATAAATACAGTAGCTGGAATATGGCACTCTTGTGACAAGACTAAACCCAGTGGAATGCCTCTGAAATAATTTTTATCCTTGTATTAGTAGCAAAGTCCCACCACCATAGAAGTAAAATAGTACAATGTTTTAAATAAAAACAAACTAAAATATTTATATCTAAGAGAAGGATTTTACACAGTTATATATCTTAAGTGCAGAAAATGGGACTAGGGTGTAGACCCTTCTTTTTTTTAAATTAAGTTCCCACACACAAAATTCCATCCAATTTGAAAAGTAAATTTACATTTGAGGAAAAATGTTACCAAAGTTGCATAATTTCGTTTGTTACTCCCGCACCTGGAAGTTAAATTTTCAACAGTCTTGAAACATGAATGTTCATTATTAGTGAAAAAAAAGGGCTTGTCAAAAGCCCTCAGGATATCTTTATCCTCCAAATATTGTTTTGCTCTCCCCTACATCTTCAGACAGCAATCCCTAAGTTTGCAAACAAAAGAATGCAATATGCATCATACATCAAGGAAAGACGAAGTGGACGAAGAAGAAGAACTTCCACGTTTTTGGATCTTGTCCTTGCTTCTTTCAAACTTCTTTATGATCTCAGTCACTATGCACACAGAGGAAGTGAGTCCCAGAAGAAACAATAAATCTGAAAGAGACAACAGCCTGAGTTTAAAAGATGTGCTCTTGGAGGCTGAGGACAGATTTACAAGAGAGCAAGACTTACATGACTTATGTTGCCTTCTGATCACTGGGTAATTGCAGGAGAAATGACGCAACAATATTTGTGGGATCAGAAGATTAACATACATCGTTTATGCACAAACCATGAGGAAAGGCATGAGATTTCAACCTTTCCAAGTACTGCATAACCTCACTGTTTTTATTAGCATGCTTGAAAACAAAGACTATCTTTCTAAGCAAGATAATTAGACTTTATGATGAAACAATAGTCAGATTCTCAGAAATGACAATACAATAAAAAATAATTATGTAACAACATGCATTTTATGGCAGCCATTTACTTCTACATCCAGAAAWCTACAGTGATAATAAGAAGCTTTAATGCAGCCAACAACAGTAAGAGCAATATATCTACAGCCTCTTAAGATCCTAGTATCTTTTTATTCCATAAAAGTACAGTTGATTAATAAATAAAGGATCAGGATTTCTAACCAAATAAGGTATTTACTTAGAGAAAAATCTGCTAAATAGCAAGATTCTTTTTCTAAGAAATGGAAGTTCACACTTCATTTCTGCCTGTATCAAAATTTCAAATGAAAATCCCCATCATAAAGTACTTAAGTCAGTCCTACAAGGTACCGATTCATTTTTTGTGTAGGGATGCATTTCATCATGGTTTCAAAAACCTAAAAGGTTTTTCTTTTCCCCTTTAAAAAAAGCAGCAGCATTTTTATTCCCTTGTATGAAAATGAAATGTTTTATTCCCTTGTATGGCTACAAAGTGCTCTTTTAAAGGAGTCAAACTTGCATGTACAGATTAAACTTTAATGCACAAAGTTCAAGAGGAAAAGTTCTTACCCAAGATACTCAGGCTCTCTGTTTGGAAAACCTTCTGAAGTGGAGGAAAGTAAATGACCAGTAATTGCCCCATTATAGATCCAAGGACCGCATAGCAAAACATTTTATTACTGCAAAGTCCAATCTCAAACACAGATTTTGTCTGTAAAATAAATAACATTATATTGCATGGATAATTTTAATTAATAGTCTACATGAGAAAATAATTCATAACAAGTCTTTTCATCCTGATTCAGAAAAGCTGTAAAAAACAGCTGTTGGATTTGAAGTTATCTGGAACAAGTTCTTTGACAGGCTGATTTCATTTTGTCTTAGACAATTAGAGTGCAAATCTATCTTCACAGGCACTTGCATACTGAGCTCAGACACAACGCATGCAAAAGTGCCCTCTGTAAGTTTATGACAATGTTGACATGATTCACAGACAACAGTGCCAATTGAACATAATAATGTGTATTGACAAWCTGACTTGTCTTCAACTCTTAAAAAAAGAAAGAAAATACAGGAAGAAAAGCTTAAAAGCTGCCCTTGTGCTATTGGATTTGCAGCTTACAAAGYAAAAGTTACGGACTTCAAAACATTTCAGATTTTGGCACAAGTTGTGAAATGACAATTTGCAGGAAAGAAATCCAAACAAACAACAGTGCAAKGAAACATAACTTTGGCTTTTATTAAAAGGTTCTTATTCCTTGCCTCTGACAGGACAGAAGCATCACTACCAGCTCTGCATCACATAAACCACTTAAGGAAATTAACTTTTCACTGTAGTTTAAAATGACCTATATGAAATTCCAAAGCTTAACAGCACATATGAATTAAATATACTGTAAAATACCCAAAACTGAAACACAGCAAGATCCTCTTTAGAAAAAAAAAATACTGCTTGTGTAAATGAATGGTATGAATCACTTACCTGAGATCTAGAACTCAAAGCATTGAACATATCAAAAAATACAAAACAGGTGAAAGTCATGGTTGTATCTCGAGGTGTTATTACATTGTCTCTTAACTGCCAACAAGAAAAAACAACATGGTTTTATCACGCTTTAAATCCTGAACAACTGGAAGTTATCTCAATAGTTTAAATTCAAGCTAGTATGTGAATAAAAAGGCAACATCTGTTTGTCTTAACGTAGTTTAATAAATCTGCTAGCTGAATAGATTTTTAAATAAACATGGAAAAAACTTGCAATTAAAATACATATTCTGAATTCTAATGGTTGATATAAAAGTAATTTCATTAAATAAATAAAAAGTAATTTTAATTAATAAAAATAATAAAAATATTTCTTACTGCTCTAACTTTTGCACACATCATACCTCTCTCCAAAAGACAAACAACGTTCCACACACGATAATTATTGATGAAACCAGTATTTTAACAATCAGGTTTTTGGTCAAAATGCTGTCCTTCAAATTTCTTGGAGGCTTCTGAATAACATCTTTATCCACAGGCTCCACCCCAAGACTTAAAATGAAAAACATATTTTTATCACCACAAAATAATTCTTTGATTCTGATTTGAAACTAGATCATATGAGTTGAAAATAGAGGTTTCCATCTTCTCTTCACTGACCAAGATTCACCTCATTCAAACATACACTTTCTTTTCTCATTTTCAAAGCACTTAGCTACAATCATTACTAACACTGCAGCACACTGAGAACCCAAACGTACACGTTACCAATACTATCCAAATCACCCGATGTCAGTGTTAACATGGGAGCCTACAGAATAGTCTCCCCGACTTTTGTCATCTTGATCAGTTTAGCTAAGGGACTCTAGGGTTGCTTCCCTCCTCCTCCTTCTCTCTCCACCCTCTCCTGTAGGAAGAGGGTGGGAGAAAAAGCCCAGAGGCCCCACTCTTGCATGCAGATTTCCCTGCACATGCATGCAGCTTTAGGTATCTATGTTGCCCCAACCAATGCTAGATACTACACAAATCAAGGAAACAAATGACAAATACTGTTACTCAAATAATATGTCTTTTTGTTTCTTAAATACATTGTTACTTCAGTTTACCCCTTCTGTTTTTGTTATTACTGCTATTAGCAATCCTTTAGCTTACTGAAAYGACCACATACTCCTGACAGATTAAAATAATTCACCTTTGAGCTGGAGGTCCGTCCATAATAATATTAATCCATAAGATCTGCATGGCATTGAGAGGATTGGGAAAGTTCATCAACGTAGCCAGTGAGATTAAAGTCAATGCTGCTATGCTCCTGTTGAAAGAATCCATTTAAAAACTGTCAGCATGGAACATTTCTGAAGATCCAGCGGTAACTTCTTTAACAAGAGTTCACGTGTTTAACGGAGATATGGATAGATTTTGACTACTTAAATCATGATCATTGTCAATCATTG
Source organism: Eudromia elegans (assembly GCA_003342815.1). Lineage (NCBI taxonomy): Eukaryota > Metazoa > Chordata > Aves > Tinamiformes > Tinamidae > Eudromia > Eudromia elegans. The sequence continues at coordinate 1,804,133 of PTEX01000081.1, forward strand.
TCATCCTAAAGTGGTAATATACAGCTTCAGTTAGAATACACATCTTGACACAGAYCTTGTTTAAAAGGACAACAGCAACTAAAAGACAGGAGAATTTGTGTCTTAAAAACCTCCCAAACTTTRAAATAACACTTCAGGGTTACCACTTATCTCACCTAAATTAAGTCTTCTCTCTGGGTGACAGGGTCTCCTGCTTTTTTGTGTTCTTTTCAGAAAGCACTGCAAGAATTTTAACTTTTAAACACAGTTTTGAGAAGCAAGCTGCTTTTTTGCTTTTGAGATAAACACCTTGGTGCCCCTGTCTGTAGCTTCACAGTTAAGGCAAAGTACTTCACAAGCTCCCTGGAATACCTACACCACCACACATTACTAGCAAGAGGCTACAGAAAAGGAAACAGAATGGCTGGATGCAAGCTTAGTACTGCAGACTTCCAACAGGTAAGCAACTAGTGGGGTTTGGTGCAAGACGAAGTGGTTTCAGATCTGCAAGCTGAGGGCAAGGCTTATAATAATTCAGAAATTCGCCTTCTGCTGAACCCCACTGTTCGTTGCCGGCCAAAAGCAGGGCAGGAAGAAAGGTAACTGATTCTYGAGACTCCTGAGGCTACCCTTCCAGAGGCTAACGTAACAGCAAGCCTGCTCTCCAAAATGATCCGTCCTCTGGTACTCCACAGAAACAGGTCCCTTGAAGGTCCCTCCTATCAACACATGACACTAGTCATGAGAAGTGATGCACGCCACACTTTATATGAYCTTAAGAGTGTTTTCCTTTTTATTTGGGAAAAGGATTTTGAACATCATTCARCCCCTCAGGGAATACTATGAATGCTGCAGAAACATTAGAAATATTGTGAAAAACAAAATCATCCAGGCACAATGAAAAAGACTCCAAAGCACATTTGAAAAATAAAGCTTTATATGAACTCATCTTCCTGTCCTCTCTACAGATAATACAGTTAACACCACAAATGCATTGGAATATACTCAGAAAATCAGCTTCATGGAGTTAACTTTCATCCTACAAATGAGTATATGGAATCAAACGAAAAAAAAACACTGTCCTCCTGTTTACCCAGTTGACTCCATTTGAAGTATGTGTTCTGCTTGAGGAGAAAAGGATGACTGCGCCAGAAGACAGATAACCCCTCCAAACAAGAACCCAGAGTTAGCTGCCTGGTTTCGCTCCCTCGTGTTGCTCAGGGAATACTCACATTGTAACAGCAATAAGGTTCTACATCTATAATAATATACATAATAATAATAATATACATAATAATAATAATGATAATAATAATAATATAATATACACGATAGTATATATTGTAGTACTTATATAATTATATATTTGTATAGTGTAGTATAGTGTATATATTGTTATATATGACATATATAAAAAAGTCTGTTTATTACATTATCCTCTTGTTCTTCAAGAAAATAACACCACTAACTACAGAATACTGAAAATTCAATACCAGAAATCTTTCATCATTAAGACCACTATTATTTTCTATCGGAGTCTTATCAACACAGTATGTGAAGCCTAGAATATTAATGTGAATTTATGGAGCATCTCCTTCATGAGGCTCTCATTCATTCACAATGCAATTAGATGCTTCTTATACTACAGTATTAAGAATCTGATTACAATCTTTAACTTACGTGCTCAGTTGAAATCTAACAAAATTTTTTATGTTGTTATAAATTCCTTTACCCTCTTCAATTGCAGACCTGCAATTAAAAACAAAGATTACACCACTAAATAAATGAGGTTGTTATCCAAAAGCTTAAAAAGCCACACAAAAGCATAAATAATTTCTCTTATTTCACACAGAATTGCAAGTATGAAAAACATACTTGGAATGGAGGTTCTTAAAACTCTGACACTTATTGTTTTCAACTTTTCTATTACTATGAAAAACATTGCGATAAAATTTATTTGAACTGCTTATTTTAAACGTCACTAGTAAAATCTCTTTATTAMGAGTCATCATCATCCCAGATAAAATTATCTGGTTCAATGTAATGATTAAAAAAAAATCAACTCATTAAAAAATAAGAATGAAAGCCTCCCATGAAAACTATGTATTCTCAGCGCACCACAGTGCAGCAGAATCAAATACATACAGGCTCAAACACAYTGAACCTCTAGCATGTGTCACAGCTTGCCYATCACATTGTCACTATTGCATCAGTTAGAATTACTTTCTAATATCTAAATAAAGRTATTCTATTTTGCTACAAATAAAGCTCAGTTCTTTCTTCCATTTCCCCCATCAGGCAGTAAGAAAAAAGTAATCAGCATTCCTTTGGTAACTTCTTACATCCCTCCTCATCCTGTCTAATCTTTTTTTCTTAGATTATACAAGCACATGCCTTTCTTTTTTCCTTACATCGTTCATCATTGTTCTCTCTTCCATTTCGAACTTTTGAGGGGAGGTGAGCAAAATCAGACCAAGTATCCCAGCAACACTTGCTTCAAGCCCAAGGAAAGCTATGTGCTTTCTGCAGATGTCTTATGTACTTCTCTGAAGGTATCTTTAAATGATCCCTTTCTCTCTCTTTCTTTTTGCACAACAGCATAGCATTGTTGACTGAAAGCTTTCTAATTCCCAGATCACTGTCTGATCTACCACGGCCTCCCTAGATTTTGATGTTAAACTTGCATTTTTCACTTCTCTTGCTGGAGGACAAGCTTTTTACTTTCAGACAACCCAAAGCATGCTGACGCTGATGAAATGGCACTCAATAAAGACCGTACAAGGTGCWAAACTTGGGTGGGGAGAGGGATGAAACAACTTAAAATGTAACCTGTCTGGCTAGAGAGTAGTCCAGCTTACAAGAGAAATAACCACTGTTTTGAGGACTAACACGTATTACTAAATGCGTAACAAGATCATGTTACCTACACTCTAACTTATTTAAAATGTATCAAGTTGATGAACAAGTAACTGATTATCAGAAACCAGTAACTTACTTATGATATTTAAATAGCTTGTATTCCTTTATTTTTCTGAAATTAAAATATCCATAAAATTTCCTAAGAAAAATGTTGTATCTCATTTTTATGTAAGATTTATACTTCTAAAACAACAAATGAAAATCAAAATTCACCACTAATTATAGGTACAATTTCACCTCAGTTACCTTTCTTTCCAAATGCTCTGCTAATACCACTTGTAGAAGCACTCAAAACAGATCAGTATTTTAGCACAAATGCACATGACCTCCTTTGCTATTTATAACTCATCTATGTCACCAGTCCTGCTAACGTGACAGGTAGCAGTACAGTGCACAGACTAGAAAACTTCTATCTCTGTAAATATGTTCATGCATTAACACACACAAAGGCAGATCTAGAAGAATTTATCCACTGTACTGTTATCTTCCTTTTTTTAATTTATTTATTTTTAAGAACTATACAGAGGTGATTATCATAAAAATCAATTACTTACCAGAGAATTTATTAACAACAGCTGAACTTAGAAGTTCAAGAAATATTTTTTAAACACAGGCCACATTTCATTACAATTACTTAACACAAGGTATCTATATTAATCCAACGTACATTATTGTCTGAAAATCATCATCCACAAGGATCATATCTGCTGCCTCTTTACAAACATCTGTTCCAGTTTGCCCCATTGCCACACCAATATCTGCAGCCTTCAGAGCAACAGCATCATTTACTCCATCTCCTGTCATGGCTACTACAGCGCCATTATTTTGCAGTGACTAAAGAAAGGGAAAACAGTTTAAAATCATTAACTGAAATAACACATCCCATATAACTCTTCAAGATACAAGTTTTTTTTATTTTTTAAAATTCTGTTCTACTATGATTAAAAAATACAAATGCAGCTCTTTATATGTTACTTGTTATAGAAGATTTAAGGTTAAATTTTGGTTTATATATTCAGAGAGTCTAGGTAATAAAGTTAGGATATTTAAAAGTTGCATTTAAGAAAGTCAAAACACTCTTAGAAAATGACACAAAGAAAGCATTGTTTTTATATCTGAATGTTATCGTCCCTTATATTTAACAATATACTCCAAGTATCCCTAGTGTTTAAWTTCCTTCTCATAATTTCACTTCTCTGATTGTTCCAGTTCTTACATTGAATTGTCAGCTTCTCTTATTAGCTTCTGAATTGCAGCATTACCTCAGATGTGGCTTGAAATTCATGCCTTTATCCTGTTCTGAGAAGCATCAGAAATATGGTTCTCTCAAGTTCCTAGTCAATTCAACTGCAATATGACAAAATCTCAAGCAACATCAGACCYTTGACATAGAAAAAAGTATGACGTTTCATACCAGCAACTTCATGCCCCTTCTGGACTACGTATTTTCCTAGGTAGTATTTTAAGATACATTTCTCTTTCAAAACAAATACCTTTCAGATTTCATCCTGACACACTGTAGACTACTACTATAATTTAAGTAAAAGCACCAAAAAATAGTGCTCACAGTAACTGCCCCAGGTTTCAGCCTCTGGTGAAACATACCTTTATGATTTTCAGTTTATGTCGGGGACTGGCTCTGTAAAAMACTGCAACCTGTTAAAAGCAAAAACGGTGAAAATGAGAATTTGGCACTGCAAAGTTATAGGATACCAAAATATTTTCCAAGTCCAATTATGATGTTAATAAAGAACCTAGTTAGTGTTTTTCTTTTTTTAGTCTTTTATCTACTCTGTAAATCAGAACTTCAGTAAGTGGAATTTCTTTTTCAATAGAATTCCTTACGATTAGCATTTTACATCTATTCTTCCCTTTCAAGAGGTGAGATTAGGAATTAGACTTGAACAGTCACATTAAGTTGTATGTCTTAATCCTATTAGATTGCTTTAATTTTTCCTATTATGATTTATACAAATGTCTAGAAAACAAYGCAGGTCTCAGGTCAAAAGCACACAAAGTAACTTCTGTTATTATTTCTAGTTATTTAAGAAACACTATAAGAAAAAATATTATTGAATAAACCCGCCTCCAAAAAAAAAAAAAAAACCAGTTCTTTTTTGAGTCATCAAGGAAAAAGTGCCAAAGCCGAGATGTACATGTGTTCACATTACAAATACACTTGCTTCTTGATTGCAAACATTGTTTTTTCTTGGCTTACATCAGATTCAAGAATGCTGCAATAGAATTCTGCAGTCTTCTGCAAACAGAGAAGCACTCTGAAGCATCAACTTCGCAACAGAGCCAAGCTTGAACCTCAGTTATATCTGATTATGACTTTTGCAMTTATGAAATTTTTAAAGTTATTTTGTCATTTAATAAATAAATCAAATGAACAAGCAGTCATTTTCAAATGTCTTCACCAATGGTGTTAGATTACAAAACATTGAAAAATAAAAGACAGCTCTTATTTTGAATTACAAAATGTAGAGCACCTGTGAACAGAAAAAATGCTCMAGTTATACAAAAATGTCTTCAATATCACAAGATGATGCTCACAGAAAATGAAAGGTGACAAATTAAAAAAGAAATTCCCAATGCAGGCACTGAAAGGTAAACTGAACATGGAAGACAGAAAGGTAATGAACTCACTGAAAAGATAATCTTTTAAGTCGAAAGCAACAAATCCTCACACAGCCATACATCAAACTAATCGAATGAAACCCGTTGCTTGATTTGGGACAACTTCCATTATTTCTGCACTAGAAGCCTCATACTCTGATCATTTACAGAATGACTTCTATATTTTTTTCCTATTAGAATCATGTTGTTAGTATCTCAGAAGTTACATTTTGGCTTTCCATGAATAAAGGCATTTCTCAATATAGAATATATCCTTTACTGCTTTTTAGTTAGTAGTATATGAAAGCATACCTTCGGTGTTATTTGAGAAAGCTGCTGAATATCCAATTCATCTATTTCTTCTCCAGATATTGCCTGTGAATTTTTAGAATACAATCCTAGGCGACTAGCTGGAAATGTTAAAAAAAAAGCTATAATCAGTACTATAATAATTTAACTTTGTTTAAAAACATTAAGCAMCAAAATTTTGTTTTTATGCTTATTAGTTTCTGCAGAATTTCTGATTTGAAAAACCTAGCACAGCATTTCCTTTTGGTTCAATATACTGAAGTAAATTAGCTGAACTCAAACAAACCAATGCTATCAAGTCTATTCTAATGAAATATTTTTTTTACAGGTCTTAAGATCTGCATCTCCATTGTGGCAGGTGCTGTTTAAACATAAACATTTAGTTCTTTCCAAAGAATTCACAGTTCAAATTAAAACAGGAAGAGATACCCTCACAGTGAAAGTACTGCTAATTTGAGGGTGTACTTTTTGCATGCACTTCCAGCTTCTTTCATCATCTTGCACATAAAGAATCTAATTAAAGTGCCTGTATTTTAAGATACTGTATTGTAAAGAGAAATTARGCAATTTATTTAAATAGTTATTAAAAGCACTTTAACTTCAATCTTATAGGGAAAAAATAAGAGCTCAAGCATTTAAAGGGCCATATCTATGCCAAATCCTCACAGTCAGTGCCTTTTATTTTCTCCCTTTTGCTGTAAGAAACACACCCATTGCAGGGAACAAAAATTTAAGCATCCCTCATAGCAAAATACAGTAAGACRAGACATACCATCCCAAACAGCAATTCTGAAACATAATTCAAATTAGAAAAACTACAATTTAGGCTGCAACTATTGAAATGTAAGTTCAGAGTTTTGGGGGGTTTCTTCTTTTGTTTTCTCTTTCCTCCCAGTTCCACTGGGCCACATACTAAKCCAACGCACATACAGTCCATACATCTAGAGCTTGGATGCTAAAGACAGTATCTCCAAGGTTTCATGACAATTAACTAGCTAGCGCAGACATCAAAAACAAGACAGAGGAGAATCCCTACCAATGGCAACTGCAGTCTCCTGTGAATCTCCAGTAATCATTTTTATTGCAACTCCTGATGTGATGAGTGTAGTAACAGCTTCCTTTACACCAGTCCGTGGGGGATCAACTATTCCCACAAGCCCCAGAAAAGTCAGTTGTCCTAACTCAGGGCCAGAAGCTAAAGCCAGAACTTTTAAGGAACAAAGGAAAATAAGTTAGCATTTGAAAACAAAACCTATACCAATGCTAATAACTCTTGCAGTTGGAATAGCCTATTTTCATATATTCATTTCTTCTAAAAAGTACCTTCTTTACCAACCCTACCTATTTCAAGTTTTACAGATTTTTTTCATTTCYTTTCAAGTGGAAGTGTATACATTTTGACCATTTGGAAAGAGAACAGCATCTCCATTTGTGGTTTCTGTGCACACGCACAGTCATTTATGCAACAGTAGGAAAGGGAGATCAGGTGCTCTTAAAACCAGAGCACCTCTTTGTCACCCTTCTCCATTAAAAACTAACAATAATAATAAAAAAGTGAATCCAATAGCGCTCCTCCTACATATTTTTTTCTTAGTTCTGTTTTTTTTTTCTTTTTTTCTTTCTTTTTTTTTTTTTTTTTTTTAATAATAAAAAAGTGAATCCAATAGCGCTCCTCCTACATATTTTTTTCTTAGTTCTGTTTTTTTTTTCTTTTTTTCTTTCTTTTTTTTTTCTTTTTTTGAAAAAGTGAACAGTGACATTAAAAGCCAGTTATTCCAAGATGTTTAAATGGTCTTACCCCTAAGTCCCGCAGAGCCCATAGATGTCTTCTCTTGCTGGTACTGTTCTCTTTGCTGCTGAACAAGAGGTAGGACCTGCCCCTTACAGTTATATGATGTACAGTATCTAATGACTTGTTCATAAGCACCTTTCATAAAGCAAATCTCTGGTTTGTCCTAAAAGGAAAAATAATTGTTGCTTGTGCATGCATGCACATGGGTATATAGAGAAATATACACATACACACAAGTATATAGGTATGCACAAATGAAAATGATGCTTGTATCTATATTTTCCTAAAAACTCTTCAGAACATGTACTGAAAATACAAATTACATTAAAAATATTTTTTTAGGTTTAGAAACACCTCTCTACACAGTGTACGTTTAAGAGTATTAACACCCAAAACAAATTAAAACCAGTGTCTCCTTTCACTAAACCACATGCACAGTAGATACTGGGATCACAACACACATGCAGTCTCAAGATCTCAAAGAACAGAAAGGAAATCTGCAAACCACTGCACGTCTGAAGGGACACCTAGATCATTAACTGACACCTAGATCATTAACTGACCATCTATTTTCCTGCACAGGTCATTAAACACCATCTTCACCCTTGCACCAAACATCCAGCAACTTGACATAACTTGCAGAGTCATCCACCCTTGATGGCATCAAGAGAWTGAAAATCCACCACTTACCTTGAATACTCATTCCAATAGCAAACCAACTCATCCATTCCCTTCTCCCTTTTCCCCTAAAGAAGTCCTGCCTTTGTTCTGTTTCCAACACTTACCATATCAATCTTTAAAAAATTATCAGAATGAAATGTTCTTGCATCAGACAATAAATTTTTACATAGATAAAAATCACTTAACAGTTCCTGCTCAGTATTCTCTATACAGAATATATCATATGCTCCATATGGATAAAAGTGCTCAAATGATTTATTTATCTCCATGGCAGAGTTTACTCTGATAATTAAATACTATTAGCAAGAGGGGTTTTTTTTTTTTTTTTGATCACAAATAGTTGGAAATATTTCATAAAGACAAAATCTGGGCTTCTGTTATACATACTTTTAGAATACTCCAGTTAACCAGTCTAGCTAGAAAAAAAACAAACCAAAAACCCACAGAATTATGCAGCAAAAATATTTATCTTGCCCTAAATGAAGTATGAATGCAAGTGTGAGTGTGAGCATGCRTGTGTGTRTGTGTGTGTATGTGAAAGCAGGAGAAAAAAAACAATGAAAAAGAGRTTCAAAGAAGGGCCTGCATGGACAATCCAGAACACTGCTGACAGAGCTGAAAAAAAAAAACCATGACACACACCCGCCCCCTGCTGAATACTGAGGAAGGTGCTGCTGGCAACATCAAAACAAAACAAAAAAGCTGGAGTTCTGAAACAAAAGAATGCTTAACTGTTAAACATCYAAGCATCTTCTTGCTCGTAATTCATTATGCAATACGCAGTCCTGAAAGAGCAGATGATTGACAGAAATATTTTTCATGTTTGAGGGAAAAGGAGATGGAAGAAAACAGTCATAAATTCAAAGTAATGAAAAAATCCCAGAATTTCTCTCTAGAAATAGAGTTTCTTGCGATTCTTTCTTGCGATTCTTAGTCAACACTCCAGAACTCGAAACTGAAACTTGATCTATTGTCGAACCACCTTTCCAGGACTGTGCACTGCACTGCTAGCTTCTACTAACCCTGAAGCAAAAAACAAGGATATTTAGTACCACCCATAACTGCTCTACAGAACCCCACACAGCACAGCCTGTGTTTCACAACAAAACAGTACTGCTGTTTACCTGCTGTGTTCTGTGGACACATTTAACAGCCATCCATTTTTGCTCCGAGCTGAAGGGATATTCAGCCTTCCTTATGTAATCCTCCTGGACTCCGTCTAAACCCATCTGTATAAAAGAGATCAAGTATCTTAATGMCAGGATCTCCTGTGTAAAACAGCTTGCCAACTTGTTGGACTTTCTGAAATGAGTTAAAAATCAGTGTGAGCATCAATTTTTTGGTTATATTATTTCTAAATAATTCCTCTGCTAAAGGGTCTGGAAAATAACAGAAAACTGCAGCAAAATCTAGAGAGGGTTCAATCTGAAATGAGATTTATAATTGTCAGAATCMAATAAACTTTTAAGCTGAAACTCACTATGAAGACTTTAGACAAGTCAACGAAAATAGATTTCCATCTCTAATACTGTTCTTTCTGCACTCTAGATGCAACTGACCTTCGATGTTTCACCCTTAATCAAGTCCAAGAAAAAAAAAATACAGATTAAAGTAGAATACTGTAAACAATTCTTTGTAATTAAAGACTTTTACAACATGCTAAATATTCCCCTAACAGGAGCATATTCTACTCCTGTGTGCTCTTAGCAAAATAACATCACTCCAATCCTTCCCAATCAAAGACTGGAGACTTAAAATGAGGAAAATAAAGAAAAAATAGATCCTGTGTCTCCATTACATGGGGAAATAAATGCTGCAGTGCATTCATCTTTTAGTATCTTTTGCAAGTTTACTCACAATCACAGAAAAATCCAATATTAAGATTCTTTGCTACGCTTCTCAGTAACTCTAACAGGTGTGTCACAGAATAAAAGCCATTTTTAACCAGAATATTCACAATTCAAACTGCTTATGTCCATCATTTAAGTGCTACAGCCACAAAAAGTACCAGCGTATTTACTAATCAGTTATCCACTTACTACTATTGCTAGTGAAAACTGGAGAAAAATAACAGAATTAATATTCAATAGGTCAACTGGCCTGCAGTAGGCAGAGTAACAATATTAAGTGTACAAAATAAGTATAATTAAAAGCTTTATTACAGTTCTAAATAACTTATTGAAAATCTTCCTCAGAACACACAACGATGACCAAAAGTTAAGAGACATATAAAGAAAATGAGCAGTTGCAATAAGAACAGAAAATAAGAGAAAGAGACTCTCATTCCTCCATATTTCTCACCTGGCAAAAACAAACAAAAAAGAAACACCAGTAAGTACACACCTTCATAGCAAGTGCAATTAAAGCCCCTTCTGTTGGCTTCCCCATTAAGGTGTTGTTTCTAATCAGAGCATCATTGCACACACAGCCAGCCTAAAAGGTGAGGAAGGGGAGGAGAAATAAAAACCAGAACACAAGTAAATACCGTGCACAACTCTCATGTCAAGTCACTGATTAAAACACATCGCTCTGTGCCAAGGTCTCACCTCAACGATYTTGCTAATGGATGGGTTGTTATAACCATGGATAACATCACCATCAAGAATCACTTCTCCAAACCTGTTATACCCTACTCCAGTAACCTGTAAGACAAACAGCCAAAGGGAGTACAAAATGCAACGTTCACTGGGTTCACAGATTGTTTGAACTTCAGCTTTCTACAATAAACTAATAATAATGATGATTAAAAAAAAAAAAAAACAAAAACCACCAAAAAAACAATGCTAACACACCACTATCCATAATGGCCAATTTTGTCCAATACAAACGGAACTGCCTACTCAACTTCTAATGTACCAGATCAAGATTAAGGAATCAATATGCTCAAGACAACTGAAWTCTTCAAGGAAACATATTACATACCAAGTTTAAAACACACTCAGCATTTTATATTCAGGAGAAAATCAACAGTATGAATTTTATTCCTTGTCAGAAATGAAAAGCACTGTGTACAAGCACGCCTACTTGGACATGCTTGCAGCCTTTGGGGATTTTTTTGGTTAGTCCTTTTGCAGAGCAGGGGTAAAGGGGAAGGTGCAGGTGGTGCAGGAGGTTCTTTTTTTGGTTTTGTTTTTTTGCCTCCCATCCTCATTCAGCCTRTTTAAAATGCCTACCCTTGCAGAGGAATAGAAGTACAGAGCTGGAGTCCTACTTTCACCCAGGAATAAGAAAAATCACAGGTAAAAAGCCTCTCAGCTGACACGCAAGAGGTTAAACTTTTCTTTTCCCCTCTCCTTTCAATGCATAACACGTACTCATGCCATCATGATCTTAAAAAAAAAAAAGTAGTCCTCAGTTTAGGTCGACAGTAAGTACCTAATATAGTTGACAGTCATTTAAAATTCTCTTTCAGTTAGGAAAAAGGAATTGATTTCACTCATATGCAAACAAGTTATGTTAGCAGCGCATATATATATATGTATATATTTCTATAGATTTCTTGGAAGAGAAAAATATCTGGAAGTACAAATAGGCATTGGCAAATAAATAAAATCCTGGGGAAAAAAAGATTGAGAAATTAAGAAATTGCTTTAAATACACTTTCATAAAACTACATCTAATTTCACTTGCTATTCTATTCCTACTGCCTTTTTCTTCCTTCTCCCCCAACATACTCCAAGCTTTGTCTTGATCCTACTTATAGTTTCATTTCTTACACGGAGTAAGARCAACAGTATATTGTTGGTATGAAGGACTCACACAATACAATTAAGTCCTTTGGCCAAAAGATAGTTGCTACTTCTATTCTAAGTATATCTAAAATGTAAGTTGTATTTTACACACTTGTAACAGGGAAAGAAAAAAAAAGTTACCTCAGTTTCCATACTGAAGAAAAACAAAATCTCTTTATTTATAATGAAACTCACCATCTGCCTTTTATTACAAGTTAGAGCCATGAGGAGCTRTATGAGCAGTATATATTGTACTAATAATTCTTCTGTAGTCATGGAAGGCTTAAAAAATACATCTGAGACTGAGGCTGAACTACTGAATGAACGGATAAACAGAAATAGATAGAAGTTGAGAAATTGAGGTTTGACAGAACAAATTTACCCTTCCTCCATTTGTGCTTTACCGGCAAGACTCAGAACTATTTCAGCTGACACAATTTATATACACAGAAGTAAAAGCCAAAATTGAAGTCTGATATAATTTGATGACATACCTCAGCGCGCTGTCCATCTGAAGTAAAAATATGAGTTACAGTCATTTCGTTCTTTGTGAGAGTTCCAGTTTTATCAGAACAGATTACATTGCAACAACCTGAAAGAACAAATGAATAAGACACGGACTCTTTAGAGCTATTTACTTAGCTAATGAGAGCAAAAAATATTCAAGAAAAATAGAAAGAAATATTTCAACTGTTAGTGTTAAATCTCATTTTCTTTTTTCACAGAATCAATCTATAACTATTCATAAGCAGAGAAAAAAGGTTCTTTTTTGATTATTAGACMAAGTTCCAAACACACCAGTAGTCTGAAATACTTATATTCATTACCTTCTTATTTTCACATTGCTGTATCTCAAGCTACATTAAATAAAGTCTCAATTAAGACTTCTGGTGAGGAAAAAAACTTGACATTTTCTGAATGCCAGCTGGTATTGCAAAACCAACAGAAAACCTTGCAGCAGCAATGAAATTCAGAAAGAGAAATCAGAAATAAAATATTTTCAATTTCAAAACACAGAGAATGCTAAAATACAGCAGAAAATATGAACTGGTTTATGTCCGGTGCACTATGAGTTTCATGACTGAAACTGCATATAGAATGATTTTTAACAATCAAAAATGTTAAAATTTAAGTTTTAAAAGGAACAGTAAGACTCTGAGGAGGCACACACACTAATTTCCTAACATTCCTAAGATTCACATCAAAAAATTACCCAAGTTAGTCTGGTCATACCTAAAGTTTCAACAATAGGCAGTTTTTTCACAATAGCCCTTTTCTTGACCATTCTCATTACACCAAGGGCCAGTGTCACCGTTACCACGATTGGTAGTCCTTCAGGGATTGCAGCTACTGCCAAACTGAAATGAAAATGAATATATAAATTTTGCCTTAAAATGTCATACGTAAATGCACAGCAAAGATACGCTTACAGCCACAAACCTTTTGTTTGTACAGCAAAGTTAAAAGTGCAAGGAAACAGCTGCCATTTGATTCTTATATACTTTTCCTTGCGAAATGCACATTCTGAAGACAGTAAAAACATGCAAATACTTGTGCAAACATATGAAGAAAAGTTTGGTGGGGGAAAAAAATTGTTTTGCACACACAAAATACTAACTAGGACTACACAAAGCATCCCTGGTTTTAAAGAATAGGGATAATTAGCACTGCACAAGTGTGTCTGGAAATTGCTACCATGTCAAGTTATCAGTGACCCACAGCTGCTGCTTCCGGATCATGATATGGCAGGATGCCACAAGTTGCCATAGCGTAGCACATGCCACAAAAAACAAGCTAATGGACTACTTCACGATGGAAAACTTCTAGTCACTCCAGGTTTTGTCTAAAGCCACTTGTAAAATTGCATTTTATTTATACAAGGATGGAAATTTAAATTATACATCTTTGCGCACTGACTGTTCATCAGTCTTCCAAAAACACATGGCAATCTCCATACAACTGCATGTTTTGAAAGAATGAGAAGTACATACTATGATATTAAAAAGAACATGAACAGTCATTGTCTTTTTACAGCATAACGTCATTCTTGTTTAATGTCTCCTGTCTGAACTTCTCAGAAGCAGAGTACATGTGCAAGCCTATTACAATACATATCATTAGCTTCAATGGGTGAACTATGCTATTTACCTTACCTCACACCAATTGTGAACATATCAAGGATGTGCTTTCCTTGCAACCAGCCAACCAACATAATAATCCCTTTAAACAGAAAAAATGTTTCCATAAATACCACTATGCAGTGCAGCTTCAAAGAACATAAAGACAAAAAACCCACATACCCTCCGCAAGAAAAAACAAATCCACCCCTGCAAAAAAAAAGCCCCAAAGAACATACCACAACACAAACATACTCTCCAATAGCTTATCACAATGCTACTACAAAAATCTAACTTTGGGGTTTCATCAGAATTTTTGTTTCCCCTCACTTTGGGGGGATAATTTTGTCAGTATGGCAAAAGCAAAGAAAGCTTCTGTCAGTCTAATTGTACAATGAAATCAAGAGCAAGAAGCTCACACTCACCTTGAACCAGAACACAATCCAATTTAACAGGAAAGAGACAAGGATTACATAATAATCTATAACTATTTTACATAGATTTTCTCACCTATTATGGCAAAGGAATACAAGGATAGCTGCTTTCCTAAGAGATCCATGCTCTTCTGCAGAGGTGTCTTTGGAGCCTTGGTGAAAGGTAAGTGTGAAGCAGTTAATAAGCACATGTTAAACAAGCATAAATTGTAACAGAATTTTTTCAAGGCATGTAAATTTCAAAATACTGCTGGTAACTAAAATGCAGTTATATTGTATCTTTACAGTATGAAAAGATACAGGGCCCCTTTGTTCTAATCTTGTGTAAAATTCAAGAAGCTTCAAGAACACTTCAAAGGAGTGAAAATTTTATTAGGAATTCTTCAGAAGCTTTGTGGTATCAATACCAAAACAAATATAAGAGGTAAAAGGCTTTCAGAAAAAAAACACACTGATTAAAAAACACTGCATTTATTTCCAACACCTACATAGGCTTTAAAGTCCCAGAAAACTAACTATATCTCATGAGGAATTTGCTAACTATCTGCAGGAAATGAAAAATTAGCCAAATTAGAACCTATGGAGACATTTAGACATCCTGGTGTCAAAAAGTACAATAAAGATAACCAAGTAAAAACTTTAATATTAAAAAAAAAAGAAACAGAGTAGGATTACTAAGGCAAAATCTGGTGAACCACATGAAAATATGCAGAAACTATTTCATTTTAAAATTTCTGTTCAACAAATTATAGAAAAATATGGTTTATTGTATCAGCTGGTATCAGGTTTGATTCACTCTTACCTTTAAAATTGAAGGTTTAAACTAAGATAAACATTATATGTAAGGTTAAACACTACAAAATCCTGCCTCTGATATTTCAGAATATTTTTAATGTAGATTGCTCACATACATATTTCTTGTTTTATTTTCACTAGTCATTATTTACTATTGTACATATAATCATGTTTTCTTCACACATCTCTCAATGTGGGTTCTACTCCAGGTCTCTGGACAGCAGTATTTCCCTGAAAGATGGTAGTGCTGCACTACAAGGAACAGCTCGAATTCCTGGCTGGTACACAAAACACAGCTAGTGCTAAACACTCACTCTTACCTCTTCTGCTTGCATCATTTTGAAAACCTCTCCAAACTCAGAGTTTTCTCCTGTTCCAATAACTATTCCCTAAAAAGCAAAAAAACAAAGCAAATTCTACTTTAAAGTGTATTTTTTTTTTGTTAGTGATGCTTCCTGACACTTACTCAAACAATCAGCAGTCTTCAGTGAATTTCCTTAATATTTTTTAATTCAAATTTAACACTTGTTAAATAATAGCTATTGTTTATGGAAAAAAAAAAACCTCTTATGCTATCTAACAAGAGCTAAAAAAATTTTAGTTACATATGTTAAAACTTTGGCCTGTGAATATCGTTCTAGAAGTTAAATCTCATATCCTAGATAAAAGAGACCTTCAGATTTTTCCTCCTTACCCTCCCCACCCTTACTGTGGCCCTAAATAAATTTAAAATAAAAAAGCAGAATTCAGTATCTGAAAACACACTAATGGGAAAAGTGCTGCAGTATATGAGAGAGTTAAAAGTCATTCCGTATTTCTAGTATAAGGGTGCATTCCTATTACTCTAAAAAATTAAAGTGTACGTAGCGTTAAAGTACTTTTATCAATGAACAGACAGACAAAAAAAAAAAAAAAGGCTTCTTTCAAACAGTTAAAAGTATGCAGAATATTCTTATCAATTATAATTTTACCTTTGCTTTTCCACATCTGACCAGCGTTCCCATGAAAGCAATATTGCTCCTTGAGGTAAGGTCGCCATTGGTTGCTGCCGGCTGAGGAGCTGTAGACTTCGCACAAGGTGCTGTCTCACCTGTGAGGCTAGACTCATCAACAGAAAGATCCACTGCCTTGGAAAACAAAATACACAGACTGGGTAAAAAGCAGGACAGTAAGCTTTTATAAGAGGTTGCAGAAGAAATGATGAAAATCTCCTGATATTTACTATTAAAAATATTATATCCAATTTATTCATATGGTAGGAAACCTTCACTTGCCCCTTCATTCCACCTATTAAGAATTAATCAGCCCATTAAGAATTGGCTAATAAAAAAAAAAAACACCCTATTTTATACAATGGTTTTTCATCATAAAGTCTCAATAGGAAAAGCGACCAGGTTAGACTGCTGAAACAGGTCACCATATTTTGGGTTTATTGATTTTTCTTTTGGTAGCAGATGGAGAGGAGAGAGAGGGGGCCAGAATTAGAAAGACGAGAGAGAAAGGGTTATTACCTTAGAGCCACCCAAGTGTGTCAAATATTTAAATTAAAAAAAAAAATTATTTGGTTGAAATATACAAGACAAATCAAAAGAAAAAAAGAAAAATGATCTGGTAAAAATCTAAATTCAAGCGAAATGTCTTCCTCCAACTGACATAATCTAAGTATTTCTATTGACTTGAATGGATATCGAATATCCTTTAATGTACAAAAAAAGCCTGAATCACATCTGTAGACAGAAAGTCCCAAGTAATTCTGAATTATTTAAAAGAATGAAGCCACTAATTGTGACCAAATCACTAAGACAATTGTCAGAGAACAGTGCTAAAGGATGTACAATCAAATTCAACTGCCAAATCTCTTTGAAAGGGTGATACTTGCAGAGCAAACACAAATCAGCTACATTGCACCTGGTACCAGTACACTATAACAGATCGCTCAGGGTAAACGCTCGCTTAGGGGATCGCTTAGGGGTTTTATCCTTTTAGGGTTTTGTTTTGCCTTTTTAGTGACAAATCTGATACACTCCAGCTCCAGCTGGACAACAGAATGAACAAAGGTTGAGAGACCAAAAATAATTTTGTCAATGTTAAAAAGAGGATAGTACCTTTACTAAAGTGCTTTCTGATCAGTCAAATCCCTCTAATTCCTGCTATTCTCTCAAATAGTTACCAGGGAAGTACCCATTTTTAAAAGGTTGGTGCTGTATCAATAAAGGAAAAGGGAGATTTGTCAAAAAATGCAATGAATTTCTCAATCAAAACCATTAAGAATAATTAATCTCAGGAAGTTTTATAATAATTGTCAGCGATGTATTCCTCAGACTCGAAACTGAAGCTGTATGAAGTTGTCGGAGAGTTACCATCCAAGTCTAGCCTTAAGCTTTGAAGCGTTTGTTTATCAGCACTCTCAAAAGGAATTCTGTTCAAAGCCCACGTTGCTACGGGCATGCAACGTTCTGGCTTTGGAGAGGATTAAGATAAAACTCAATAGATTGCTCACTAATGTACAGAAATTTCATGTCAGAAAATTTTCAAACATCATATTTTGGAAAACAAGATCAACCTCTCCCAAGACTAATCCGATAAATAGATTTTGCATATATCAAAGACTTTAGAAAACAAATACTGCTTAATTACTAGTTCTGCCATTTTCTACCAATATTAGCTTAAATTAGAGTATACTGAGAGATTTATCTTAAAATATGACCTTTGCATAATTTTTTCACGTACCTCTTCCACATCATACTAAGAGGTAGGGATTGGTAGGGATCATTTTTTCCCAAACAATTGACATTAAAGAACTGACAATATTATTAAGCTATATTCTTATTCAAAGGAAATCTGAACTTTGTCAAAATCAAATGTAAATCAAAGATAAACATAGAAAAGAAAATCAATTATCTATTCACACAAGTGCAAAAGAAACCAGGCACACTGTYCTAAAAACATTTAAACACAGCACATGATTTTGTGAGTCATTACCTTTGATACTTCACCCTTGAAATTCTACATATTTGTCATTGTTTACATTGTAAACTCAAAACTATTTTCCAATAAAAATAAAACCACGTTTGATCCCTTCCAGGCACTTGTATCTTCGTATTATATAGCTCTGGGAATAACAAGTATCAGGCTACACCCAGTGTAACCTGGTAGGAAATAGTATTTTGTCCAAATAAGCTTCTCAGACTTTCCCTCTGCATGTATAGAGGTAAAACACAAGAATGAAAGGAAAATAGACAGATATCAAGCTGCTGAAAGGGTGTGAAGTTCCATTTGCTTTTTACACTAAACATATTACGAATGGAGTAATAAAAGGGACAAAGCACATTAATAATGAAGATTGTATCAATTACATAATTAGTGTAGACGTAACCTTTTGTTACTTCTACCAAGTTTTTGATGTTTCTCTAGTTCACTTAACACCTATACTGATTTGGGCTAAGACCCTTTCCTAGGCATAGCATGTAACATTAAGATTACTTAAAATAAAGAAAAAAATTTCAAGTACATGATGTATTTACCTTTTATACAACAGACAACTTGAGATATCATTTCAAACTGAAAAAAGTATTAATCAGAAAATTTGACCCTTCAAGAAAGGTCATTTCAAATGAAAATACACATTACAGTCCTCATGGATATCCCACACAGAGAGTAAATTTGTTTTCCCCTTCACTTCCTCTCCAATGGAGATTCAATATACAGCCTTTAAAAACTGTCTGCTTTGACAGTGAATCAAAAACACAAAATACACAAGCTTTACCTCTCATACTGCCTCTAATGATAATATTTAAGCTGAAAAATATCCCTTCCCTTTTGTTGTATTTCTCAAGAGTAAAAATTAATGCATCATACTTTTCTGATAATCATGGTCAGTCCTTAACAAAAAGATTGCCCTTCAAATTCCTAAGAAAAAAAAACATGCACCTTCTGCATCTTAGGATTTATATATATACACATATGTTTATGTAGGTATTTTATGAATGTGCATATATAACAAACTCCAACTGCGGGGTAGAAATTCCCAATGCTAGAATCAGGCTACTGGTTATGACATGTTTTTATTTTCAAATAGTTTGCAACAATAGTTGAGATAAAGACAGTGAAAATTCTGACTTAGTGCAAGTCTATAAGACTTAAAATTCCCATTCTGTTTCCCACTGTGAGAGCTAAAAGAATGCCACTACCACAGCGTACTATGAGCTTATGAGCAAGACAGCAAATACTGCTGCAACACCATTAGTTGCAAGTTCCAAACAATAACACTTGCTGTTCAATAACCAGTGGTCACTTTTAGCTTTTATGGAATAGAGGGAAAGCGAAATTACAAAGTGTTAAAACAGTATATTAGGTTTATACCTCAAATAATCGTAGATCAGCCGGGACTCTGTCTCCAACTGACAGGCAGACTGTATCACCTGGGACCAAATCTCTTGCAAGCGTATGTTCCACYCTGCCTTCTCGCACACTGCAGACAAAAACATGAAGTCAAAGTGCATAAGAATGTCTTCTCGGGCATTTTACCTGAGAAATGCTTTCAAAGCGTTGACTACATTTTGCAACATTACTGGTTTCAGAAGTCAGCCAAGTAAGATTTCTGTTTTTCTGTTTGTTTCTTTAAGGTACACAGCACTAACGTCATCTGAAATGTTCATCAGACAACATGTAATTATCCATATAATACAATACGTTTTGCTTTGAGACTAAGTAAGTCAGCATAACAACTTGACAGCAAAGTGGTAAGTTTTTGATAAACCTACTGCATTCAGATTAAATTTAACACTCCTTAATTTAGGACTGAAAGAAGACAATTCCATACCAGTGGCATTCTGGAGGCACAAGTTTACTAAGCTCTTCAAGAGATTTTTCTGATCTGTACTCCTGCAGACACAACAAAACACACAGTTAAATCACAGAACATTTTAAGAACAGGCAAAATGTAAACAAAGTGAAGGTAAATCAGTATCTACTGAAATTTATATTATTAGTGATTTGTATTAAGCTAACATTCCAAAGAATCATTTATGGCATGCCATTCAAAAGTTCCAGATAGATACTTTAAACAACAAATACGGCTACAAGTTAAAGAATTTGCCTACATGCATTTCTTAAGACTTAACAGGTTCTTCATATTTTTATCTCAGGCCTCTTAATACTTGCACTGGTGCTTCTAACTCATGGCTCAGACATGATCATGCTCTACAGTTTAGCAAGCTACTGCATACCAGCTGTACCAAAAATACTGTGTTCATAAATAAGGTGATATAGTTTATCTCAAACCTCAAAAAGTAAATTACAAGATTAAAGATACTGCGCACAAACACGAAGATACCTGTGTTTACACACTGACTATTAAAGCTCAGTATTTATAGAATGAAAACAACAACTTTATAGCTTAGAAGATGACTGAAAGAACTTTTCGGGTTGTTTGGGGTTTTTTTTATTACATTTTTGTATGTAATTGTATATTTCCTTTCTTTTTTTTTTTTTTTTACATTTTCATATGTAACTGTAGTCAGAACCACAGTTTCAAAATCCATTTTCTGTGAAATGAAATATTAATAGCAGTTCGATACAGTTTAATCCAAGCGTCCTATGCAAGTACTCTTTTATGGCTATTATAGTTGTATGGATGCATAAAAGTCACTGTAGTTAAAGCAGCACAAATCAGGTGCTTTAGAAAAGGCAAAAGGCTTGGATCAAAGCACACAGCACTGAGCCATTCACAGCTGCACAATGTATCAGGATAACTACTTCAGCCTTTTATTTAATAAAAGTGTTTATATAAGAGCACTAATGTTGTTTGGACAGCATATGTCTTACCTGAACAAAGGCAACCGTAACAACAATGAGTATCGCCTGCAAGAAAACAAAAGCAGGTAAGATAAAAGAATACCAAATGGTCATTAAAGTGATCATATTTGCTTTTGCTTAATTTTATTTGTTAGCTTAAGTTAATGTGGTTTTGGAAACATTTTCTCATTTTCAAGATCACTGGATATCTCCCTCCAGTCTGCTAAAAAAAAATTAAAAAAAAAAAATCAATTTGTACTAACAACTCCAAAAATTTTACTAAAAAAAAAAAAAATAAAATTGAACTACACACTGACTTTGAAGAAAAAGTTCTACTGATAAGGAAATGAACTCTGTTCTGCACTTCTAAAAAATGAGCAAAACAGAGCAGCAGAGGTCTGCAACCAAAATAAAACCACCAGTCTCAGGGAAGTATAAGAGTGTAAATACAAAAATATTAAAAGAAATAACAGTACAAGGGTTAAAGAAATGATGCATAACTGTTACCAATCATCACAAACACGTCTTCATTCAAATAACCAATTCAGAGGCTGAGAAAAGGACCTCCCTCACCAAGTCTAGAAATAGGGGAGTGAGATAAAGAACAGGACTAGAGCCATAAAATATCCACACAAGGAAAAGAACAAGGCATGTCTGTCCAAAACTCCCGACTGTGACAAGACACTGAGAGAGAAGATCCCAAGCAAAAAGCTGTTAAACACCACCAAAAAAAACGCACACCAGTTCCCCACCGCACTTTAAGAAAACAAGAAAATTAATTAGGACTCAATTAGGACTGCACTTCTCCCTCCTGGCCACAAACAGGTACTTCAGCTTAAATACCATGGGGCCAGTGGGCACGTGATGTCACAGGAAGCGAATAACAAAAATCTATCAGGGAATGAATACAACCAAGATTGACTTTTGTTTAAAGAATCATCTTCCTCCTCTACAGGGTCTCAGATTGAGTGGTTACACTCATTTCTTACAGAGGCATACAACCATGCACCAAAAGGACAAAATCCATTAGATAAGCCTTTAAGGTATATATTGTAATTATTTAAAAATCACCACAATATGACCATTTTGCAAGAGAAAACTTTTGCAAAATTCCTAAACAATCCTCTCAGAGGCCTAAACCAACAAGTCTGTCTTGGTCACGACACTAACATTATCCTTATCAAACGAATGAGCTAATAACTGTGCACTTTCCATCCTTCCACAGCATATTTTCACCATGGTTACAGAAACRTTTCACAAAGATAATGTGCCCTTCTACAGCTCACACTACTTGCCACAACCATGTATTTTCAGCCTCATATTAGCCCCTGAGTTAGGGTGCACGTGTAGTCATTTCCATCAGGAAACAAGTATCCTCCGCAAAGAGAAAGAATTTGTAATTTTTAACCTGAATCAGTTTTGTAGTCTAGTTTGTCACATGGCTTTACAATGCATTTGTATTAGCAGAGCTAAAAGGATAAAAAAAAATGTTTAAAAGAAATGCTGCCAAAAAATACCTATGCCTTTAATCTTCAACAGCATATTAGTTTTATTGATGAGGCTCTGCACACAAACATACAGTCACAGGAAAGCTGCTCTATCAGCTGAAACTAAACCAAAACTTCACTATAGGACTAAATAGCAGCTTAGTCATAAAAAAGACACAGGAAAACAAAAACAACACACACAAAATTAATGAACTTTAACTCAACTGCATTTATTCTCTGTATTTTTGCACCCCAAAGTTCATGGGAGTACTATAGCACCCTTCTTAAATGTGGCACAAAACAAAGAAATTGCACTTCTCTCAAACTAACTGCCTTCCCATTGCTCTGTTCAAGAGGGATAAGGAACAGCTCTAACCAAGGAGGAAACCAAACAGGAAATAATATAATCTTAAGCCACAGCAAAAAGTAAACACATTTCTTAACACAACAGAACATCCCTAACACTGAACCCAAGCAATTTTGAATTTGACTGTATTTAGAGAAATCACAAGGTGTATCCAGAGAGAGTTAACATTTCTGAAGAGAGAACAGGAGCAAATACCAGTTACCTTAACTACAGAAGCAAAACATTGCAGCATAGACGTTGAGGAGGTCAGCCAAGAAAAAAAACAGTTCAATTAAATTCCCCAACCCCCAGAAGGCCAAGGGGATCATTTGTATAAACATCTTTTATAATAACAGCATCATTTGTATTAACAAATATTTATCAGGGTTTTATTTGCTCACTAGCTTTACATGCCATTTAACTGTAAATACCTACAAAATTTTCAGGTTCTGTCTTCTGCAGTTTCTAGGGAGTTCACTTTTCTTCATCATAATTAAAAGGGCTACATCTTTMAATGAACTTTTGTTGGTTACAGTTTTAATTTAAACCATAATTTAAAATAAAAATTACAGGACATCAAAATTGTTTTTCATAACAAACTGCTGTTTCCATCATCAATGAATGAGTAAACACATAAAATGCAGTCAGATAACTGTTAGTTGATATACTATCTATTTTGATATGTATTATTGCCAGAGAAGAGCAAATAAAACCCAGCCATACGGTTAACTCTCATTGAATGCTACCATGTAATCAGCCTCATAAATTAGAATCGAATGATTCTACCCTACATTAGCATTCACAGAATGTCAAAAGTATGTGTGGGCATCTATTCGCAAGTAGTACTCTTAAAGAAGATAAATTTTAGCTCCTTACCACAGTGATACTGACAGCATCATCAAACTGATGCATTAAAACACTGATGACTGCAGATGCCAGGAGAAGCATAATAAGAGGATTTTTAAACTGGAAGGAAACAGAAGAGTAATTCAGCAAGATTCTGACAGARCAACCGTTTTACATCTCCTTCAAGCACATTTATCAGTTGTGTTTGAGAGGTATTATTCTATACTTAAAATCTAAGTCATCAATGCAAAAAGAAATTGGACTGTACAGTTATTTCACAGATTTTAGTTAAGCAAGTTTCCTCTTAAAAAACATTAAAGATGCTGAACGAAGAATATTTATCAGAAGAAAACTGTTTCTTACATTTCTTGATTTGTATTCTTCCAAGGTGAAAAAAAAAAAAATTTCCTGTATTTGTTTGTACTGCATTTCAACTTAAAAAGATATCAAGAATGTCCTTGAGATAAGAGGCAGATCTTGTTTCC
This sequence comes from Eudromia elegans, assembly GCA_003342815.1. Classification (NCBI taxonomy): domain Eukaryota; kingdom Metazoa; phylum Chordata; class Aves; order Tinamiformes; family Tinamidae; genus Eudromia; species Eudromia elegans. The sequence goes on from PTEX01000081.1 coordinate 1,828,469, forward strand.
AGCAACTTATCACTATAAAGCCAGGAATAGGTTTCATAACTTTCAATTCACATTTCCTTGTACTTTTTTTTGTGGTCCTCCCTCCCCAACTCCTGCCCCAGAATACATGCTTTCCTGTTAGATCACACATTTACTTTGTTATCCTTAAAAATCTAAAGAATCTTGCCTTTACATGACAGTTTGTTGCCAACAGTCAATTTTTAATGAAAAAAGAAAAACTTTAAAAAAATCCTGCATTCTAAATTGAAGGACATTCTATGAGCACAATGATAAGCACATTGATAGCAAATAAATATCTTAACAAACTCTATGGAAATAGGCTTGGAAAACCTATTTTAGAAGTGTTCTGATACGTTTGACTAATTGACACTACCCTTGGAAAAATAAAAGCATTAATGTCAGAAGATAGCTAATATTGCAGTGATGTTCCCACTCCTGTCATCGGCAGAGTGCTGAATATATCTCCACAGGCACTTCCTGCAAAACTGTTTCTCGCCAGAATTAGCCATGTATTACCTCAGGGCTTAATTTAGAACTTAATTGTACTGCTGCTCAGACAAGAGAAATTACAGAAACTATTGACCAAAATGTTTAACATAAGTTAATTAAAATGAAGAACACCTGAGTGAAAGTTGCCATACTCGGTACAGCAGACTCAGGAAAGAAGTTAAAATTCTCCATCATTCAGAGAAGCTGCCTTCAGAAATTTAACACTTGAGATTTGCCAGTTCAGCTTAACACCACAACCAGGGCTGGCCCTATCCCCACCACCACGCCAAAGGTAGTGCGTTTACCTTTTAAAATTCCATTCATCTATCAAGATAATTGAGGTAATCCTATTTTAAGGTCCAGTCAAACACAAACCAACATCCAGTCAAACGTATTTACGACTGGCCACAGAAGGCAATTCAAGCTCAAGCCTTTGCCTACAAGGAACTTCATTCTGCCTCTCTTTCTCTCATATGAGTTACAAACAGCAACATTCTAGTTGTGAATACATACTCAAGGACAAATCACATAATTAAAAACCTGACATAAATTTAAACAAAATCTTTTCAATAGATGAATTAGATATAAATTACATAAGACAGAACTTATCTTTCCACCAGAGTTTACCTACTTTGTTGTCAGAGTCTATTCAAGCACATGAAAATTAACACAGAAGAAAACGTTAAACATATTAACATATTAAGAGAGGCATCGTACTAAAACAAAAAAGAAGAAAGGATGAAAATCCTCACCTGCGAAATGTATTTTTTCCACAGTGGTTCATCTTCACTAATATCAAATTCATTCCAACCATGGAATGCCCGTCTATGGCAAACTTCACAGTTTTTTAAGCCATTCTGAAGATTAGCCTATTAAAATACATAAAGAAYGGTCAGTGATAATACTGATAAGGTGCATTTCATATGCAATTCCAACACCAAAATACACGGCCTTAGATTATGAAAACATGGCCAAGACCAGAAAGATAAGTGTAGTATCAACGTGTGTATGAAAATAAAAGCTAGCTAATGTCTATTTTAAAAGTAAGTTTGCCAGTAAATAACAGATTCAACAACAACAAAAAAAMCACAGAAGCACTGCAGAAGCAGAAGCTGTTTCCCTGCTCTAAATGACTGCTCATCTCCTCTGCAGAAAGCTCTTCAGGGAGTGAAATTGTAGGCAGAGTTTAGACTCCTGAGGAGTGTCAGCAGTTCTGTTTCTCAGCCACATGAAAGCAAAAGCCTCAAAGTCTTGGGTTGTCAGTGGTCAGCATTTAACATGGTGTATTTTTCAGGTATTCAAGCATGCAGAAAACAACAGAAAGGACCATCTATCTGGGAAATTAACACAAATTCAAGGGTTAAGATTAAAAAAGCTACCCGTCTACAGATCTGCTGTTCCCCACTTAAGAGGGAGGCTGTCAGAATATATCAAGAACCACAGAAAAAAAAATAGGGAAATAGTATGAAAATCAGCAAAAAGCTTGCAGGAAGAATTGACTCTAAATTTTATTGATCAAAAGCAATCTTCAAAACACAGGCATCTAAACATTTTCCAGTCAAATTATACTCTCTCCTGCAAAATACCAATTTTCTCGAAATCATTAGAGCACTTCAAGCAACAACATGCATTTAGAAGTAGCCAGTGGTTAATATCAAGCTGGATGATAATACATGAGCTTATAATGACAGGACTTCTCCTCGAGGAACCAYCAAACATCATCTGGTAACATAAGTACAACCACTTAAGAGATGCAAAATCACTTACTTGCAAAATGCTTGCAACTTCATCAACTGGCAATTCACTTGCTTTCTTTGAAGACAGTACAGGAATCATTGTCTCATTGTCACCATCAGGGATTTGTTGAAGACGTGTAACCTAAGAAACAAAATCAAACTTCTTAAGGAAGTGAAGGGAATCTTAAAGAAGGGAAGTACTAACACTTCATGTCAAACATTGTCTACCTAGATACCTACAACATCTAGATTGATGCAGTATTAACACCATTAAAATATATTTTTCAGTAGCATCAGTTTTCAGCATATTTGGCCTGGATACGCAACTTTCCACAAAAACATATAAAGTGATGGCCTAACAGTATCCTAATCCCAGATCTCCTAACAGTTGTATATATGCATAATCCTATAGCTCTTTCCTATTAATACCCAGTGAGAAAATAATCGCTCCTAATAAATCACTCCCTGCTTCTCTACTCAAGCTCCAGTTTAAGGATGTCCATCCTTGTTCACAGAGAGAGGATAAAAAACCTTAAGAGGAGCACAGACATAAGCAAAATCATAAAATTTGACTACAGTCCAAAAGTTTCAAGGCAACACCAAAAATAAATGTTTTCTTGCAATTTTAGGAAAGCAAAAATGTTGTCAATTGCAGGACAGCATTTTAATGAAAAAAAAAACTTCAGTAGCAGAGTTCAGCAACACTTAATGAAACTGAAAAAGATTTTTCTTATTAAATATGAGAAGCTCAAGTGATGCTTCTTCCTCTCCCTTCTTTATCCTCACAGCAGTTTAYTGTACTCTTTACCACACCCACGATTAATAATTCAGATCTTGCTTATCCTGTTTCTTTTTGCCCTTTTATTAACTGGAAAACATTTAGAAAGCAATCTTATATAGCATACACAAATGTTTTACCACTACCCTTGCACAGAATCTGAATAGGTGTTTTTATGATTTTATATAAGACCACAGCGGTTTTGATTCGCTTTCTATAGATGCTGAGGTCTAAATAAGCACTTTGCAATGGTAACCACGTGTTTTAGGATTTCAGTCTTCTTATCCCCTAAACAAAGGTATGATGACCTGTTTCATACTGTACACTGTTTCTTGTACTCAGATAAAATAGCTTAGACAAATCCAACTCAGTATTTGTTCTTCTAGCTGCTTACCTAAATACATGAAGACTTAAGCCTGCAGATCCAAGAGAAAAATGAACCAAGGTGCAAGAGCTATAGTTAGAACATGCATGCTCTTTTTTAAGGGAATCTTATCTGGCAACTCTCTGCAGAGACTGAAATGTCATTCCCGCGGTGACACAGCAATCCACGGGACCTGTGGCCTTTGCTGGAACTCAACCAAAGTAGGTCCAGAGTCTGAGGCGAGAGGCTGGCGACACAGCGCACAGGCCTGGGCTCCTGGAGGGGGGTAGCATGCAGGACTGACCCTCCAAGGGGCACTTACTGCCCTGTAGCATGGGCAGGCTCTGGCCTGGCCTCTGCTTTCATGGGCTTGTGGCCAAGGGGCTCAGAGCTGAGCGGCGGCACCGTAACCCGGCCAGGTCCTGGCGAGGGACAACCCCGGCTGTGCTCTCCTAGCCAGTCCAGCTCCCTTTCTGCTAACTCACGCTCCCCAGGCACCAGTTTGATTTGTTCTTCAGTGACATTTTAATGAAAAACATGGGACAAGAGCAGAACTGSAAAGTGTGTGGCCACATTTTTAAAATAAAGAGCTGACTTCAATCTGGCTAAGCATTCAGTAAGTACTTATGGACACCTTACGTAAACACATCGATGCAAATATTATTTTAAAAGAGATAGTAAATATATACTAATGCTAATAGCTATGCTAATAGTATACTAATATATGCTAAAAACATGCACATTTAAAAAATTACCTTGCAAGTTATGATTTCTAATGCTTTCACATGGTATAAACAAAACATGAAACTGGAACTATTATTTGGGACAAATATTTCAAACTGCAGTTCAACAAAATATCACAAATTTCTGTTTTTCAACATACACTCCAGTAAAGCCATTTTATGTATATTTAAATTATGTATAGATTTAAATTATGTATAGATTTATGTATATTTAGATTAATTTAAAAGAAACTACTCTCAACATAACGAGGAAAGGGTGCTAAAATTCTATCCTAATCAAAAGGTTCTTTTACTATGTCCCTAGACACTATAAATAAATGCTTTCTAGAAACATGAAAGCCAGCGAAGGGTAAGTGTCCTAAYACCAACTATCTATGGCACTATTTTGGGCCACAGTGACTGCCATTCACTCCMCAGACCAAGGTTTCTCACATAACACAACATCAACAGCATCCCTCTGCAGAATAAAATTATACTAAAGCAACTTAAGCTGACCATACCAGTCACTGAAGGCAGATATTTGGTTTAGGAAGAATACAGACTTCAGGACTTGATGTCTAAGTCACATTACCAAAAAAGACAGGACAACTTGCATAAATATATTGCAATATGTTAGCAATGTTAACATCGTAACTTAGCAACAATAACTYCATATTTTCTTGAAAAACATGAGGTATCCAGCTTTCTTGGACCATATGCCTTCTCAAACCACCATTTTCTCAGAACTTCACCATTATCACCCCTTTCTTTGTAAAACACACTGATGAACTTCTGGCTCACATTACTTAAAGCTTCTCCTAAATCCTCGGATTTGACTTTTATTGAAAATAGATACCGCATTTAGGTCATTAGTTACTGAACTCCAGAAGTTATGWCTGAAAGCCATTCAGCCTAAGTGCTATAATTCCACATTTTCAACAGATCATTCTAAGCCKCTGAGCACTCCCAGCAGGAAGAGGCAGTAATGAACCAACAGCCATCACAAATTTTAGTGCTGAGAAAAATCTTTTGCCCYATACCTATTAAATCAGTTGCTAAACTCAAATATCTATTCCAAAGAGGGATACATATGCCCTAATAATATCAGTAAAGACCTCAGAATCAAATAACAATTTATTAAGATGSTTTTTTAAAATTAAAATCCTTAAATACAAATGTTAAAACATTCTCAAAGAACATGGTCATGCTCCCATCCAAAACACTTTCATTATGATGACAGAATTTCTGCTATCAAAAGCCATTTTGAGAACYTTTTGTGATGGGCTCAAAGTCACTGCTTTTGAATGTGCATTGCMATCAAACCAATAGAGTTGCTTTTTGCTGGAACCTAATCATAATAGTGAGTACTTTTCCCCTTACTATGTACTATTTTCACAAAGAAAAACGATTTCTTTCTCAATACAGTCAGCAGATCTTTAACACTGCTGCCCTGATCTGCACACTGGAGATGTGGACTTCTGCAACAACCATTAACATATCTAGCAGAGGCTACTCCCACAATGCAGTGTCCATGTTAAAAGAGTCAAATGAGTTAAAATATCTACCAGTAGATATCTTCAAATACCTTACTACTTAATAGTGCTTTAGTACTTCATTGTGGACAAAATTCTTGTTTAGACTAAGAAACAATACTGGCCTATGCTCTACAGCATATCAATGTTAACAGTTTTTACTGTATCAGATATCAATTTGTTTTGGAGTTGCAATTACAGCTTCCCATTCTCTGCCTGCAGCTAAATCTACCAGGGAATGAAGAAGTAGGATGCTAACAAAACAMAAATAACAAAACAGCTGTCTCAGCAGTGACTTTTCTTGGGCCACTTCCAACCTTTACACCATTTTGATGGCAAGAAACAAACTAACCATGTGATCAGTGCAGTAGGACCAAAATATGTTTAAAGCGAAAGGTAAGGTCTAGAAGTCTTACATTAATAGAATTTAAGAGTTCCTTCCTGTTTTCTCTAATAATAATAAAATAAAAATAAATATTAATAATAATAATAATAATAATAATAATAATAATAATAATAATGAAAAACTCTAGGTTGCCTGAACAGTTTATATTAATGCAAAGAGATTATTCTTCTCCGCAGGCTATTGTGGAAACTCTGCCGATCTTTTTTCTAACATGATCAAGCTTTGTGCACTGCTCTGCAGTTTAACAGAGACCATTCTGCATAGGTCAGCTCGGTGGGAATAGCTCATTATCAGTAAACAAGACTCACTGATTTTAAGATCACATAATCACAGAATAGTTGAGGTTGGAAGGGACCACTAGAGATCACCTAGTCCAACCACCTTGCACATGCAGGGTCACCTAGAGCACAGGGCACAGGGTGGCATGCAGGTGGGTTTGGAAGATCTCCAGAGAAGGAGCCTCCACAGCCTCTCTGAGCAGCCTGTGCCAGGGCTCTGTCACCCTCACAGGAAAGCAGTTCTCCCTCACATGGAGCCCCTGGAACTTTCTGTGTTTCAACTTGTGCCATRACCTCCTGTCCTATCACTGGCCACCACCGAGAAGAGTTTGGCCACCTCCTCCCTACATTCACCCCTTTGGCATTTACATATATTGATAAAATCGTCTCTCAAGCCTTCTCTTGTCCAGGCTAAACAGGCCCAGCTTGTTTAGTCTTTCCTTATATGATAGATGCTCCAGTCCCTTAATCATCTTTGTCKCCCAATGMCAGACCTTCTCTAGAAGCTCCACATCCCTCTTGTATTGGGGAGCCCAGAACAGCACCCAATACTCTWGGTGTGGCCTCACCAGAGCTGAGCAGAGGGGTAGCATCACCTCCCTCAACCTGCTGGCAATGCTCCTCCTGATGCAGGCCAGGATCCCATTGGCCTTCTTGGTCACGAGGATACATTGCTGATTCATGGTTAACTTGTTTTCAGCCAGGACTCCCAAGTCTCTCTCCGCAGAGCTGCTTTCCAATAGGTCAACCTCTAATCTGTCCTGGTGCCTGGGGTTATTCCTCCCCGAGTGCAGGACCCTGCACTTGTCCTTGTTGAACCTCATGAGGTTCCTCTCTGCCAAACTCTCCATCCTGTCTAGGCCTCTCTGAATGGCAGCACAGCCCTCTGGAGTGTCAGCCACTCCACCTGSTTTTGTATCATCTGCAAACTTGCTCAGGGTGCACTCAGTCTCCTCATCCAAGTCACTGATGAACAAGTTGAACAGCACTGGGCCCAGCACTGACCTCAGGGGACACCACTGGCCAAGGGTCTCCAACTCGACTCACGACCCTCTGGGCTCTGCTATCCAGCCAGTCCTCGATCCACCTCACTGTCTGCACRTCCAAGCCACACTTCCGGAGCGTTACCACAAGGATGTTACGGGACACTGTGTCGAAAGCCTTGCTGTAGTCAAGGTAGACAAGATACTTTTATGCTTTTTAAACCAATGGGAAATTTTAGCTGTAACTGCTCACTGAATGCAGATGGTGGAACCTACACTCACTGAGAGAGTACCAAAGTAGGTTTTGCTACGACAGCACTGTAGATTTTTAGCACACCAATTTTTAGTGACCAAAACACTGCTGCTAATTAACTGAAGTCTTTTAATGTTACACAGTTATGCGATTGACCTACAAGTGCAAAATGCAAAGGTGATTCAAAAATGAGAAAAGTAAAAACAAAAGAAACACTTAAATAACAAAGAAATTTGAGATAACTGAACAGAAAAAAAAAATTTCTTACTCTCACAACTTGCTTCAAAATCCTGAATTAGAAATGCAGGTTGGCATCTAGGCTCAGACACTGTACTCTTGGTTTGCTCTCCCTCAGCAAGACTCACTGGGCAGGTACAGGTTAGCAGAACTAGCTGGTCAACACTGTGGCACGATGGCTACAGTGCAGGAGGACTGGCAGCACTGACCTGGTATGCTCCGCAGGGCCTGTTCACTAYATCTGCCATCTTCTCAATCTTTCTGTCCCTTTGAACAGCCTTATAATCACTCTGTTCCCTCATAAGTTCCTTTGAAACTGAACTACTTTCAAGCCAGAGTACCACAGTATCTTTTAACTCATTCTTCTCCCACATCTTAAGTTTCAGCTTTCATTTGTGATTTATCTTCCCATGTTTCACAAAAACAAACAAACAAACAAACAAAACAAACATGCTTTATTTATCTCCTTAAGACTTCATGAGCACTTCCTCAGAACTTGCAAATTTATGGGGCACTGAGAGTCTGGAGACTACCTACAAGAGATGCCAGCCCCACAAGATAGGACAAGTGGTTACTTTATTTAACATTTCAAAAGGCTGCAAAGAAAGCTCATTCTCATCCCACAGTTTTAAAATGCCAGTCTTCGGGTTTCTGTCTCCTCTGGAGACATTAAATCCTTCTTCACTTTCTTCTCACATTCTTTGATTATGACTACAACTTCCCAGCACCCAGGGCTATTATTAACAGTTACGTGATCATTCACTTTTGTTCACTTTAAGTACAATGAATTATTGCTGTGCACTTCATAAGGATGAAACTATAGACCACAGCCCAACAGCAGTAGTGTTTCAAGCCTGCAGCATACAGAGTAGTAATCTGTAAACAGAAATAATAGGATTCCCATTACAGCTATGCTAGTGACTGCATTTGTGACAGCTGCAGAAAACACATCCCTTATCTAGAGGATTAAAGAGCAAAGTAACTACCTTTTAGGAATGYTCTAGGAAAGCAAAGCAAGGAAACCACTTGAAGAATGGTTCTTCCTGATTTTTTTTTTTCCTATATAGATAAGAAGCCAACCTACACAGGCAGGAAGAAGTAGATGCCTGTATTTTAGGTGATATGCTCACTCCAAAACCCTTTTTCCCACTGTGTATTTTCTGCCAATGTGGAACATCTTTTACCAATCTTGCTGCATCACTGGTATCTTGGAAGTATTTTTATTTACATTTTAAGCCTTGTAGAAGACAGCAGGGCAATATACTTAACAGCAGAGGTTTTTATGCCACTGGCATTTCCCCCATCCCTGAAAAAGATGCACTAGTGTTTAATAGCACACTATTAAAAGGCACTTTATTGAATGCATAACAGATTGAAACTTATAAGCCTCCAACTTCTTTATTCACTACATGATCAAACCACATGTAATTTATATGAAAACACTCAGAAAGCTCAGCGCCTATCTAAGATTAAAAAGAAAACAAACATGTTCCTCCCCAGTCCTAGCAATCAGAAGTGTGCTTATGTTTCTCTCTCCAGATCACCCAGCAAGACTGAGCACCAGGAAGAGAAGCGCTGCTTTGTGCCGAGACCTGCGCACATCCCATGGTGGAAGACAAGTGCTCATCTCCTGCGCACTGCAGCAGCTGGTCTGGTTGCCAACGCTGGAGCCTGTTGAGCTCTTGATGAGCGGAAAGGTGAGCGTGTGCACGCACCTGGACTTTCACAGCAGCTCCTGCCATGCACCAACTCTTGCCTACAGAGCATGTCTTTAAGCAAAGATGGCTGTCCAGGATGGGAGTAATCCCCTCTTCTCTCAAACAGAAGCATCAGTCTTCTCCTAAGTGTTAGGATCTGGTGGTTAAACATTTTGCAAATCTACCAGCTTAAATGTGACATCATTCAGTAACACTCTTGTGACCCCAGGCAGTCACTTTCTAAGTAATGTCTATTCCACCTAACTTTTGCTACCTTTAGCTTTTAGGAAAAAAAGGGCAATTCTTGCTTCATTTTTCTAAAAAGCAAGACTGTCCTAGTCATGGAACAATGACCAARTGATAACAAGGCACTGCAAAAGCCAGGTACAAAAAAATGCATTAAGCATACCCAACAGCTGTTATAACTCCTAAACCAAGTGCACGCACAGAAACAAACCCTACATGCATGGCAGGATGCCAAAGGGAGAAGCAGCACACAAAGGAACATGTGAAGAGCCCTCAGACTGCCCTAGAACACAGAGTAGCCCCGTGGTCATTACTGTGCTACAACTTTCTGTGCAATTTTCCTTCCTGAAACTGCTCCAGACTTTAGCAGGAACTAAGAGGAATTCACCAGTAGTAGGTATAAGTGGAARTAGCTGAGGGTAGTAGATACAGCTCTTTCTTTACATCAGTACAACCAATAATACAAATGCAGACAACCTACAGTAACTTTTCTATATTAAGTAAATTCTAATTTTAAAATGTCTTATTCTTAGCTTCTGAATTAATTTATCTATATTTTAATGACAGTAATAAAATGGGAAGTTATATTTGGAGATGCTTCATCCATGCTAACAATACTGACATAAATGTCTGCATTWTACATAGAATGATTCATAAGGATTCAGTGATACACTGATAAYTTCCCTATATTCTCAACTAGCACATTCTCTAAAGATGCCTCATCATAAAGCAGTAAATTTAGATACAAAAAATACTCAATTAGCTTCGACCACTATTACACCACTGTCATAAAGCAATGAGAAAAGAGCCAAAGCTGTTTGCTGAAGACAGGAAATAAGTTTTGAAGGCTTTTAAGTTACTCTGTAATATCTTCATCTGAATAGAATCTTTTAGAAACGTGCGACTGGTTTTTTACTTTTGGAGAAACAGCTGCAGCAGCCTGGTTTCAAATATTAAAAAACAAAAACACTATTCCACAGTATTTTAGTTTAAACATTTTACCAGAAGTCTGCACATCAAAGGAATTGCACACAGAAGAGTTCTGTTTCTAAAAATGCTAGATAGAAAGACAAAAAAAAAAAAGAGACACTGATTCATTAATAATGAGTTCTCCTTGCAGAGTTGATTTTTATCCTTGGCTGTCACACAGTTTCAGCCCTTTGCTGTTGTGTATTATTTCTACAGAAAGAGTGATACTCATTCTGGCATACAAGCTGCCCATTAACCAAGAAGATATACAAATACACACCTTATGAGAATAACTTGATCATCAGACTTGTGAGTCTAAAAAATCTGTCTTTGATTCATTTGAGTATTTGGGAAATGCTTGGGGCTTTCATTGAGGTCACCAGCCAAACAGCAGCAGCATACTCCTGGATATGTAACGGTTTTTGGAATTCTGACCAACTAAGAAACAGCAATCTAAATGCTGGCTACAGTTACCAGCACTGACAGTCTCCTTTTAAATTCRTCTAAATTTAGAAGTTATAAAATATTTAAGAGAGACCTAGCCCCATTTCCCATCTACTTCAGGCAATATATTAAAGTCTATCTCAACACATTTGTTCTACGATACTCATTTTAACATTCAGCTTCACTTTGCAGCAGTCTATACAGTTCAAAGGTGAACTACAAAACATACTTAAGTACTAAAAGCATCTTAATATTGCACTTCCCCTACAAACCTGTCTCAACAACCTGGAATGCATCTTTCACTTTCAGTATGTTTCACAATGTTTTAATTAAAAAATAAGAAGGTGAGTCAGACATTTAGTTCAACTGAGGGTACTGGCGTAACTGTAATGCTGGGCAATTTTTTTTTTGAATTGTAGAAAATGCTCCATGTGGTTCTTCTGCAAGCCTGATGAACGAGAGCTGCCTCCTCTGCAGCTGGAGAGGAAGCATTTTACAGAAATAAAGATACCTTAACCAGACTGCCATACTGTAGATTCATTAAGGAGTAAGGGCAACTCTGACTAAATCCTCCAAACCACCATCAGTTCAAATACTGCCTTATCTCCCGTTGTTAGCCCAATTGTGCATTATACAATGGAGTGTTGAGAATGTCAAATGTAATCAAACTTTGATCTTAATCACCATAAAAGACTTACTATTTACAGCATTTCCATGTACTCTGGAGGAAATACAATGATGAATTTAAAGGCTGATTGCTCAAAGCCTTGAGCTAGTAGCAAAAGAGTTACCAAGAATGCTTTGATTAACACACTGGTATGCTTTGACTACTATGTATCCACCAAAACATTGAGTTTTGCCTCTTGCAGTTCTAAAACTTCAAGTACTAGGAAAAAAAAGTCAGCCTTGTCATTTTTCTATTACTCATAACTTATTCATCAGAAGAACATAAAAAAAAAGTTAAGCACACACAGATAACCTATTAAAAACGCTTGTGCCTTTATAAAGGGAAGTTTTCTAAAACAGCACCAGGTCAATTCAGAAACTCATCACTCAAGCAAGGGAGCACAGATGGCCATATTTCACTTGACACCAAACACCACAGACCTCCAGCAAAGTCCCAATTCATCTGAGGCATTTCAAAAGTTCAAGGCCAAATGACTTTGGGTCTAAATATCAGTCATTTATCTTGCCAGACAGTTGAAAACTTTCTAGAAGATCTTAGCTTAGAAATAAGATGACAATGGCTCTCCTCCAAGAGTCTATCTTCTAGCACTTAAAACACTCAGCTTCTCAAAATGAAAGGATGTACTTGAACAGCAAATACTGAGAATTTCAGTACCCCCTAACATTCTGGTTACATATCCACGACACATTCAGACCTTAGCTGTCATGTAGTTCCATTAAGCAAACAAATCATCAAAAAAGAATATTCCTCACCGCTTACAGTTCAAATTTCTTTAAAATATTGCAGTAAGCTCCATATCCTAATACTTCACTCTATGTACCCTTGACAGCTCTACAATTAGTTCATAACGTGACAAACTGGAATTCTAAAAAAGTAAAATGAAAACATAATCCTGAGCTACAGGTTTAAAATGGTTCTCAGGACCAAGTTCATGTCAATTCTTTTTAAAATGAAAATATGACTCACTGCATAATTATTCCATTTATGGTAATAATTTTTCTTATAATTAGAATTGAAAAAGCAGCAAGTGTATTCACCAAGCTTTCTTTCTGAATTATGTATGCAGGAAAAAGTGCCACAGAATATCTATGAGTTAAAATATTTTTAAGGTCTTTATAATCTAGATTCTGTAGTCAGCATCTACTAACTCATTATCCATTTTATCCCTTCTAATGGTTTAGAATAAAACGTTTACAAAACAAATAGCTAGAAACAGATGCCTGCCAAATTTATACCTTGATTACTGTACTTTATTTTTCTACTTTCTACATTATAATTGTATCATTCTTTTTAGCTTTTATAGACCACGCTGCTACTAGTAGTTTTATCATCCAGTGTCAATTTAACATTACCTCAACTCTTCCATGGTCTCAAAAGTAGGTATTGCAACTAATAAGATTTACATATCTTGGACTGATTCCACTCTTGCAAAATTCCACTGTTGTCTATAGGTGAATTTGTACTTCACGATTTCATCACACCAATAAGTGTAACACTTTTTTCCCCCCAAACCATCTCTTTCAAAAGCATTTCAGTACCTGTCCCATTCTCCACACAAAGGATAGCACTAATCACAGAAGGCCTCTCTCTCAGGTACTGGTGCTGTGAACACATGAAGACCGAGTGAAATTTAGGCTTTGATTATGCTAAAAGAAACCTTTTGACCCTGCCAGAGGTTCCTGTTCTCACTACTCCTGGCATTCGCTGAAGTATCCACAAGCTAATTCCATTTATCAATTTAGCAAAAAATACTCCAAAAGGAGGCTCAGGGAAAGGGAGGCTGGGCTAGCTTTCTGCCAAGCCAGAAAGTCACACAAATCCAGTGCCAATGACAGCCAACACAACATGCCAGCCAAATTCCTACTGTCAGCAAGGAGGAGACTATACTCTTATGGAATTGCATCCCATGATGCCATACTCAGTCTGTTCACCAAAAAGCAAACAAACAAACAGAGCGTGGACACTTTTTCCAGAGTGGAAAAGTGTTTGTTAAATTAGCCATCTGAAAACTGAGTTTTCCCTGCGCCATTATTTTTATGGCTGAGAAAAAATCATATAATAAACCCTCCTTTATAAAATACATAAATATTATATAAAACRTATGTTCCTATATAAAATACAGAGCAGTTACAAAGCTAGTGAAATAACTGAACACAGCAAAATAATTTAACAAATATTTTGTGAAGTCTGAACTCAAGCAGAYTTCATGTTAATCAATTTCCACATTACTGTAGATTAACATCTCTGATTTATCAGCATGGAAACTAACAGGAAAGGAAAGAAACTATGTAACATTCCATCCACTAATCAAACAACAGATGAGRAGACAATGTTGGTTGCTCAATTAAAAAGGCGATCTATATTTCTAATGTCAGACAAAAAAAAGAGCACTAAAACAACTGAAATAACTAGTAATAGACAGGAAACTACCTTTTAGAACTGGTCTTCACTGAACTTTCTTCAGACAGCAACAGCAATCAACAGCAATCCATAAACATCAAAATTCTTGTTTAATAGTTTTATTTAAGAAATTATCCAACAACTTCAGGTAATRTGAACTGTTGTGACAATACCAAGGCTACTTCAGGATTTCCARCAATTAATTCTGATTATTCTTGATACCACCTTCTTGATACTCTGGTACCACTCTGGAACAACTTAATTGTTTTCAAGCTGGTACTTCCATAGGCACCTCTCCCCCWCTTTGTTTCCAGTTGCACTTATCCAAACTCAGCCCTTTCATCAGTGCTTACACCTAAGACATGGAGACTTAATCCAAGCACCTCACACTGTCCCAAAAGCCACATCATATTCAAATGATTTTAATTTTGTCAGTTTTCCAACTAAGACCATTTTGATAATTTAAGTAGAATACTCACAAAACTCATTAGAAACAAACTCTCCTTCAAGCACCTAGTAAAAAACCCCATATTTTTATTAGCTCAGTATTATTTGAAGAACCAGTGTGTGTGTCTCTCCCCTCATCTCAAATCCATCAAYTTCTGACTCAATATTCATCCGAGTACCAAAACCATCCTGAAATTATCAAACAGAAACTTGTTTAATATAAGTAGGATTCCTTGAAGAGTGGCTTAAATTAACTTGGACTTAAAATCTGTGAAGATTAAGTAGGATTCCTGTGATTCAGAATCACTACATGATGATTCTATAATTTACAGTGGATTTGATCTTAGTTTTTGTACAAGACCTCTCTGTGTTCCTGAGAAAAATGTTCTGTTTTACAGGTGAGTGTTATTTTGACTTCTGTTAAGCACTTTAGTCTGATAACAAATGATACAGAAGCCCTTGGTAATAAAGCAGGAATCCTATTTAACAWTTTTTATTTATAATCACAGCCTGACCTTAGAGAAGCTCAAASTTGATGTAATATAACCTGCATTCTTTGCTTTTCTTGCTAAAAAGACAGAGGACTAAGACAACCCTCTGCAGAACAAAGAACTTGTCATAATCCAAAAACAGTAACTASAGAAAAAAGACAACTACAACCACTGAAAGCCATTTAAAATAGGTAAAAAAAACCAAGGCCTAGTTTGTGCTCCAAGATATGTTTTACCCMAAACAAGAAACACAACTTCCTTTAACTGCCCACAGCTTAGGGAAAAAAAGCTCCACTGAGCTTTTAGACTTCTTTCRAAAGAAGTCTAAATTCTCTTTCAGAACAGAAAYGCAAATCACCATTCCTCTACGTCAAACTTTTATTGAGCTCAGATCTTATGATGGGAGATCCTCTCTCTTCCCTATTATCAAGAGGCACGTGAATTTGGGGGGAAATGTTTAATTAGCTGTCCAATTGATCTCAGCACAAGAGAGGGAAACCACAGACTTGGGAGAAAAGATGAGTTATCTTAYAGCTTATGAAAACTGAACTAACAGAGGAAAAGGTCAGTTTTCCAACTCATATTATCACTTACTCTCTTTAATATTGCTCCAACTATGAAAAAAAAAAAGTGCCATTCCTTTCTCAATATCCAAATTAAAGAAGTCTTTTAAAGGTTATTTTGGAAAACATAAACAAAAACAAAACTTCTGTCTGTAGCTGCAATCTTTGATCCGCAGTTCAGCTATCTTGTGGAGAAAAAAAATATATATTGAGAATCATCCCAAAAGAGCGAGAAAATTCCAAAGTGAAAGGCATCAATGCCTAGTTGTCTCATAATATCAAATAAACAGACAGGCAGGTGGAAAAGACATCCACCAAAAAAAAGGACTAAACGAGACAACTAACAGTTATAAACACGCTTGCCAGCACTCTCAGTTTTAAGATGGCAGGAAGGAGTACAGAACAGGAAATTCAAGTGAACGCCAAGATGTTAAGAGAACCAACTCAACCTTATTATCAACCTYCAGCAAACTGAAGTTTTGCTTTTTTCCTACCATAGAAATTTACCATTTTGAAAACTCTCAGTAAATCATGACAATTTTTGTGCCTTTGAAATATGCATCCAATCATCTTTTGAAGTATTTTTCCCTCCAGTAGAAACTTTAAAATCTACAGCTTTCCTATCATGCAAATGTCACTCGTTCTTAAATATAATTTGTTTATTCCACAAAAAACTCAAGAAATATGATCTTTGAACTATTACCATTCAGGAGATTTCAGACAGGTCACAGGCTACCATATCTAACTTTACAATTAAAATTACATTTATGGGATCACATTTATTTGTTAACATAGCTAGAGGACTAAGTCTTCCTTGTTTTTGGTTTTGCCACACAATTTTCTGTCAGATACTTTTATTTCCTAAGTGCATTGCTACTCAACAGCCTTGTACCTGTTTTGCTTTTTCTTGTCCCTCGMGTGCTGCCCATTTCAAGAACTCTTTATTTAAAATTCAGCAACTGAAATGCAAATACACAAATACCACTCCTACCAGCTAACTACGCTCCCAAAAGGAATATCAACCCTCTAGAGATGTTCCCAAGGGAAAAAAAAAATCCTTCTGGCAAGTTCCATGCTCTTTATTACAAGAATTCTCTTAGAAGATAAGATTAATAGAACTAATAACTTTCTAACTTAAAAAGAAAGTTAGAAAAATTCTTAAATGACAAATTAAAGCAATCTCTGCAGTTTCCAATTTTATTTGGACTTTGCAACCATTAGAGCTTTCTAGTCATGGAAGACAGATGTCTTTCAAAGCAGAATATCCACTGTAGAAAACAATTTTGTTCCTCCATCTCACTGTGGACTACTGTTCAATGCAGTACCCCATTTGAGTCAAACTACTAAAAAAGCTCTTGTCTTTTCAAAAGGATGAGGGGAACARAAGGAACTCAGATGGGTCATGTTACAACATGCCACAAAGAAAAACCAGCAGTCATTAAATGATCTACRCAATCTATCCAAAGAATACTGGCAATATCACTAGCAGGAATGGGAAAATGTATTTTTTAAAATACACAATACTAAGTATAAAGAATTTCAGAGAAAATTTATTCAACACCCAGAGTCAAATGCAAGGAAGATGTGTGATGCTGATAGTCACTCTATCAATAAGGCAAGCAAGCTTKCAGGTTTCCTAGAACATTTACTGAAGCCCAACGTGGAAAAACTGAATTAACTCACTGAASTAAAGTCATTCCTGAGCTAGCCAAGAAAGCGAAAACGCAACACAGCCAACTTCTTTCAGCATAAAATGTCTAGTTTATCTCTCAAATAGTACACCTGGAAACTTCTGTGCCACTTTGTAACTAAAAACAAGACAACAGAGTGGTATTTAAAAATCTGGAATATATGCTAAAAAATATCTCAATGCAAAATACAACTAAAGCTTTTTGCCTTCACTCTGAAAGGTCGGATTTAATAATCCATATAATCTAAGCAAATGAGGAGGGAGTAATGTTTGGAAACAAACCTATATCAGTAAAACAAGAAGGTATATTCCAAACGCACACAGCACCTAAAACATCAAAAGCACTGCTCAGTGCAATAAACAGCAGGACAAATCAAGCAAAAAGGGACAGTCCTACGACGCTCAAGCCACAGACCACAGCACAAAACCCACGSGAGGAGCACGCCAAAGGCACCCTGCAGAGCGTGCGGGGTAGAGCATACACACGCACCAGCGGCAGTCCTCACGGGATTGCATGCAAAAATCCTCTTAGCTCCAAGGAGGCCAAGCGACGCCGGCGAGACCTTTACCTTCATTTTCCATCGAAACCGCGCTTGGGCCGACAGTTACTGAAGTCTTTAGCAACGGCAGCGCTGGCGCAGGACCCGCAGGGCGAGGAGAGAGGCGCCCCAAGATCCCCGGCAATCACAGCGCTCCCTCTGCCCCCACCTGCAGCAACATCTGCAAGAGAAACCGGCGCTAAAGGAGGCACGAAGGTAAAACACAGAACACAGATGAAATAAAAATAATAACGAAGACAGAAATGAAGTCACAGCAACATCGGACCGCGCAGGTACGCACGGCGTCCCCGCTCCTCCTCCACACCCGCCACAGCGAACAGACCC
>PTEX01000081.1:1846966-1996333 GCA_003342815.1 Eudromia elegans
GGGAAGATGGCGCAGGCGGCGGCTCCGCAGCGCGGTGCGGCGGCTCCGCGGCCGGCGGCGCCCCTCACCTGCGGCGCTCCGGGCGGCAGCAGCGGCCCGGCCRCATCCCCGCTCCGCTCCACTTCCGCGGGCGGCGGACGGGG
Source organism: Eudromia elegans (assembly GCA_003342815.1). Taxonomy (NCBI): domain Eukaryota; kingdom Metazoa; phylum Chordata; class Aves; order Tinamiformes; family Tinamidae; genus Eudromia; species Eudromia elegans. Next base: position 1,847,110 of record PTEX01000081.1, read on the forward strand.
AGGGCCGCGGCGGCGGAAGGAAGGGCGGGGAGGAGCGCGCGGCGCCTCCGCCCCCACCCCCACGGGAACCTGCGGCCCCGGCGCCGCCGCGCGGCAGTTGGGGACAGCGGCCGTTACCGGCCGCGGCCGTTGGGGGCGGCCCCGGCCCCAGAGGCAGCGCCGGCCCCAGAGAGGCCTCCCCGGCCGTGTGGGACGGAGCCCCGAGAAGGCGGGGGTTGAGCGGAGGTGCCGGAGGGAGACGCCGCGCCCGCCGCCGCGGAACGAGAGGGAGCCGCCGTTGGGGCCGGGCCCAGCGCTGCCGGGCTGCGGTTTTCCAGGGGTGAGTCCCCTGGTTTCAGAGCTCCCATATACCCCAGATGAGACTTGTAGCCCAGTAGCTTTGTAACCACCAGGCAAATCAGCGCATTCTTTCCAAATATGAACCAAAMCCCAAACCAGCGACTGAAAAATAGGAGCTAGAACTATAGTTAAAACTTACTGTCTGGAGGYACAACTACCCACTGTTACCATTAACCAAGTACCTCGAGTGGAGGAAAAAAAAAAAAAAAAAGCTTTACTCATTCAATTGTATTCACCTAGACCTCAGAATATGTTACTTGAAACAGTAATTCAAGCACTGAGCACCAAGGTTTTTAAATAAAGTTAGTTCCACTGAGATAATCTATTTTATATTTAAGGACAATGCATGCCAAGTGTCATGTACGATGTGGTGCAGTAAGAAAAGATGCTCTGGCTTTCAAGGTCAAACCTAATGCAGACATGGTAGTGGCAGGCTCTGCACCCAGTTTCTGAAATAAAATCTCACTGGCATCCCATGATTAACCTGTCACCTTAGCTTTGTTTTTCATAAGCCCAGAGGAAACCAAAACCCGTCTTTGTCAGTTCACAAAGTGCACTTAGCAGAAGCAAATTCTATCCTTTTTAATTAAGTCTCCCAGCCCATAGCAGCTCGTCTCTTGAATCCTCTGCCAAACAAGGTCAAGTTAAACACCTTGTTTCCTTCTTCTTATTTTTTAAGCTCTTGAACATCAGCTGAGTGATGAAAAAGTTTAAATTTCCCTGTATATGGTGAGAGGTGAAGAAAAGCAACAAGTACTAACTTACAATGTCAGCCCAGAAGCTTATATTAAAGAATTCCATAGGAATTCTATAAAATATCCCACTACAGCTAGCTGGCACTGCCACAGGAGCAACAGCCTTCCGAGCTACCCCTTCTGCTACCTTGTCTGCAAGGCTAGCAAAGAACCACCTCCAGCCACCTGGGATGCCAGTTATGATGCCCCAGTTTCTGATGCACGGATGACTAGCAAGAAAGCATTCATTTTGTTAAAACTGGTAGCTCTTGCTTTCAGCATCAAATGTTACTAAATATGAAAGGCTCTTGTAAGTATTTTCATGAATAAAAGAAATTTACCAAGCCTGAAGCTCTTAATACTCTTTGTATCCTCAGCATACCTGAATTTTTTTACACCGCTGCGAGACGTTTGGGAGAGAAGAGGGGAATGTTTGAGCTTCGTGTTCGAGACTGATGCTATTGAGGTCTAAATTTATGTCTGATGTGAAGTTTGTCTGCTGAAAAACACTCTTTGTACACGTGTCTTAAAAGAGGAGAGAAAAGTCAAAAGCAAATCTGAGTGTACAGTGAGAACAAAAAGAGCTGGGGCCTAATCTCTTTCATGTTAGCATAAATCTGCCAATCATGTGCACTGCTGTGATGCAACGAGGCAGCTGTGAAGATCTTCTACATTATACCAGGGCTATATCTGTCCTTGAAGTTAGCATTAATCTTTCTGCCATATTTATTAAACAATGCTGTTTATTAAACAATGCTTCAAGTGTTTTATCTCCATCTGCTGATGATGATTTTTTCCTAAAAAAATAATTAAAAAAAAATAAGTACTGACCTTAACCTAAGCGTGATACACAAAAATATCAGGACAGCCTTAATCCCTTCAGGAAGCCTCAGAAGGTGGGTAACAGAGATAATATTAAGAAAACAAGAGCAGCATTTTTATAATAAGATTGGAGGAGATAAAAATCTGAAATTAAAAAAGGCTTCCCTTAGAGTAAAGTGGAGCTAGTTACAAACACAGATTGCAAGACAGTACGTGAAAGGAGGCACAACAAGGAGGCACAACTTTTGTTAGAGGAAACAAAAAGAAGACTGAACACATTAGCAGTTATTAGATCACCAGCTTTTTCATTTTTCTAGTTCCAGACTCCCAATTAGCAGAGAAGTGAACCTGCCAACAGGAAGTTTACATTCAGAAGAGCAGAGTTTTCATGAACTTAAGCAGCCCCCAACCTCAGGTGTTTTCCTTCCCTCCATGGTGTTACCAGGTTAATAGGCTGCAGAGCACCACCTGCATGTTCCACATCAACAAAACAACCCCCAAAACACTCTGCTACCATCTTCCTTTCCCCCAGAAATCTCACCAYTTATTTACTTGCTGTTGATGCTGGCCCTCAGTCAGATCCTTCCTTCTGTGAGCAGCTCTCAGCATAAGGAATCCACTAGATCATTTCAAGATGATACAGAAATTTGTGTGGGATCTGACTCACGTTCAGAGTAACCCAGCAAATCAATAATACAGCCCTCTCTAAATGAATCAGTTTGTGCCAGTACACTGTGCAACCACAGAAGCAATTATGCTGATACAGCCAAGAGGGTGGCACATGGATGAGCAGCATACATAGCAAATACAACTTTACCTTTTCAACACCCCTAGAACTTCAGTTCTGAAAGCTAGTAATTTGATAAAATGAAATGAGATAATTTATATATATATAWAAAATTTATATTTGCACATTCTTAGAAGAGTCTTGCAAAAGGGGAGAAAATGCTCCTTCTGCTTCTAAATGATATACAAAGGCAACCTGAAAGATTCAAGTGTTTTAAATTACTTCGGTGGAATCAAGAGCCTTTGGAAGTCTTGGAAAAGTTAACAGGCAATAAATGTGACATTCCAGATAGTACCACTGATCAGCTGGAAGGGAAGAAGGGAAAATTCAGTCAAACAACAAATAGATGCTAACCTGCCACAAAATGATATGCAAGCTTAGTTTCAAGTGTGTTTTAGTCATAAGGAGCATAATCGGTTCAACTTCATTTCAACCATTCTTTTGTACTATAGCACTAACAGTAAAATATATTGTAAGCATAAAACTAAGATACTGCAATTATATGGTTTACAGCATGTGGATATGTTTAACAAGATTATGCTGTTCAAGTCAGTTTTCAAATCAGAATAGCACTTGAAATGCTCTTTTGTTCTTATTCTGAAGTGAGTTTCAAGCCTGAAGATTTGGTGTGAACACAGAAACAGATTTCTGATAGCAAATTTTTTCAGTATTGAGTGAAGTCTAAGAATTTTGTTATTTTCATGAAAAGTTTATGACTTATGATTCAGGACAATGTTCACCATATTACAACAGTAATATTTAAATATATACAAAAAGCTTTCTCTAGCACTTCATTTTGGAGCAGAAAGAAGGTTAAACATGTGATCCTTCCATCAAAACAGGCATCACAGCTACTTGCCTTGGGCCTAATTCAAGCTGCCCTCAATATATAGGGCACAAATCCTCTTGGTAGGGTATACATCCCTTTGATTTAATTTGCCCTCTCCTTTCATCTTTATCTCAAAACCAAACCAGTGCTTTCATAGTCCTCCACAAAGTACTTACATGACTGGAGTCAGGCAGGGAAAGCGTGATACTGTATCTCTTCATTTATGCCCTTTTAAAATTGTTTCTCTCCCTACATCCTTTCCATCCAAATTATTCTACAACCAAAGGAGCAAAATCATCTCATCTCTGAGTGGAAAAGAAAAAGCAAGCTCCACGAAGTTTGAATGTCTATATACATATTCAGTTCACTAAGTTTAAAAAAAAGATATCATTTTCTGAGAAGAAACAAGTACTCATTTTACACATGTTAACATGAAAAAAAAAAGCTGAAGTTTTTAAATTACTCTAACTCAGCCTGCCTTGACACTGTGCAATTATGATAATTAAGGAACTTYAGTTTATAGCAGTCCTAAATTAGATTTCACTGATTTTAAAATACCATTAAGTTTAATTTTCTCATTCCATCCCTAAATAGCATCAAGTGTTCTGCATTCAGTGTGGGGATGCATCAGAGCGGTTTAATTCAATCTAAAACCAGGCTCTGTGATTCCCTCTCACTCCTCTTTCTCTGACACTTAGATTTGTGCTAAGTACGCTGGCCCGTTCGGGGGGTTGATGCATCCCAAAGCAAGGTCCGCCTCAAGACAAAACACACAAGCACACRTTACTGCTGAACACCCATTGCTGCTGGTGTTGGAAGGTCAATGTGCTGTAAAGTAAAAGTACTATGGGAGCTCCAAAGTGAAGCCAGGCTGAAGTGTCATGCACACACACATATCCCCGAGAACCTGGTTTAACCTATCCTTCAGGAAGAGGCCAGATGGATTCCTTTCCAGAGCATAACACTTAACTCTTCTCTGAAACATAGCTTCCCTCTGTGCTTGACTTCTTCGTCTCTCCTGCATTCCAGGTTCACCTGCTCTTCTTTCAGCTGCAGTATTTTGAAATAGATAAAAATATCAGCTGCTTGTTTTCCACAGAATGCCTTTCCTATAGAGCACACAAAGATCCTCAGCTCTTTGATTAACCCTTAATAGACGCATTTGAAGTTGAATGCTCTACTACTGAAAGAGAAGCTTTCAGAAGAGGGCTTCACATTTCCACCAAGACAGTCCTTCTCAGTCTGTGAGGGAAGAGCTACCTGCGTATTGCCCATGAAGGCAGCCAGGAGCTGCAGCCGAGGAAGGCGCGCTCCGTGACTGGCAMATGCTGTGGCACAAGTCCGCAAGCGAGGGGAGGGCAGCCGAGGCAGGGAGCACATCCCATCAGAGTGGCCACTACAGGACAACCACCCCACATCCGCAGCGCAGCCATGTGGGCCAGCCAAGGCCAGAGACGCAGGTGACAACAGCCCCATGGTGGTGCAGAGGCTACCTGGCTGGCTGAAGGGTTGCCATCTTCAAAGAGGCAGAACCAACACTCCTCTTGCCTTATGTTATGCTATAGCAAGACAGTCCCTGTTCTCTACCACAGACGTTCAGCAATTAAACTGTAAAAGATTATTTTGCTTCAAGTAGTTTAGCTTGAATTGGTTCAAGGCTAACATGCCAGAAATTTCGGGAATGCTGCATATATTACAGATAGAGCCAAGCCTCTCAACACTTCAAAATTCTTTTTCAAGACCATCTTTAAGAGAGTGACGGTAATATTCAGCAAGGAGCTGGCAGTTAATAAACAGATGTTCATCCAGGTATAAGACTTCAGCTCCTGGCAAGAAGATGATCTTTTATGTGATAAAACACTTGGAAGCAATGGGTTGGTTTGTATAATTGTATTCAGCATCTCAGTCAAAAATTTTATCACGGGAAAGCATAAGTTGGCTTTCCAGGTTAGGAGAAATTCATTATAAACTTTTATTTTACAGGACAACTCACTTTTATACTGAGAAAAATTTACTATGTGCATGTAAATGGAAGTCTAGTCTTCAGAAGATTCTTTTCCTCCCTTATATCTTTAAAAAGTGGTCTGAAGTCACACTTCTAAAGCCAGTAGAGGTTACTGATACGAGTAATTAACATAGGATGCCTCTATGGTTAATATGTGCTCTAAAGTTTATAAAGCTTACAAAGTTAAAAAATAAGCAATGGGGACGGGGGAGAAGTGCAGCAAGTGGGAGATCTGCCCGCCTACGGTAGCGGGAGGCTCAAGAAGGCCCTGGGGGCCCCTATGCCTCCCATGAGCGCAGCCGATGCCGCGCTTGGTGCCTGTGCAGGGAGCCAGGCAGCACCGGAGCGGGGTAAGACAGAAAGGGTTCAAACTCGTTCTGTGCAGCCTCCCCGCTGCCATCTGCTAGCAGGGACGTCGTGTTCACGCTCAGCATGCCAACTGCCTATTCAGAAGGAAAGCTCCTTTCTCGGTGGAATAGGAAAAAGAAAAAAAAAAAAAGGCAGTTTTCACTCCATCTTTTTTAAGGGCCTCCAGCGTAATCCAGATCTATTGAGTTCTGAGCGTGCATCCCTATTTATAGGCTGGCAAAGATAGATCACAGGAAAACTTACTTTCTATTCTGAAATCTGCCTTACAGTACGTTACAAGCTTAAAGGTTCTATATACTGTCAGAAAGCTGTCCAGAATACATTTATGTCTAAGCACTGAAATGTAGGCCTAAAGTTTATTTCCAGCACCAATATTGAGCATATATGCAGTGCTAGACCTCAAACTACAGCTTATTTAATATGTGGAATATACATATACATACATATGAACACATTTGATATATGTATGTGTGTGTATATAAATATGTATGTATAAATCAAGGCATTAACCATGTCTAATTCATTACTCATGGACATGTGATAAATCATCTGTCCAGGGAAAAAATAACTGTTGTTGAAGGCTCTTGACACTGTGGAAACAATGTGGGTTGACTACCCGYTCCCTATGTGCGTATGCAGCAGGAAGCCAAATCCTGATTTTGCAACTCTAAGTTGCAGAACAGGAAATTCAGGAGATTTTCYAGTTATATATGGCTCACAGTAATCCCAGGATATTTTAAGAATGTCTTCTATATTTTCTATGATTTTCACTTACAGTTGTAGGCACTTTTGGTGGATTGAAATCTTCGGTTGTTCATAGCCTCACCTCTTCCACACATGGATACTGGGCCTGATGCTGCTTTTTCACTTCCTGGGACAGATTACAAAGGATTTAAAATAAGCCAACTTTAGTGCTTCTWATAGCTTCTTCAGTGCTTCTCTCATTGATAGAGTCTGTTACATCCAAAGCCATAGTCTCATTACAGTATTCGAAGGGAGACTGGGTTTGAAGAAATTAAGCATCAAAGAAATTAAGCTATTATATCCTAGAGAATCTAATCAAGTTAGTACCCCTAGGGTTGAAGCTGCCTGCAGAAGAAAGAATCTGAACGAAAATAACAGATGAGCTGAAAACGGGTGAGAAAGTGTCCTTTTCTAGAGTTGTCCACACCTTTAAAATCATGCTTTCTTACACAATAAGCATGTTGTTTGTGACAAAAGGAAAATTCTAGTTTTTTTAAACTCTAGGTAATTTAATTCAACAAAGAAGTCCATTTTGAAGAAAGTGAGTGCCTTTATACGTTTACATAGAATTTCACATGATTCTGATTTGAACTTCATAGTATTATACAGTTAATAACGAACTTCATGTTTACAGCAGGTATATCAACTCCTCAAGTACTTATCTTTAAGTAGAGCTCATTTCTGTTAAATTTACCTAACTTTGACCCAGCTGGGTCATTTAGCACAGTAATTTCATTCAACCTGTTAAAATATCKGTGTCATTATGCCTTGTTCCTCCGTGTAAAATTAGCTCTGCTCAAACACCAGACCTCAACAGCCTGTCCTTGGAAAACTGAAGGAGCAGCTACATAAAATTTGTTCAGGTTTAAAATTTTTCATCAGCAGTAACAGCAACCTCTCTAAGTTCCCATACACAGAACTGCTGCAATTTAACTTCTGATATTAGCCGTTACTGAAAATACCACACATTGCTATGACAGGCAATCACTATTATTAAGATTGGCCATGGCCAAATCCACATTCCTCCTTTTAAGAGAGAAGTTGAGCCCGAAGCCACCTGTACAAACTTCCTATGGATGCAAAGAAAAAGGATGTAAAGAAAAAGATGTGGAGTTGCATGAATACYGAGAGAAAGGACAACCACGAGTCACATGCCTGTGTTATCGCTGTATTGATGCATTACCAGTTCTTAGGATTTAATTTTACATCCTTGTGACATTATGTGCTTACGACACTGGGTGTTCCTGGAACTGTATAATTGCAGCAAACATGTTTGCCTTGCTGGAAAAAAGAATAAAGCTTCTAATCCTTGTAGCTACAGAGAGGTGTTTTTATACATGAACCCTAAAAGCTGAAAAATAAAAAGGTCCAATAAACTGTCCTTAAAAATATAGACCGYCTGAAAGAAAATCTAAAACTGCTTATATTATTTTTTAAAAGTGTCTTTTTTATATATATATCAAGCATTTTCTGCTCTCATTTGGTTTAAAATATAGTCAAAAATGAGGGCTGCTATATTTCTAGCCGAGTTTCCTGGAGAGAGCTGAGACTGTGTTACCAGCTACACATTGAGCCTAGCCCTGCTCAAACACAGCACACGTTCGGCATATCCGGGAGCGCTCAACACTGCACACACTTAATTAATTTATCAGTGCATGCAAATTGGACATATCCAGAACTTTCCAAAAGCTGACAATCCAGAGGAGGAAATGACTGGCAGATGAAGCATATGGTGAAGCTAGTGACAGGCCCTGAGATGCAACGATCTCTTATTAAAGCTATTTACAAGAAATATTGTACAATTTTAAGGGGGGGGGTGTATTATAAGTTAGTTTAGTAGASCAGAACTGAAGAAATTCACTTAAGAATATGGAAATTATGAGCATTTATTCTGACCGCCTTCAAATTTTAAATGCTACCAAAAGTTTGTGGGATTTCTTTTTCTTTTCCCCTTTTTTGCTAGCATTTCTGATGTCAGGTAAAACATYAAGGTCCCTGCAATTAAATCTATCCTATCATCAATATTTGGCAGGTGTATTCTTGGTATGAAAATGGAAGAAGCAACGTGGGATGGGACAGAGGAATTTTTAATTCAAAACAATGTTTCATCTGTACACAAGTAAAACAGTGTGGGGTAATGGAATATTTCTCAACTTCCAAGTCAGAACTCATGGCCTTAAATCCTTGTCATACGTTTGTCATACACACCAGTCCTTCCACTATGCTGTTAACCAGCTTAGCTGATCTTTAAGTTTGCCCCTATTCRGAAACCTAGTAAAATTTTTAATAGGAATGACAGCCAGGCTGCTCCCTTTCCACCCAAAAAGTTAAGAGTTGTAGATCAGCATCATGACTGAACGGTTGTTGTAAAGTGTAGCATCTGGTATCTAATGGCATCTACCAGCGTCGGTGAAAAGCCCCAAGCAGTATTTCAGAGAATACAATACAACTTTATCGTAAATGTTAATGAGGCAAGAGCTCTTCAGTCAACTATCTAGTTTCAGTCAACTATCTAGTTTAAGTATGAATTTCAAAAGTAGAACATTCTCAGAACCCCAAAAATATCACTACCTACAAGCACTGACTATTTAGGTTAATTTAGTCTTCTTAAAATAAGGATTTGAACAGCCTAAACCCTTATTTAAAAGCTGCGTTCGTGACACAATCCATGAATGGATAAAGTGTTTGAGATGCCACAGAACTGTGGCTTTCCACAAAAAGGCTGAGGCTCACAASATCTTAAGATTAGGACCCTTATCTAGCTAGTATTTCAAATCATTTAGCTATTTGAATTAGTGCTAAATGCTATTTTCTTACAACAATACTGAAAACTATGTCTTTTAAMTATATATAGCATATTCTTGAAAAATCAACTTGCAATGTGCCTGAGATATAGCACTGGAGACATAGCCTATATGCATAAGACGGGAACTCAAAATCATATATCTGAAAGGGCAAAACATCCAAGCTTCAACACCAGACAGCATAATTCAGCAAGAAAATCTACTTGGGAGGACAGGMGGAGGAAACATCTGCACCTCTGCACGGAAAGCTTCACAGAAGCCTGGCCAGAACCTGCAGGCCACTGCAAGAGCAGGTCTCGCATGCAGAAATGCCGTGTGGGTTCTGACACAGTCCCTCGAGCATTCCTCCAAATGAGCTCAGAAGAAGCACATGTGATTAAAAGGGCAGCACCTGAGCCACTCMTGTCTATTGGAAGAGAGAGATAGAGAAAGGTTTTCTAAGGAAATTCAGTGAGCTGCAAGGAAGTTTTAAGACAAGGGAACCATTCTGACTTGCTGATGTTAAGCATACGATTATGCATTAAACAACAAAATAACCATCAGCCTCAAAGAATTGCCAAGATTTTAGACAAACCGCTCCAGGGAAATGACTTTATGCATCAAAAGAATGAAGAAAGGACGCCAGGGACATTTTTTTTCATTAGAGAAACGAGTCAAGCCTCCACTGAGCCACAAACCGTAGCACCTTAGTCATGYGGGGCAAGCAGCACTTTTAACATGCCATCCAAAATTTAATGCATGCATAATTTTTGCATACCAGTAGCTATACCACTATTATTAAACAAATCTAACCTAGTGTTTCTAAAGCATTCATAATGAGGTTTTCATTAATAGCTATATAGATTTCTTATCTGCCCTTGCAGAGAAGTACTGTGTCATTTGTAAYAACGGCTTCTTTTGTAGAGTGCTTCTACTGGAAGCATTAGAGCCAGCTGCACTAATTATATCACTAATAGAGACAAATTCAACCTTGTCCTTATATAGAAARGAAACACGCAGAAAGGCATTTTTTCCTAAAACCAGTGAAAGTCCTTGGATTACCAAAGTCAGTTGTAATACGAGCGTTATCACTGTTATAATGTGGGCWATAATAGGTCTAATTTCTCCTAAATTATAGCATAATAATGCATACATTGTTATCATTATTACACTCCTGCAGTATACATTAAAAGATAGGGTAAGTAGGAGCTTTCAGCCGCATCATTTCCACATGGAGGCTAACTTGTCTGTGATGGAAGGTGCTGTTAATCTCAGAGCGGACACCAGCAAAACCACCTGTAAGATCCATATATGGGGTAATGTATCTACTCGGACCCCTTAGCTGCATCATCAGTACCTCTTCTCCAAGCTGACCAGACATCTGAAATCTTTTCTACTTGAAAGAGTGCAAAAAATCTCTTAAAGAGAAGAAGAGGAATCTCRGTAGGCTGTTGTTCAGTAGCCTTGTAGTTTCAGTAGTGATGCATCACATATGCTCCATTCAGTTATACATAGTAATGTTAATTGGCACTTAATGACTAAATTTAGAGACAACACAGAATTGAATATTTACATTCACCACTGTCATTTTGACTAAYACAGACTTTTAATTCCTTAAAGCTGTAAGGAATTGGTTTTGTTATCCAAACTGATTCCCTGTGTAATAAGACCTCAGTCAGCAGTATGCAAAGACTATAACCTCTAGTCTGTATAATCTTTTTAGAAGCACCTCTAGCCAACATTTAGAAATTCCAGGGTATGGGAAAAGTAATTCATCATGCCGACAGATAAATTAGTCCTAAGATTAACTACTGTTGTTTGAAGTGTGCATCCCATATTTGCATTCATCCTCCTCAACCTCCACCCAAGTGCACTTTACGTGCCTCTTTCTGCCTGATTAATGGCCCATCCTTTGGGAGCAATGTGTTCAACAAAAAGTGATGTGAGGTAAGACTGTTAAACTGCTAAACCAAAAAGAGTTGCCATTTTTGAGGAAAACAAAAGGCAGAGTAAGAGAAGAGTGAAGTACATAAGAAAATATCCCATAAATTCTCTTGTAGATGTTGCAAGAGGAACAGAGCTCTGACTTGTAAGTCCTGCTTGGTCACAGCACTTCGGATGCAGTAATCTGAAGGAAAGACACATTTGATAAGTTACCAAAACTGACCGGAGCTTTTCTAGTGTATGAGCCATGATGGTTCTCCCCTGCCTGATCGCGTTGACGAAATGCTTGGGAKGAACAGTCCTCCAGTTTCTCTTGTGAAAAGCTGAAATTGGGATCAACTGGTATTTTCAATGGGAAAATTGTACTGTCAGGTTTTATTTAAAAAAGTAACCYTGGAATAATCTAGAAAAGTGCTTTCCTCAAATGCTAGTTCATGTGTAATCAAACTATCAAAGGCAAAATTTAGGTTTTGCTTTGCCAAATGAATTGAACATAARGGAAAGGACATAAGCCTCTCATCAAACACAGCATTAAGCAAGCCACATACATAATTTCTGTCATATTTTATCTAAGCAGAGAGGTCTCAAACAMGGCCTTGAAATAATAAGTCTTTTATATTTGACATAAAAATAAATGGCATGTTTATAGCTATACTACAGCTTTATCAGCAGGAGCAAGCAAGGTTTTCTGATTTATTTACTCAGAAATGAGGTTGACTGGGATTAGTCTGACATGCCATTAAAACCACAAACCCATTGCACAGTTAGCGGAAAATTCATTTGCAGGGTTTACAGCTGCTCTTTGGGGACGGCTTGCAGTTACTTCCAAGGCTAAAAYTCACAGGGCTTTTTCCCCGCTCGAGAGAAGCAGTTACCATATCAAAACATAGCTTATATTTCAACTTTCTCTCTAGTATCTTCCTTTCTCTATCTCTCAACTTGCTTATTTTTTATTTCATGTTTATTTTTAGTTGGTGTCTTTTCAGGTTTCAAAAAACAATTTGTAGGTCTTCTGCCAATGACGGTTTCACATGCTAGGACACAGCTTAGGATTGCGCCGTGTGTTTATTTCCTTACTAGAGTCGAATTAATATTAAACACYGCACACATCTGAAGAACCTAATTATAATCATTATTATGGAAGAATTCAGTGTGTAAAATTAGATAAGAACTGTCCTTTGGAAAAAAAAATCCCAATAAGAAATTGCCACACCAAGCTAGATAAGAGCCTTGTTCAGCTAAAATTACATTCGAAGYTCAACTATGCTGTTAAAATGTCACTTAGTCACAAAAAACTCTAAAAAATAGGCATAAAAATGCATTTTCATGCAATTTCTTTAAAGCTTGTCAAGAACATTTCATATTTTTATACTTTAMAACATCCAAGATTGAGTTAGAAAGACAAGAGTGTTACTGAGTATCCTAAGTAAAACCCACTACTGGCTCATACCAAAACTCCATCAAGTCCACGCTCCTGTGCCTGGTATGTTCAGCAATGAACAACTCAAAAAGATTATCCGAGAAAGTTGACAATTATTTAATACACTGCCAACATGGAAATAATCTCCCTAAACCATAGATTACTGTATACCCCGAAGCAAGCAAGTTTATCCTTATTAGTATAAGTCTGGATGTTCTTATCTGTACACGTCCTTCTTAAAATCTGTTAATCTCTTGGACTCCATAAGATTCTGTAGTAATTTCCACAATCTACCCTCTCCAAACAATGCTTATTTCACAGCTCCATTTCTTATCAAAATATTTGGTGTTTAATCATTTTGCCCATGTACGATCCTTTCCCCTAGAGTTTCTAAGCGACCCATGCACAGGATTTTCCATTCTGTGTAGTTTCCAGAGTGAAAAGCAACTCATTAAAACACACAAAGGTCACCAGAGATTGAAACCCCTACACTTATTTTAATGTCATATTTCATTTAAAAACGTTTGATCAGTGGACAAGTCTCCTGGCTTGCGTATCTTTTCTTGAGCATCACACTGAACAGCAGTGATTCCACAGGCCCCGTTATATTCACTGCATAATGCCGGGCAATACAAGAAGAATGGAAAGTAGTAACCCAGTCAGTTCATTTCACATCAGTCAAGGGATAACAGCCTAATAACCATGTGAATGCTTGCCTTAATTAAATTGATTTCTTCCAGCAATTTAGAGTTGCAGTACCAAAAGCACATTGCACTGAAGATAATCACATCCTCACAAATGCAATTATTAAATTTAGTGACAAGTCACAGTTTACTCTCTGTATCATTCAGCCCCGCAAATGAATGTTCAAGTTATAATTCATCTATACATCCTTTGAAATTCAGCTGTCAGGACAAACCTTGGAACAACCCAAAGTTAACACTCAACTGGTCCCACTTCCATCCTCCGGCTCCACTGCTGCCTCCGTGACTGCACGAGCAGCACTATGAGCATCCGGCCGGAACTACGAGAACAGGGCATAGAAACAGCACAGCCAACACGAACCCATCTGCCTTCCTGAGCTTAAATTGAATACATACTGAGAAAGCCACAACAGAAAAGTGCTGAGAGTATTTATTAAAAGAAATTGAGCCGGTATTAAGCAAACAATTCCCAAGGACTTACCCTGCTAGATAAAAGAACACAATCCTCAGAAATAAAAGCTTATTCTGAGCACACAATGCCAGGCTACCTGCTGAGCTCAACTGCACTTTCCACCCCCGTGTTTGCAGAGTCAAGCAGCAAATGTTATTATTTGGTGAGTGTCACCTTTGCCAAGATGGGACAAACCCAGCGAGAAAACACACAGTGTTTCCTTAGTACACAATGTTTGAGCTGTTCACCATTGTAAAAACATTAGGAATAAGAAAAAAAGAGTACATTCCCCTACCCAAACGAAACTGATTCCACCCCCTTCTTCCCCAGAGTTACAGCACGGGCACTTTCATCCAAAGGAATCATGTTAAAGGAATGTGCCTTTTTTGTCTGCTGACTTCTCATTTAGTCAAGTATGCTGGTCAACACTATTGAGTGCACAAAAAAAAGGGGAAAAAAAAGGGGGAAAAATTAACTGTTTCAAAGGAATGCAGAATTTCAGCTCTTGTTATGGGCTTCTTATGGAAGCCCACATAGCTTAATATTGAGCAGGTACCGAATGAAAAAAAGTCTAAAGCATCAGAGATGGCCCAGCTCTGGACTCCCCTTTTTTCTTCCCTCTTCCTGAATAGCCTCCATTTCTTTGAAAAAAAGAACAGCTTTGAATAACAATCCTATTCTCCTAAGGAGAGGCACATTGCATTTAAGTCAAGAAAAAAGATTAAAGAACCGAGTGATAAGGCTAACTGACAAGTGCACAACCTTTTATTTAACAGATTTAACCAAGGGACCAAATACTGACCAGCCCCTACACCTGATCTCACGTTTGTAAGCCAGGATCTTACAGTGCTGGAGAACACAGCACGTATTTATGGCTAAAAGAAAGGATAACACAAGCTTCCCCTCTCTTATATACATATTTGAGAAAATTATTTCTTAAATATAGCTCCTTTAGTGTAACAAGCAGGTTCAAGACTATCAGATGCAGAAATAAATATAAGTTTCTTCAGCCAGCAAGGGTGGAGAAAAGTGATTCAAAATGAATTGAAATTACACTGAAAATGGTGCATGACAGGACTGAAATATGGATTTTTTTTTGATGCTCGCTAGACGTGTAATGACTACTTGAAGCTATATGGTCTCAGGCACCAATTGCTTTAAGTAGTTTCCTCAGTCACAAATTATTTTTCCTCAGGGCCAATTTTCTCAAAGTCACCGAGTTTATATTTTTGTAAAAATACACACATGCCATGAATTCTGATACCAGCATGTAGAAAACAGTGCAGTTAAAGTTCCAGTTCTCTCCCTTTAAGATATAGGTAGGTTACCCAGGAGGCTACATCTGAACTGGGTTTTCTATTTTCTTTTTTTTTTTTCTTTTTTTAAAGGGGTGGGGAGCAGGGCGGGAGTTACCTTTTCTTGAATCCTCTTGTCTTTCGCTGTTGATACAAGTTTCCAGATGGCACTGACAGGCCGCTTTAGGAAATAGGAGATGAAAGATTTTTGCAGAAGATTATCCATAATTTCAGCAATTCTTGTAACTGAACAGTCCAAGAAGCTTCCATGAATGGAATCCGAGGTCTGAATGCCCGTTTGCTGCCTCTTCCCGGAGAACGGCAGTCCTTGGGTGTTGCAAAATTCCCCTCTGCAGAGCAACTGGTGAAACCCAAAACATCAAATGCAGAGCCCGCAACAAACGAGCAGTGTTAAAACGCCACAAGGACCGTGTGAGCTGGGAGGAACTGGGAGGCAGTTCCACCAAATGCAAATCACGTCCCCGTCCCTGTGCTGTAACAGCCCTACTTCTGGTATGAATATCCTGCTCGAAAATAGAATAATACTAACTAGGTCCTGCCGTTTTCTACCCCTCTCGTCACAAAGGATAAASCCTAATGCCTCCTTAAGCTTGTTCAGCTGCAGTAAGGAGGTTAGCAAACTGCTCTTTCCAGCATATTTTCTCCCGCTTCCTCAAGCTCTATTTCAGCAACTGCACTCTCCGGTTTCACTTCTGTTCCGCATGCAATCCTGTTATGTGGATTTCGGCCAGATTAATGCATTCTTTCATTCCCCACTTTCTACACGGGAACTGCAAGGCACCAGTTACAGCACATAACAATGTAAGCTTATATAAAGCTTAGCCTGCAATCTTGTCTCAAGCCTTGTCTCAAGCCATACCTGCCAGCTCATTTCCTCCTAAGTCATTACATTTCTACTGCTCTGAGGCCTTAGCCAGGCTGCACATTTGATCGGCAGACAAGTAGTAAGTGTTTGCCTGGCTTTTGGAGTGAATATAACAGCAGAGAAGCACCTTTGCAGCAATTACCATCTTAAACGGTGTTCTTGGGTTTCGGAATTACGGAAAGGTTGGTTTGTTGCTGCTCAGCTTTTGCACAGGGAGTCCYAGCGGGAGGACTAGGTTCTTGCTAGGGTCAGGCAACTCAGTCCTCACTGCAGCTCCACAGCCACTGGGTATTAACTGAGCAAAACCTCCCAAATCTTTACTAATGTGCGTTTCTATCTACCAGAAATTTAGAGCTCATCTGGCATTATACAATTTTTCTAGACGCTATTAAATACAGCTGCCAAAGATTTAGCATCTAGAGCTACATTATAGGTCTTCTACACACTGAAGACTGCAAGAGGGCAAAGGAAACCGTTTCCTTACCTTAACAGCACAGTTCATGGAAAATGACTGTTGTACTGGGGAAGTAATACTGCTTTTCAGGCCTGTTCAGCTCTTCCCTTTAAGGTCCCATAGCTAGGAAAAAATAACATCTCTGAATGTATCCTGTATCCAAGCAAGGATCCAGGAAGGATTTTAGTGCTTGTTTTCAGCATTAGCTCATCCCACRCTGCTAGCACATGTTCTTCCCTGTAGATAGGGGAGGCTGACAGAGGCAACCGTTCTGACATTTCATGCTTGGACTCCTGCCCTCAGCAAATGCATTTTATGTTTCTAAATGACTGCTTGGCTGCTTAGACTCCAGCCCATCTGTTGGATGGCACCAGGCCCGCCTACAAGGTGATCTTCCAGTTCCCCTTACACAGAGACGGGAGCGCACTTGAGGCTCTCTGCAGCGGGCTTCACGTGCCCTCGCTCCGGTGCGGAGCGCTGCTGAGCCGGCAGTGCCGCCGCTTCCCCGCTGTAGCTCATTTGTCAGCCCTTGTGCGGCCCCGACCACCCCGACAGCAACGAGGGGGGAAACGGGAGTTGCCAGCGCGGGAAGCCGCCAAGTACACTTGTTGCCGTGAAGGCGGGAGAGGGCTGTGAAGAACGGGGGCGCATCAGAGCATGAGAATCTTAACTGCAAGCCCGCTGCGAAGCCAGCGTCGCTGTCAGCGGAGCAAGRGTGGCGGTAATGAAGCTGTAGCCCAAGCCACAGGCAGGGAGGAGTCGCGCCGGGGGACCAGAGCTCGGCTCTGCTGTTACGGCCCCTTCAGTAGGGGCAAACACTAGGACGTACTGACTCTTAGCTTTTATTTACAGCCACAGTGCTGTGTTTTATGCCAGCTCACCAACAAATCCCTGAAAATCGTGCTGAACGACACTATCARGCTCTTCCAAAGCAACGGACCATCTCTCAGCAGGCTCTTTAGAGAGAGGCTCTGCTAACAKGAGGCTGCGGAAGCTACTCTACACCCACCTCTTATATCTGCCATATGGGTATTTACCGAGCACAACACGAGACATCCACAGTAATTCAGGTGGCTGGAGCTTCAAAAGTGCAGGAAGATGCAGCATCTCATTTCTATGTAACTTTGCCTTAGCTGATACCAGAATTCAACATTTTAATAGCCCATTAAAGCTTCAGTGACACAAAGAGATGAAACAGTGAAATATTATGCTAGCTTTCTTAACTAGAAACACTTGCACGAACAGGAGTAGGCTAATGGCACCTATCACTGATTTCGCCCCAGCCCTTTAACACAGGCAGCTAACAGCCAGGAAAAGCAGACACGGGCTTTCAACAGGCAGTGGTAGCTGTCAGGATCCTTTAGTTTTAGAATCTGTGGTGAAAACCTCTCCTTTCTGCTCCAGTTTAATATAATGTGACAAAAAATCCAAACGAGGACTCTGACATCTGAAAAAAATACTTTCTTGTTGCTATGCAATGTATTTTTATTAAAGAAAACCACTGGTTTCCTGGGCCACCATGCATTTCAAAGGAAAAAGGAAACTTAAACACKTAAGGTTTGCCTAGGAATGAGCCCAATTTACACTGAAATAGTGATCCATTATGTGTTCAGAAAACGGCAAACAATGGAGATTAAATGCCTCAGCTCTGGCATGGCACCTATCCAATATCAACAAGAAGAGCGTTAGGCTGCTTGTTCAATTAGTGTGTATAGCATCAGTCAAGGTGGATTTAGCAGCTCCCACGCAGCACTTAGCCAACCCCCGTCCTGTGTTATTATTTTATTACTTACTTTTTTTTTTTTAAAGTCAGTAGCAGGCAAAACTCACAAACAGCATCAAGATATTGTTGTAAGAGAGGTAAATGCCTTTTTTCTTTTCTTATTGGGCATGTGTAACAGCCTGAAAACACATAGAAGGAGCTGATCAACAAATACAGACTTTATTCTACTGTTGCACTGTAAGCTGGCAGTAGCTAGACAGGTAGCAACATGTAAGCCTTGCTCATCACGAWCTGTTTTGCCAGCTTCTCCTATCATCTCAGCCAGGAAATTTCACCTTATACAATCTTTACTTCCAAGCTGCCAAGGACAAGGACTMTTCTATCACCCGAAAAACATTTGGCATTTAGTTCCCCTAGGCATAGCCACTCTGTATAAAGAGTTTTGCATCCCAGGTTCATGTACTGTTGCAATAAGAATTCCTCCCCACCCCCATCTTATTGTTTTAATAAATAATAATGGATTCTATCACAATTGTTAGCATAAAATTTAAACCAATACCTGTCTGTGAGCAGGTTGCATTTGCTCCATGCTGGTTAACACTTCATCCACTTCCCTTTATTTTGTTTTGATGACATGATCACTAGCCTCAATGCGCATCCCTGAGAGCTGGGCTTTCTGAGGTTCCAGAGAAGCTCTGTGTTTTTACTGCCCTGTCCAGTTCTTGGTTCTTGGCGAATTTTTGTAACACTTTCCTTAAAAAAAATACAGCATCCATGGGTAGAGGTCATACTCCTACATACAAATAACTATATAAAACACATACTTGGTTGTAAATACCTAACTTAGCATTGTTTGACCAGATGGTGTATAACTGCTGCTAGACACTGAAGTACTCAGAAATTCTCTACTTCCCACCTATTCCAGACATGAAGCAGTTTCCTTACTCCCATTTTCCCTTTCCCCTGAACACGGCTCACTCATTCCCCAAGAGAACTGGGTCACGCTGAGCAACAGCCAGCTGAGATGGGAGCTCAGCCTTCCCCAGGCCTCARTCCAGATGAACTGACTCAGAAAAGAGGGATCACAGCTCTGAAAGCAGGTCAGAAGCAACACCCACTTATCAAAGATTTTCTTTTGTTAAAATATTCAYATTCACTAGCCTTTCCCATTACTGCAAGACAGTGTTCACAAGTACTACAAAACTGAATCAACAGGTTGATAAAATGGTAGACAAAGCTGAGTCTTGTGCACCTATATCCTGCTGTATTTCCATTTACATTCCTCCCATTGCATTTTGCCACATCCAGGACTCTGTAGGGCATGAGTAGATGACGTGCAAGGTGCCCGAGTAGGTGCCACATGGCTGAAGAATGGGTTTCTGTGGCGTCCCCCAGGGCTCGGGTGCCTCTCGGAGCTGGTGCGTGCACGTGCTCAGCTCCCCACCGCTCTCAGACAGAACACCTTTGCTCCACACGCCAAGCTCGCAGTTACAGAGTTCCTTCCACACAGACGAGAGTTTGGAGCTTTATGCTTGCGTGGCCACGYCGGGAATACAGAGGGGATTCTCTTGCGGCTCCTCCAAATGACCTCCCTTTCCTCCCTCCCTGTGCATTGAGGGAGGCTACTCATCTTTCTGAAACTCCGTGGCATTGGGATTTGTGCTCCATTTGTTACCCGCTCTCCTATGTTCTTCTCTGCATTACCAGTCTCTAATCAGCAGCCTCTCATTTTATGAAGTGTCACCCTCTAGCATACTGTTTAACATTTATCTAAATTAAAATCTCACCCTATTTAAAATTTGCCTCTGACTCTAAAATCTCTTGATCAMTCATTCTGTAACTACATTCTGGCCTCTACAAATTTGATCAATGCTTGCTTTACTTTATCTTCCAGATTGTTTAATAGAAACCTTAATTAATGTTTTCATTAATTAATATCAGAGCCAATACTGATCCAGTGATATCTTATTTGATACCTCTTTCCCCACTGATGTTTTACTGTTAATTATTCCTACATCAGAGCCCTGGCAATTCTGTATTCAGATTACAGAATTAGGAAGCAGAGAAAGGGTTTTTTTTTCCCTCTCTCCTATGGAGTTGTTCTTATAGGAACTTCTCACACATAGCTACAAGAAGCTATCCTGGAATTAGATAACAGGAATTCTTTGTGTTTTCTTTGTCTACCCAATACMTAATATGCTGGGGACTATTGACTTTGTCCAAATAGAAGAGATGACCTAATCATTCACACACGTCTCAAAGAAGCACAYAAATGTCTTTCTCACTGTACCGTTGGATTGCAGGCTGGTGTTATTGTGCCTGAGGGGACAGTAAAGGTAGTAGGGACATGCTGAGATCCAGKATTCTGACAGCTAGCCAAGCGTGTTCACACACCCGACACCCTCCCTGCCATCCAAGGTCTAACATGTTARATCCTCATAGTCTGSTCTGCCTAATGCAGYGAGTCTTCCCATAAAGTTGCTGTGYATTCAGCATCCTCAGTTTTGCCTTCAGACAAACAAAATTAATTAGACTCTCTAAAAACACCCTACATTGCTAGCAAGCAGGAAATACGTGGAGAAAAGAGTGCTACAATGAAGGAGCCTTTTCTTATTTGCCTTCCTTTTCTCACACATGCAATTCTTTCCTCTCTGARGAGAACTTGTGGGGTTTTTTTGAACCTCACAATGTTAAGACTGCCATTCAAAACCAGTTTCAAAAAGGCTTGAGTGGAGAGCAACTGTAAGTACAGGACAGTCCTGGTGTTTTACAGGCCCTTGTATTTAAGACAGTCACACGAGGTCAGACACTGTAGGAAATGCTCTGTAAGGGAATGTMTTTTTCAAGCCCGAGTCTTGCTCTAGCAATTCCCTTAAATACTTGGGACTAGTTTCAAGACATTTCTCAGATAAGACCAGGAGAAGGTAACAAGGAATTTCACATCCATTGTGCCAAGTATGAGATACAGCTGTCTCTTGGATTTCAAGGAGACACCAAGTTCACTAAAATGGCAGTAGCACCTTCCACCAGCTCACCTCTACTGCTCACCCTGCTGTGTAATGTAGCACACTGTATTTTGTTATGGGTTCATGCAAAACTTTATTTACATACCTGTTACTCCCAGCATACTGTAACAGCTGCAATACAAAGGAATAACAACTAAGGCAAGGACCGGCTTTAGGGAATGCTGAGCACCTGAAACTCCAGGTGCAGTTAATAGGTCAGCTGCTGCTTACTACATCATACCCTCTTTCATAGGAGACTCCCTCTTCAAATGCCTGCCTCTCAAGCCAATTCACTTCTATAGTGATCAGATAAAAAAAGAAGAATGTGTTGGGAGACCACAAAAAGCAAAGGCAAGAATCAGCATGACASTGTAGAGGGATACGTAGAATAAGAGCTCGGCCAACAGGTTCCTGAATTTCATATAGTTAATTGGCAAATGTCTAACTGCTCGGAAAACTGATTCTGGAAAAGTATTTCTGATTTAGGCCTTTTTCTGTTTGTGTATCAAAGGAAGCTCTTCCTAGGAGCTSCATGTCACTCCATTTTTTCTGCTTTTTACATATGCTAAACAATATTTTGGGATTCAATTAGCTGTCAATTTTGGATAGMCTGGATCTCTATTGCTGAGGATATATAACTGCTTTCAATGGCATCAAGCAGTAKGTATTGCTCTCTTTATGAATGGTGATCAAAAAAAGCGCGAACAGAGAATAGGATGGAAGGATATTTTCAGTATTATTCCAGTACTACCCATAGCCAGATGTATAAATATATAACAACAACACCAACAAATAGGCAGAAATGCAAAGATATGAGWCACAGACGGTGGTAAGAAGTAGTTATAAAGAAGCTTTTCTATGACAAATTGAAAACATGCCGAGTGCTTTAGAGCAGGCAGGAGACAGACCCAGATGGAAGCAAAARGTAGAGTGCATAAGTTACAACAAAGAAAGGTTGAGCTGCTATGTGCTTCTTTTACCCCAGGTGAACAGGGGAAGAAGCAAACYATCTGAAACATACAAAATGAGTGATATTTATGTGGATTTCCCTTTGAATAAAGTAGAAAATTATTACAATGTAATTTTTATTTTTTTTCCTGCAGTTCATCTCAGAGGTCAGATATTAATCACGTTTAAAACAAGGCAGGACATGTAAGTACATGTAACAGAAAGGGTACGATCTGGGTACAGACTGGAATGCAGACCCGTRTGCTTCATGGCACAAGTCCTTAATCCGCTCTGACGAATTAGCAACTAGACTGTTATTAGCTGTTTCCCAGGAGATCCAGGGAAAGAGTTGTTAATTTATTTATAATGCTTTCAGCCCAAAGTACAAGGGCAGCATACACAGACAATACAAGGAAATACAAATAAAGTTAGCAAAAATGCAAATGAACCAACATATGATGACTTAGGGGGAAAAATAATAACTTGCTTCTTAAAGGAAGAAAAGGATGAAACATAATCTAATGGCCACGAAGAAACAGAGAGATGTTCTGAAGCGAGGTGCAGTATGATGAAACGAGGAGAGGAGGAAAAGTGGTCCCTGTCTGTGAGTGGAAGAGAAAAAGACATCACACTCATGAGGGAAGACGAAACAGAACGACAGCAAACTGAGACAATAAAGAAATTGATTATTTATCCATTTTCTTCATTAAAGTTAAAATTACCRAGAACTAATTTACAGAGTAGTTGTAGATGCGGTTTTTAATGTTTAAAAGTTCTATTAATACAAACAGCTTCTTCTCTGAAGGAAGCAGTTTGTGTAAATGATTTGCAGTACCTGCTTTCTCATTCTGAGCCTGGATGTGGTTCAGTTCTGGCCTAGGCAGAAAGTAACAGAAATGGTCCTTTCCCAGCAACACTGAAACTTGTTGACAGGAAACTGTGATGAAATTTAAATTATGTGTTTKGAGCACAGAAATAATATTTTGTCAGGGGGTGTTCATCTAGCTTCCTTTGACACTTAAGAACTCAAAGAAGGAAGGAAGGAAGAGTAAACCTGCCGCAGATTTTATTTCTCATGAGACAAACCTGATGAACACATTCCAACTGCAAA
Organism: Eudromia elegans; assembly: GCA_003342815.1. Taxonomy (NCBI): domain Eukaryota; kingdom Metazoa; phylum Chordata; class Aves; order Tinamiformes; family Tinamidae; genus Eudromia; species Eudromia elegans. Next base: position 1,870,463 of record PTEX01000081.1, read on the forward strand.
ATTCCCTGTGTTATTAACTATCGAATCATGGAATYGTTAYGGTTGGAAAAGACCATCAAGATCAACCATAAGCCCTTCCACACCAGGCCTGCTAAACCATGTSCCTAAGCACCTCGTCTACATGTTTCTTGAACCCTGCCAGGGATGGGTGACTCCACCACTGCCCTGGGCAGCCTGTTCCAAGGCTTCACCACTCGTTCTTTTGGTGTCGAAATTCCTTCTAATGTCCCATCTGAACCGCCCCTGGTGCAACTTGAGGCCATTTCCTCTTGTCCTGTTGGTAGTTATTCTGAAGAAACGATCGACCTCCTCCTCACTACAACCTCCTTTCAGGTAGTTGTAGAGAGCAACAAGGTCTCCCCTGACTCTTCTCTTCTCGACTAACTAACCCCAACTCCCTCAGCCCCTCCTCACAAAGTCTGTGCTCCAGCCCCTTCACCAGCTTCGCTGCCCTTCTCTGGACACGCTCCTGCACCTCCATGTCCTTCTTGTAGTGAGAGGCCCAAAACTGAGCACGGGGTTTGAGGTGTGGCCTCGTCAGCACCAAGTACATGGGAATGATCACTTCTCTGGTCCTGCTGGCTACGCYGTTCCTGATACCAGCTAGGAGGCCGTCGGCCTTTTGGGCCACCTGAGCCTTCATGAGAAGATCTAGGTTCTTTTTCYATGTCCCACAGTTTGCCTTAAGCAATTCAGAAGAGCAGCCCTACCCAGTCAGAYCACATTTCAACCTAGACCTGTCTCCTACAATGTCCTGTAGTGGAGGCAAAGAACTGACCCTGAGCAGAACAGTGTCACTTCCCCAGGATACATTTATCAGCWGCAGGTCAATGACTTCCTGCAGGAGAAGTGGTACCTCTGGGTGTAACAGCTCAGATGAATTCGTGGAAGACGATTTCTACCATGAATTTGTCCAACTCCCCTAAGAGTCCATATAAACCCTTGGCATCCACAACATCCTGTGACACTATTTAGTCTTCCTCCATCTGTTGAATTCCTTTATGAATCACTCTGAGGTSCTCTAAAAAACAAAAAGCTATTTATTGTAACAGCTGAATTGCTGCTGAATTTTTACAGGTAACTGAGGACAGACTTTTCCTCACCTGCTACAGAGAAGTATCAGTTGCTTTGAGTGGTTTAATATTACTGTGCAAACATTGCATGAGCAAACATAAAWTTTCTGATAGAGATACTGGAAATACTACTTAAAGGCAAGGAAAGAACYGATACAATGTGTTTAGTGTTCTTAAGACCTGAAGCCAAAATTCTGATCAGATAAAAGGCAGGCAAAGGTCATAATGTTCATATAAATTTTGTAGGAAAGAGATACCTTCAGCGACTAAATGAGCAGAGTAATCGGAGTTAATGCTATTTATCACTGAGAAAAGACTCAGCATTTCCACCRTAACCTTCTGTTTCTATGGAAAACRCTTTCTGTTGGCTGTCTGCTTGTTACGGTCAGTACGATACAATCAACATATAAAACTGCTGTTTCCAGACCACCAGGTTTTTGTAGTAGAGATAGTATACAATTTGCAGTCAGAAAGTTTTTAAGATAAGTTTGAAACAAACTTACTTTACGAATATTGTATTTGGGTTATTCAAAACATCATACAGCTGGGAAACACTTCCTAATGCTAAAGATTATACAGAAAATTGAGAGTGTTGCAGTGCTGGGATAAACCAGTAAGTCAACATAATGATACTGCTGTTACCAGATGCAGGGAGTTTTTCACTGCCTTTCAAATTCCCTGTGTCTCTGCAGTGGGGTTCTGCACACTTGGAGAATTAAGATCGATTGCTATTATACTTTTTTCAAATTTGCCTTATGGAGCATTGGAAAACTTATCCCATCCCTGAATATTTTTCTCTCCTTTGCACCCATTGRATGGAAGGAGAGCTTTTCAAGCTGGGTTCTCTGGAGAGCCCATTGGCAAAAGTAGCTGGCCCAGCTTTAAGCCTACCACACAGGGASCTTCACAACTATCCTCACTTGCCCCAAGCAACTTCAAGCTGTTGCTGATCTCCAACAGCAACTTGCATTGTAAGAGAAGAACTCACTTCCTTGGATGCAGGAGGCTGATGCTGGTGGTGCTCTGACMGCTTTAAAGTGGCGAGGGAAAATTAAGCCTCCATTTTCCTCCTCCACCCTTTTAGGTTTCTTTYGGAAGGGTCATCATAAAGACCTTCTGACAGCCATTGGCTCATTGAATTACCTTGTGCTGCTATGATATTTTGGTGGAAGAATAACAGGCCATCTCAAAGCCCYCCACCCCCTTATTTTTTTGTTTAAAGCCCTTCAGTACACAGGTCACTCTATCACTATATATATATATACACCCCCAGGTGAAAAACATAATGCTTTTCTCCTTCCTGCCTTTTTTTTTTTCTCTTCCATGGCATTCCATGAAGTAACTTAATGACGTTATCCTGTGATTTACTGCTGTTGTCTTTTGCTTTTCATATCTCTCTACTCCAGCGTGCAGTAAGCTAACCTTCTGCTCCGTTGGCTCAATGCAATTTTCCTTATCATCTCATGGGAACTAAATCCATCTCTTCTTTGTAAGCCTTTGATTCTGCTTTAAATAATAATCTTCAGGCTGACTTTACTAAAAGTGCACTGTACTACCTGCTGCCTATAAAACGYTGGATTCAGTACATAAATGCATTAGAATAGTCCTAATAAAAAGTTGTTAATAGCACAAGAACATTTGCTTAAATTATGAATTATCTGCCCGGGAAGTCTGACTGTCTTAAATGTCTGTATTTATTTTGACTGCATCACAATTTAATTCAAAAGTACTGGCTATTTCATCCTCCTGATATACACAATATATTGATATATTAATATATTCCTATTAATGAGAATTAAATAAATCTACTATGTGAGAGACAAGAAAGTTGCAAGGATAGAAAGAAGCTCTTTTGGCAGAAAGGGAAAGCTGTCTTTAATATCCATTTTGGTTGTCAATTGCAGTATTTGTGCATAATTTATCCAATTCTTGCATTCGTATATTTTCCCACTACATTTATGTCAAAATCAATTTGCCATGAGGAAAATGCTTTAGGTTTCAAGGTGTTCTCAGCTCACTACACACCAAGCTCAGGCAGCTYGAAGCACWGACCTAATTCCACACCTTCAGCTGYGAGTTATTTAAGTCCTGGTACTCASTCACTCCTTGGCCTGGGAAGCTATTGCCACTCTTATGAACATTGATCCACTATAAACTCGACTTTGGCACCACTAATTCATTGCATATAGATCACAGAATAGCCATACGTATATATGTATGTACATATGTGTGTGTGTGTGTGTGTATATATAAACAATTTTCTGCAGAACTGACTTTGATTCTGTCTTTTAACTGGTAGAGGCATGCTAACTGATCCATTTGAGCTTTTTCTGTATAGGGTGTAGACAGACCTGAGATGTTTGCTTCCCATAATCTCTAGCTGGATGTTCATTTCCCTGGTTGCCTCCCCATCATCCTGGCAAATAACCGCTCTGTAACCTCCCCAGATCATGACACTATGCTCTAAGATCCAAATAAATACTTTTCAGTTGAATCCACTATTAAGCATTTACAACAAACCATTCTAAACGTCTAATATCAGATTATAATTACAATGGTAAAATTACCTCATGAATTTTGTCCCATGACGGCACATGCATATAGGTGGCACAGGTGAAGCACATTCATAACAGGAGCGTTTATTTCATGCATTTTCCACAAAAAGGATGAAGACAAAGCTAAAATTAAACTTTACATCCATTCTGCAATTCAGCCGTGATTCTCCCTACCAGAAGCTCAAGAGACACCAGCAAAACGGGCACTGCCTCTCTTGCATTTTCTCTGCAAATAAAACATTAGTTTCTACAGCTGATATTAAAGCACCTTTGTATAACCACAATATTGATTTATAAAATAATATGTTTTGAACCAGAACTATCAGAGGACAATTTACAGTGTAATCCAAAGTACCTCCAATAATGTCATGTCAGGCTATTGGGTTTACATGGGGACAAAAAAAAAGTCAGAATTTAATGTAACGTTATCTAAATATAAAGTAACTGGTGCACAGGGACTCTAAAAATGAGATAGGCAGCCTGAGAGCCTTTGGGAGTGTACTGGTGCTGTGTTATAGATTAAGCTCTTTSACCAGAGTTCAGTTCTTAATGAAAAGTTTTTATTTCTTTTTCTACAAATGTACTCTGGGAAAATTGTAATCTACCAGGGACAAACTTCTTAAGCCATAAATGTCTTGGGATTGGCTGAAGTCATGATGATAAAACCAATATAATATAAGATGACATTTACTAAAATTTTCATACATTCAAAAGAAAAAAGCTTGTCACTCCCCTGACTCCTGTGATTTTTCAAGATCACAAAATAYTGATACAAAAGCTCACATTAAATACTGTCCTTTCTCATGCATATGCTTTCAGAACTGAAGTTCTCTAAGTTTCAGGTTCTTTCAAGTTCTAAAGTGACTATAATTAAAAGAGCAGTAAGAGCCATATGTTTTTTAAGCCAAAGGGCAATTCAATCTCACCTCAAGCATCATTTACCCAATGGCACACTCGTTCTACTGAGTCACTTCTGACAGGCAAGCACAGCAATGTTCACTGACAGCARTGTGTCCTGAACAAGTACATTCTACACACATGAAGTAATTTTGGCTGCAATGAAAAACAGAAATTCCCGAGCACTAGAAAGATCATACAACTTTCTAGGTTAATCATACGGTGTTTGTCGGCAGCGAAGTCAGTCAGTAGCTAAGTTCCTCCTGCTTCAGCAAGAAAGCCTCACTGTGCTGAAGGTGATGGAAATGCCCTTCCTAACTTCAGTGGGAGAAGGTTTTTAGCCAAGACTTTTTGAGGCGTTAGTGTAGAACAGGCTTGACCGAGCCAGCCAGCAAATCGCCTCCCTTCTGGGCTCGCAGCCTGGTGGGGAGTGCTGTGCCCGCACTTCGCTTACAGCCCCCATCTGTGAGTCAGAAATTCCATCTGGAGCAGTTGAACTATTGATAAAGATAAGCCAACAGCAAAAATCAGTCCTCATTAAACAAGCGGTCTTGTTTCCAGTGTAATAATTCACCCTCTCAATTCACCTGAGAGGAAGCCCTGGGGTCAGACCTCTGCCACTTGTGTAACCACTCCTGAATTTTTCTAACCCTTCTCCAACTCTTGACTGGACTAAAGCATTAAACCTTTGCTAGGCAAGAGAGGGGACAGGTAGGAAAAAACAATATTGGTATGCATGATGACAAGTTCCTCCGAGAGCTTTATCAACTGTTTATTAAAGCTTGACAAGAAGGCTGATAAAAACAGCTGTGCGAGAAGATTAAATRTATTTCCCATGCTGACAACCATATTGATTCAGAGTTCACACACACACACAAAAAAACCTCATAAAATATTAGCTGTAAAGCTATATCCATCCAGGCTGGGCTTTAAACTGATTACACATTATTTTGTCAATCAGGACATTTCACCAGGAATAAATCAGGTAGAACTAAATGAGAATTTACAGATGATTCCCTTTTGCCACAAAATTTGCTGCTTTCCAAGAAAAAAAGGTCACAGAGAGAATGAAATTCAGATGAAGGGGCTGCAGACAGCAGCAGAAAACATTTATGTTTGCCCTGGTAGCTCATAACAGTATGTGTAAAAAGGCCAGAAGATGATCTCATACCCTTACTCTTACTGGTGCTGGTAGGGTGCCAGGTAACATATTATAAAAGTCTTAAAGCATAGGCCAGAAAGGACCTTTAGAAGTTATCTAGTCCAATGTTTCTCAGTAGGTTTTCTATAGACCAAGGCTGCCTCATCAGATCTTAGATGACACAATCACAGCACGCCTGCAAAAATATTAGTGAAATATACAGTCAAATATAAGCAAATAAATAAAAATGATGGTGAAAAGAGTGAAATATGAGCAGACTAAATGTTATTTGTCTATCCAAGAAAACCATTGCATCATACCAAGTAAGATCATTCTTTCTTTGCTGAAAATTTGCCTTTTTCTTTTAAGTAAAAAGGCTCCTGAATGCTGATACACTCTATAACTCTGCCCCTAAGGAAGGTCCATTTTGTGTCACATTCTTGTTTATTTACTCTGTATTCAGAGTTTCTATGGTAGAAAAACCACAGCTTCCACAGGTGATACAGTAAGTACTGGAGTGGTCTCTTGAGCTAGCTGAGTATTTGAATGGGACCTACTATGATTTGTTCATTTAGCAGTTTCTTTAGAAAATGAAAATAAGAATATTAAACACATACATGTGTTTCTGGAAAAGAACATCCATTTTCAGAGAGGAATAAACAATAACTAACAACTAAGAATAAAAGGATGAACTATTGAAAGTAACTGTCACCAAGACAGCTTTAGCAAACTTACTCAAAACTATCCTGCAAGTCTACGGAAATACTATGGAACTAGGAATTTCAATCAAATACCCAAGGAWTAGGCATTAGATGATACTCTTGTACTAGCCTGTTCCGCCTGCAGATTTGGGATCAGAGCCACCTTTACTCACACAGCCTCCTGAGAGGAGGCTCGGCAGTTTTATTCCAGTCCCTGCTTGTAGTTATCRGAGGAAACGCCTGCCTGAGCTGCGCAGCTGGCTGTGCCTGTTCAGAAAGGGCTTGGCATGGGAGCAGAAGCGAAGCTGCCTCGGGAACAGGCACTGCACGCTCCTGTTACTAGCACTGGAGAATGTGCAGCACAATATTACACAGCCTGGCTTCTACTCCTGAGCACACACCAGGAAGTCCCATCTGGTCTGCCACATCCCTGCACACAGAAGTGCTGCCAAGAAGTGCAAATGAAGGTGTGGTGCGTGGAGCGTAGGTGGTGCCAGTGGAAAAGCAACATGATACACGGCCATACAACTCCCTAGGAATACAGTTTCAGTGCAGTAAAGTCAGCGTAAATATGATCGCCATGAGGCAATGTTGTGCTATAAAAACAAATCCTTGGCTCTGCAGAGAATATGGCTCACCTGGCCTGGGTACCTGTGAGAGTTCATCCCCCTTTTTGCTCTTTTGCTTAGCTTTCAAAATCACCTTGAAGTATCTAGGTTTGAACGTCTAGAGACTGGGAAGGGTCAGAGTCAGGGGGGATTCCTCCTTCTGGAGTTCATTTCTTCCTGCCAGTCTCACACAATCCCGCTACTTTGATTGGAGCAGCCTGTAAAGATAGATTATATCAGCAGGGCTTTAAAATACATAGAATCATAGAACCATAGAATGCTTAAGGTCGGAAGGGACCTCTAGAGGTCATCTAGTCAATATTTGCATACATTTGCTTGGTTTGTGCATATGAATGTGAATTAATAACACTTCAAAAAGAAAATGTTTCTGTGCTAGTTTAAGTAAAGTTTTGACACCAAAGATTGTACATATACTATCCGAAGGATGAATCCATACACAAAGGACATAGGTAAGGACAAGCTGTTACCCCTTTTACACCAAAAGGCAAAGCTTAGCTTATTGGGCATGAGACAAAAGAGGATTAAATGTCTAGTAATTAAGGATGGTTAAGAGGCAAATTATCAGATATGAAGAATAATTTTTCAGATAATCCTCTGAAACACCCTTTGGTGCAAGGCTTGTGAGACTGTAGTGAAGGAGATTTGAGTGCTGTGTAACTTCAATTTCTGAACCCCAATTAAACAAAACTCTTTCCTGAGCAAGCTGGGACTAAAGTCCCCAGATGCTGAAAATTCTTTCAAGCATCCAATCAGTTGGTTACTTGAAATTATTCTTTGGACAATTTCTGCAAATGGGTAATCAGGCTGACAGCATATGATATAGTAGAGATGTCAGGTTGTTTTTTTCACCTGGAAGATCAGGGTACAAGCAGTATATTGGAAGGAATTTTGTAGCACATTTATCTAAGTTACAGCTAAAGTGAAAATGATTTCTGCTTTCAAGACCATGCAGTTCCTAATGAGCATTTTAAATTATTCCTCACTCCTCATGAGAAACGTCTGGCCTACAGAAATACCACGTTAGCCTCGACACCGTAGGCTAATTAGAAACTAAGCAGAACAGCCCAAAAAAGGAAAGAGCCGCTTGCTGACTCTTAAGAGGATCCTTTGAAGAAGACTTTGTGTGGCCMACTCTTCTGGGGCCCCACGCTCAGAGGAAACAGAGGCAACAGCAACATTGCAGGTAACTCCTCCTCAGGAAGGCTGCCCGCAACTCGGAAAACCAGGGTGTCTGCCAAGCTGCACTCCCCAAGGACACGGGGTGTTTGCTGCCCTAGCAGAGGAAAGCAATGCTTCCCCCTCGGGTGGTTTCTCACCCTCGTGCCCAGCTGCGGGAGCCTTTGGGCTTAGCAGGTAACACGTGGCGCTTGTCTAGCACCAGCCTTTCCATATTGGCTATCGGAGTCAGTCCTCAGTGATTCCCAGCTGTGCTTCCAGACCTATTTACTTTTTTATTCCTATCGGGCCCCTCTTGAAGCTTTTCCTAAAGACCTTCGTTGTGAGATAACTGAGTATTAAGTTTTAATCCCACAAATGTATTATTATCAAAACTAGCTCTCTAAAGCAAAGCCGCGCACATTTATATCAGGAAACAGTTCAAATTGTTTAATTGCACCTTGGATAATGCAACATTATGAGAGGGACAGCTCTGGCAAATCCTTCCTGATTTGGCTTGGGATCCTCTTTGAAGGGTTTGTTCTCTTTGAAAGACAAGATACCTGAAAAAGGTGAGGAACATCAAAATCCATACTGGAACATTTTACCTCAAGATACTTTTATATTAGAATTTATATTTTTATATTACATTTATATTAAAAATAGCTGTTTTTCCTATTCTAAATATATAGTCATTCTCTTGGGTTATTTTGCTTGTTTTCTGACATAACTATATTATTTCTTCCACAAAATCTTATGCAAAGCAATCGCACAGGAAATGTCCAAATTTCTCACCTGAAATGGCAGCAAGCATAACCAGCATTCCATGGAAAACATTACATTTTCTCCACATCATAAAGAGAGGGGAAAATGTATATTTTCCTTGGTGCTTTATAAATAATTAAAAATATTTGAATAGATCAGATCATTTTTCTACTTATATCACATCTYTTGAACACCTATTTGTCAACCACGTACATGATATCCAGCAATATTTTCCAGCCTGATGCAGTTAGTAGCTGACCTCTGTATCTTGGGACATACTGGCATAAAGCCAAGTATCAATCCAGACTGACACCATAAAATCCAAACCACGTCTGAATGTAAGAGATTGCTGGTGTAAGCAACAGTACAAGTCTTTTATTCAGGATATTCTTAACCAGAACATCTCCCTGGATTCTAATTTAGCACAAATATAGCTAATGAGAGGGAAACTACTTAATAAGGATGTATTCAGCCAGTGACACAGAAGGTTTAGTATTTAGCAAGCTCTTAAATCAGTGTGAAATGCTAACCACGCTTCTATCATGAACAGAGATTCACATAATAAAAAAGGAAAATGATAACAGACCAAGCAAAATGAAATGCTATCAGCACTCTGCTTACTGCCATATTTTTACTTTGCTGGGTACTTTATGCCATGGCAAGTCTCTTCACAGGCGTTTTTGTCTCTCCTTATCTGGATAGCTGTTTAATTGAGTTGGCTCCCTACCAGCTGAGAGGATTCTACCGAATTAACGCTGAGATTTGCTTAGCTTTAGTTAATCAGATGTGCAGGTGTGGCATTCCTGCAGTTCTTGCAATTAGAAAAATAAGGCTTATATGTTGAAGAGTATAGGTTACAGTAATGATCAAGATATGTGGCAGATTTTACACATTCTTCAGGGTGGCTGACTACATTTTTCCCATTTCCCAATTTAAATCAGTTACTGAAATAAATTTCTCTTTTGCTTAGATTATATAATTGTATATACATAAATGGGATGAAAAGATGAAAAGTCCCCTAGGGATTAGGAATAGAAGTTCAAGATAAGTAAGGGAAAGGTGGTGAAATCATTAAAAATGCCTAGCTTTTTCCAGAGATGCAAAACCAGTCCAAATCGCTCTAGAAACACAGGAACAAACCCAATTTTCATGTATCCCTGTGGATTATCTTCATGTCAAAAATATGTAGGGAGATATGTCTACTGGAAAAAAAGAAGAATAAATTACCTCTAGAAAGGAATTAGTGAACAGTTAACGAGCAGCTTTACTTTGAGCAGCCCACGTGTAATCTCAAGACCTAAAGCCAATCCTAGCTGTTCCTGTGGAGATTTCTGCAGCATGGGAGAATACATGATGCTCTCCATCTGTCTTGAAACAAATACTGCTCCAGGCACTCAGCTCCCTTGCTTTTGGGCTGAACACAAAGTGAGAGGATTTCTGGGTGCCACCAGAACCCTGCCATGGTCAGAAGTGAGGTGGATGTATTGAGATAAAACCCTGCCTATGTCACTGATGCCCTTCTCTATGCCCACCACCCCTCCACGTGCTGAGAAGTGAAGATTAAATGCTATGACTCCAATAAAAGGCACAAGGTCTATATTTGAATACAAACTGCTTCCAGCCAAGTTTTCTCCCTGCTCAGCAATCTTCTCTATTCCCCACAGGCAGAAGGCTGCCCTGGATATATTTGGCCAGCCCAGGACAGCAAGTAGCTTGAAAACCTGTTAGGTTTTTGTTTTGTTTAATGCATTAAAATAATTCTTAGTGGAGTTCTTAAATTCCAAAGGTGTATTTCAGACAGTGAAAAGAGCTACACGACTGTGAGAGGATGGAGGAAGAGATGTGCTACCAAGAAGCTGCTTTATGCTTCTGAAAATGTAGAGTTCTGTTCTTTTTTTTTTTATGGCAGGTTTTTTTGTTTTCTTCTTCTTTGTCATTAGGCTCTTCTAGTAAGAGAATATTTTGTCTATTGCCATTTCCTGGGAAAAAAAAGGCCAGCCCAGTCCTGCATTGTTCAGTGCAGCTCTTAAGGTACCACTTCCCAGTCAGTTCAGGGTCTGTTATTGTTGGCTAAATGGCAGTAAAGATTTTTGGAAGCCTGTTGAAGGTAGAAATTATCTATAGAGTCAGATGTCTGGTGTTACTTTCTTCAGAGGAAGAAGGGGATTATTTTGCACTCAAGGTCTCCAGTCGCTGAGGGCTCAGTTGTTTGCCCTTTGCACCCAAGTCTTTAATTTTTCTTCCCTTTAGGCACCATGTTCAGCATGACTGTTCCTGAGAATAAATATACACCTCAGCATACCAGCTCCAGGAGCTCTAAGAGCATTACAGCACTGCTGGAAGTTTTCTTTCTAAAGCACAGAAAAACAGTGTACACTACTTGAATAAAGACGAGAGTTACAGCATTCCTTTCCTCCTGTTTCTCTCCTGCCGACCAAATCCCATGCCATACTTAAATCCCCTCCAAAGGACACCCAGATCTTCTCTGCAGGGGAGCTCTGGAGACTGAATCATGACACTCCTGCACCTTTTCTATCCTGCTTCTATCTCTAAGCTGACTGAAATCTCAGCATCTCAGCCTGTTAAGGAACAAGAGTATCCAAGTTCATGGCCTCTGTAACACCCACATGTTGCAATCAAAAGTTCCTACCCTGACTGATTCACACAACCCGTCCTTGCTAGTTTTGAGTGGCAAACAAAATTAACCTGAAAACACTGGTGAAAACTAGGCCACCTTCAACATGTGACACAGTGACTTGCAACAACTCTGTGTGTTGCTCCAATCATGCTTCAGAAGAGTTACAATATAGAAACGTGCCCAAGACATAGAGAAACACGGCTTTCTCAGCACAAAGTTAGGGGAACCTAACCAAAATGTTATGGCACACATACAAGAGATCAGCAAGGCATCTTAGACTATTTCAGATCTCCTGAATATTTTCTTAAACTCAGTTTCTAAATTCCTAAGCAAACTGCTAATAATGTGAAGAGTTTCAAATACTGAACAAAGTGCATGGTACTTGAAAATGGAAAATGTGCTTTATTATATAACAAAGTCCAGCAAGTAAGTACGAGATGTCAACTCACTGATAGCTTCGCCCAGACGGACAGGTTGAAGGTACACATCAGTTTGTTCTCCAGTCTATTCTGGGTTGATTTCATTCATAATCTAAAATTTGCCTTTCCATGTTTGCAAAGAAATGCCGGGCAAATAAAATTTGGGAATATATGCACAGTAAGTCCTATGTCAACACTGACAGACCTCCAGATCTGGAACAGATTCAGTGATTAGTTTGAGAGTGATTAATGTGTGTGATTAATTTAAATCCCTGGTTTAAAAATGTATTTAGGGAAAGAGAACTGACAGTATAAACAGCACTTCAGGGCGCTACCTCCATACCCTCTGTGSTCTCTGCTTTTGCAAAGTGCACAAGTCAGCTTTTGCCCTGGTAAATTATGCAATGCAATACAATGCAAGATGATGATGCTCAGATGTCCAAGTTTCCAGTCCTGCTTGCAACAAGAAATGTTAACTGTTAAGATATTTTCTGGGGGAAAAAAAAAAGGTCTCCAACAGCCAATAGCTGGATCGTATACAGTTGTCAAAGTTTTCATGCATCTTCCCTATACCTACACTTGGAGTTTCACACTGCTGTAAATACAAATTACTTTTAGCCTGAACATGGTAAGTAAAATTCAGTTTTGGGTCCGGATAATGGAAATACTCCCTCTAGGGAATCCAGTGCTTTGCTGACATACCCGCACGCAGCCCACAATCGTGTGGCAGCACGGCAGGTCAGGCTTGGCTCCCGAGCTCTCCGTGCCCCTCTGCCCAACATGCCTGTGTTAGCAGTGGCACAGGGCACGCTGCAGCCTGCAGCCCGGCGGGCCCTGCTGRCTGCTTTGCAGCAGTCCAGGAGCAGCACAGAAGGGATGCTGCCTCACGAACCTACCAGGAAAATAAACGTCCCGACTAATGCTGGAGAAATAAGAGGTTCTTGATGCCACTGCTTGCTTTGAAAGATATTATGAAAACTCGTATTAAAAAAAAAAAAAAAGAGGTGACAGCGCTAAAAAATGCCCTTTTGCCTAGATTATGAAGAAAAACATCCCAGAAGATCAGATAAATGCAATTATTTCTTTTTACTTTGACATGGCTGCATGCTTCCCCTTGAATAGATGAATACAAATCCTCTTACATCTTTGAACTCCACTAATTTTGATAGTTTGCCATGGAATATTGCCTTCTGATCTGTCTGAGGCACTTCCTTTCTCAAAGCCAAAGTCTCAGCAGCATTTTAGTAGAAAAAACAAATTACTGGAAGCTTTCATGTCTTAATTTATGTACATATATAAACATTATTAGTCGACCCTTTCATCTGTCCAAATCTATCTGGACATGACAGAAGSTGCCAAACAGCTTTTCATGGAAAAACAATACATGTCCAGCCRCACTGTAGTTCTTCCCAATCTCTACCTCCACTGAGAAAGATTTAAGGAAAATAAGTCAAATTCAACATGTGTGTAATACTGTTCACTAGGATCCAACATACTGGGTTGCTCAAGCAAATTTCCCAGCCATCCAGAAGTTACACATTTCAAAACTCATGTTTTCCTTGTTARATTTGTTTTGTGAGGTACAACTGTAGCAGTCACTAGCAAATTCCATTCTAGTGTTTCTCACTGCTACGTGCAACATGAGTAGTAGCACAGATTTATTTCACTGCTCTACCTATACATTTTGAAGTATGAAGGCTAAATTGCCTCTTCTTTCTATTCAATACCTGGCGCTGCCAATAAGCATGTAGAATTGCAGTAAATGCATCACCCAGCAATMACCCATCAGGATTTCTAAGAGATTTTCATCTTTCCACATAAGTCAGGCCATGCAGAGCAGGCCTTAAGTAGTGAACATTGACCTGGATTATACCCAAATTAACAAAWCACAGGAAAAAATCTCCAGATCTCATTATTAGTCCCTCTAAAGCAGCACTACCTATTTTGAGAGAGAGGTTCTGCAGTGAATTGAACCTAATGGAGCTGGTTGTTAAATCATGGAGAATGGATTCTGGCCCTTTATTGCCTTCTGCCAAGGGAGCAAAAATTATAATGTTAATACCTAACTAGTGGCCGCATACAATTATCTAATTTTGATGGTCTTATTCATTATCTTTCAAAGACAGTAAGTGTATAACCTGTTCCTACAAAAAAAAATCTACAAAAACTTTTTATTCATTTTCTGAAATAAACTCATGATGATTTATCTTCATTTAAACTGCAACAGAGATGGCCTGGATCCYGGAATAGGCTCTGCCTCCTTTGAAAACAGGGAAATAGCTCCTAAATACATTGAGCTGCCTTTTGGAATTTATGAAGCAGAACACAAATCTAAGCGCTGCCCACGTTTCATGGCAATGAGGCAGCCTTACATGAGAGAGTTCATCGCAGGATCAGCTCGTGATGCTTTCCCCCAGCAGGAAAATGGAATCTTCTGCAGGCTGGGAAAAAAAAATCTTGATTTAAAATTATCTTGTGTMTACCCCAGTATACAATTACCTTGACAAGGCAGCATACCAGATTTTTCCATGCAGCTCCTAACGCAATGTGTTTCTCCCTGAAGGGAATGTGCTTTTCTCATGCAGTGCTGCTGCATCAGCTGAGCTGCAGCACATGGTGCAAAGAGGGTCTTGCCTGTACTTTGCTCCTYTCTGAATGCTTTGAGATGCTCATCCCTGCTCTTGCATGATGTGGAAACCATCACTGTATTCAACGAGCACAATGGTAAGGATTGTGCCTGGCTCCATGGTATAAAGAAGAGGCTGTTCATTYCCCTTCTGACACAGGCTGGGGCCCTTTCTGGCCCTGTAGAGACTCTTTCATTTGCCTCTTCCTCTCGTGGACTGCCTCCTTACAAAGACATGGTTGTTAGCTACCTGACACAGCTCCTCAATTGTCTCTTCTTGCTCAGTTTTTCGCCATCAGTTGGCTCCAGAGCAYGGCCTGAGAGGAGCTTGAGGTCTCTCTCCAGGCTCACAGCTGGAGCAAGGTTGTCCATATCAATTGTGCATATCAATTTGGGGCAAAGTGAGTCATGCCAGAACCTAGTAAGTGCCATGAGGAAGGAAACATCCTCCCTGTGGCTTGCCCCTTGCTGCTCTTCAAAATGWTGTTTTCCAAAGATACTAAGAAGACCACTTCATTTCACTTTGCCTGGGTTAAAAGCAACATAAGTAAATTAAAAGCAGCAGAAGGACAACAAAACAGATTAGCATCCTTCCTAGCCTTTTTAAAGAAAGCTGAAGCCCAGAAGACACCTAGAATTGAACCTCTCTGGAGGCATCAATCATTCAAAGGCAGATGCAGGTTCTCAACATCTATGGAGCTGCATGTACATTTGATGCTAGGGCAAAAAGCGACCATGGGAACTGAGCAGAAAAGCCCTTTCTCCCTGTTAATGTCAACACTCAGTTATCCAGCTAGCCGTGAGTACCGTCTGTCATCCCTTTTTCCCTTGTCTCCAGTTAGGTCATATCCAGGACTCAGTATTTTAGGACCAAAGCAAGAAAAAACATAGGAGACTCAGGAGGAGTGTGAGGACAAAAAGGGAGGAACTGCAGGGATGGTTAAAAAAAAAGCCTTAGGAGCTGCTCTTACCTTTGCACACAGTCTGAAAATCTTGTATTATTAGTCTTAYTGTGTAAGTCAACAGAGAAGGACAGCAGTGCGAGCCAGAGCCAGAAGTATCATCATACTCCTATCTGCTGTTTCAGGAAAGTGAAGTAGGAAGTTCTAGTGTTAGAAAACTCAGATAAGTGATATTTTTTAAGAACAGGTGGATCCAGGAATCAAAAAAGAATTTTTKAAGGCCTCCTGACTAAAAATAGAGTGGTGAGGAACTATGAAGGAAGATGGTAGATGTTGAACCAAGACACTTTTGTCTTCAGTAAGAAAATGTAAAAGGAAAAAAAAAATCTGGCAGGAAAAGAAGCAGGTCCAGCCACACGGAAGGCCAAATGAGAAACAGGTTACTAAACGAAGAAACCAAGTAAGTCAGCCAAGTATTTATTCTGATTTATGGCAATGCTTGGCCCAAAGCCCCAGACCCTTTAAGATGTACTGATAGTACATAGGCTAACAGGGAAAATATGAAGGAAAATGCAGCTTTTGCTTCAGAGCTGATTTTACAGCACCTTAAAACTACTGTAGTCCTCTCAAGAGCAACCGGAGGCGAGTGAAGTAAGAGTCAATAAGTGTGGGATGAACATGAGAAAGCAAGTGAGAGAGAAAATCCTCTTTAAACCTACATCAGCAGCTTTTCCTGTAGCTGCACAAATATTTCCTGTTATTAAGAAAAAGAGGCTGAAATACCAGCCCTGTATTTCCATCTCTGTTTAGAGGTTCAACCACAACGCACCTGCCTGCATCAAGTCACTAGCTGAATTTTAGCCTCTATCTACAAGACTTCAAACTASTTGTTAACAGCAATTTCTGTAATCTGTAACTCTAAGAGACTATCATGTTGTCATGGCTCAGCAAGACCAAAAAAGAATTTCATTGATGTTTGCAAAGACAAGTGATATGGCTGAAAGCCCAGCTCTGCTCTTCTAAGCCAGAGAAGATATAATTTAACACTCTTGGACTCAGTTTTACCCTCACTATAAGCAAGTGACAACTTCCCAGTGAATTCAGTGGGCAGAAATCCAAACTCCCACTGTGAGCTGAGAGAAAAAGAATAATCTGCTACATGTGAGAACGTGACTTTGCCAGCATGCTAARAAGTGAGTTCCTAAGAGCACTACAGTATGAGTTTGGTTTTTTTTTTTTTTTTTTCAAACAAGCAAAGTATTAAGACACCCAAAGGACAAAACATCAATATAAAAAAAGCCAAGAGCTCTGCCAAGTTGCAAAACCTTTTAATGAATATACCCTTCTACTACTGGAAGCATTAGAGGCAATTTCCTTGAGGCAATGGAGAGAATAGTGCACAACAGAAAGGCCTGAAAATGGAAAAAGGAAGCAGACGAATGAAATTCTCTATACCCTTCCACCCAAAAGGAATGTGCTATTGCTTTTAAGACTCCTTTGTCATCACCATCTTAGTTACAACTGGAAAATTTTTGAGAGAGGCTCCTATCAGGGCTGTAGCATGCTACCCTGCTTTTCCACACTCCCTTGCTATTCCCAGCAGTAGCTGGTAGCTATGTTGCAATTCTTGAAGTATGTCCTCATAAAAGCAAAACCCGCAGGTAAGCCTCACGCATTTCTTTGCATGAGCTTTTTATGTGAGGTGTGAAACCTTGGGTAATTACTTGCCTCCAGCCACTCCTTAAAAAGCTTTTCTTTGTGTAGCTACAGGAGCCACAGCAGCTGCGCATTTAGCAGTTAAAGCAGCCTGGGTAACTAGGTTGTGTGGAAGGAGAAGCTGCATGCATTTTTTTTAAAAAACGCCAACAACCTGTTTACCCAAAGCAGGTCATGGAAACACTAACCAAAAATAGAAACTGCCCTCTATTTCAGCATAAAGCAAGAGTGACTAACAACACTCGTCTCGCACAGATGCACATGAAACATGCACCTTTTATGTCTAATTATCCCAGGGATCTGATAATGGGTTATTCACTGGGGATGTAGCTGCGTCAAACTTGAATGGGATTCAAGTATTGGGATGGGATTCAGACTGAGATTCAGAAGTGGATGACTGACTTCAGGATTGCTCTGACTTCAGGATTGCTCAAACAAAGGCTGCTGGTGTGGACTGCTGTGATATTTTGGTGTTTCGGTGCGGAAGGGGGAAAGTGGACGGGGGGCAAAACACTGCTTGACATTACGACAAAACATCACTTCTTCTATCCCTGCCGGGAAACTATTGGTAGAAGAACCACAACAGGCTGCCATCATTACTAAGTGCAATAGACTCACAACCCAAAAGCAACTGTAGTCCGCACTGTGTGTCCTCACAAGGAGATAAAGCTCTTCCCTCCTGTGGACAAACTCAGTATCACGCTATCTGCTCTAAACCATGGGACTGGAGTTATACTTGATGGTGGCCCTAAATATTTCACTGCCTTCTTAGCCAATCCCAATGGCTCCCTAGGTGCTCCTGGCCCTGTCTCACCTCCATCGATGTAGCCATTCCAATTCTCCTGCCTTGGGTTGCTGGTATGTTCTCTCCTCTGCCTGTAAAACTCCTGTGCAGAATAGTTTAATAAGCCCATGTGTTTATGACACACATTCAACCTCTGGACAGCAGACGCTTCAACAGTCCCCTCTGTCCCCTAAGAGAATTATCACCTGCCGCAGCAGCGACTTGGGTGAGGTAGGAGGACTGACCTGGCGCCACAGAGCAGGAGCCCAAGCCCTGGAAACAGATGCTTTGGGGAGGTGCCTCCTTTCCATAAAATCTGCCTATATAAACAGACTTCCAAAATATGCTGGCTACTGAATTAGTCCCTCCCAAACGCTAATCAGCATTACAAAATAAACTTAGGAAATACCCCACATCGGCTCCCAGCATGCCGCCTGCCTGCCGCATGAGCCCGGGAGCACTCGCCACGGCCGCTGGCTAGGTGGAGACCCCCGAGCCACGGGGTGTTTTCCAGCCTCAGCACTTCCTGCCGGTCAGACAGCAACGACAAGCGAGCGCTGCCACCCAGTGGCGACCGGGGACAAGTTCCGGCTGTGATCAGTACGTAAACTCTCTCGCGAAGGGTCTTTGTGGTCGCCTAATACAAGCGTTTTGCTCGGGCCAACTTTCATGTTGGAAGCTGCGCGTTCAAGTCCAACTCAGCTTATTTGGAAAAGGGCTGATATTTTTATAGAAGAAAAATGAGTTAAACTACATGTTATTCAGAGAGGCACTGAGAGTACTGTTTTGTTCAGGGGTTCTAAAAGAGACTCACAGCAGAAGGACAAACTAGCATGGTGTGTGCAGCTGGACATATTTTTGGCTTAAGCCAAGAAAGATTCCTATTACCTGACTTACTGACTTGTGGCTGTTACCAAAGAGCCTTCTCAGAGTCTCAGCATCAGATAAAACAACGGGGCAAGTTGGAAGAACAGCCTGCACTGGCGGCCCTCACAGCAATGGAGCAGGGAGAGCGGTGAAGAAGGGCCGCACTGTCACATCAATCACTACCAGGCCTCTGCCCTGCCAAGAGGAGCAGGGAGGCAGCACCCCCTTCCCTCTCATCCCAGCAGGGGAATGGAGCTAAAGGTGTTCATGGCAGGAGAGCACACGTAACAGGCACCAAAGCTTACGGAGGCTGCAGGAAGCAAGAGTTAGGGGCAAAATCATAAGTATGTGACCCCTCCGGGGGGTTTAAGAAGTACATGCAAAAATAAAAACAGCTAATTGCTGCCGCTGAAGGGGCAGCCCAGCAGTGCAGTGGGGATTTGAGAGCCAGCAGCTGTGTTCTGTGCCGCACACATGCGATCCTGGCTGCACTACGTGGACACCCACACTTCGGCGCTTCTCAATTTATGGTGGGAGGGACCAAGGGACTGAAATCAGTTTTGTTTACAATACCATACAACCATACAACCATAAAACCACCGAGYTTTGTATCAATTTACCAGAACAACATCAACTTTCTTGATGTTGTTCTGGTAAAAGCCCCCAGGAGCAATTGATTTTCATTCAAGAATGACTAGGGGACAAACCTATTAGCAACTTGGAGCCTGGAGACTAAACTCCAGGCAACCCTCCTGCTTCTGATGCTTTCCGAAGTCCTCCAAATGCCTTAGCCTAGGCTCTGAGCCACTGGCGTCCCYGGGATCGCTGCCGCCCTGCGTGCAGGGAGGCCGCGCGCAGTCAGCGGGAACAGACTGCCAGGGGATCTGACGGAGCAGAACGGTGCCACAGAAGGTTTTAAAATGTTTGCACATCCTCATCGGGGGAAGATGCCAAATCTCAGATYACTTTGCAAGTTAATGAAAAAAGCACCACTCAGATGAAGCCAATTTATAAGTCATATTAACAGACCTTCTTAAAAAGCAAAGTTTACTCAAAATACTGACATAAAGAATGATTTTAAAAAAATTCCCATGTTCTTTTTTTACAGTAAAACATACACACTTGAGAGTTTCAAAGGCTTTGTTGTTTTTCTAAGATGCCTTAGATCATAGTCTCATTAATTTTCTTTCTTCAAAAGCAGTTTTGATGTTGTAGCACATAAATAAATATCACCATAAGCCCTGGAAGTGCTTGGCTCTGGTGTCCAACCACAGCTCTCACTTTCTCKAAGTCCTTATCACAACCAGTACATGGGAAAGGTCCATCTCTCTATGGGAAAATGTGGAAGAACGTCCAGGAGATAGGTGATGGCAGCTAGCCACCCCCTGAGGGGRAAAGGCAGCATTAACGGGGCACGCTGACCCACAGTCATGAGGCCGAGCCCGTCTAGGGTGGTGCCACAATGGGGCCTTGAATCGCGACTGGCGATGAGCCCAGTGTGCTCACATGTGTGTGTACACTACATACAAACTTCAGTAAGTGCCCCTCACCCGAGTTACTCGGCATTCCCAGTGGTGCCAGGACTCTCCTGCTCCAGCACTGCCTCCATTGGGAAGTTGCTGGGGAGCCCCCACACAGACACAGAGGCACTAAACACCCCATATGGACTGCAACGTGCCCTGTGCTTGTGTGTGGCTGCTGCCCCTCAGAGCCTTACAGCAGGTACAGTCAGATGGATAGACAAAGAACAAAGCCATGGCCCAGAAGAGCACAGGGGAGGGCCAGAGCCAAGCAGGGACTGCTCTCCACAGTTTCCACACAGAGCTAGAAGCAGCTCGGAAGCTGCCCGGGCAATCAGTGTGGGCCCTGGCGACAGGCGTTCGAGCCTYGGATAACGAGATACCATCTTTGCAGCAACAAGTCCAACATCTGGAGACCTTTGTGTGTGAAGGCTGTAGCAGAGGAGCTGATTACAACCCAAGCTTGAAAGAGTGGGGAATGAACCCCTAGAGTGGAGCAATTAGCTTTGCCAGTGGCTAACGAACACTGTGTGCACTATGGCAAAGCCCCAGCTACAGCTGCCCAGGGGACAGCAGTAATGAGACCCTTCCAGCACCCAGAGGAGTGGGAGGCAGTATTTGGAGCAGATCATCTGACTCAGAGGTTGAAGCTGGATTAGAAGAACTGGTTACTCCCCAAGTCCCCCCTCCCGTGCAATTGAAGGGGGAGAGGCAAGTAGATGRGAACACACTGGAACAATCTAGGATGCATAACTCAAAGGAAATGCACAAATTTTTAGCTATTTTCCAGCAGCTACTGGGGGGTCTTTGTTAGCCTGGTTAGTGAGAGCATGGGCAGCAGGTTCTGGACCGCTCACCCTCTTGAAAGAGGAGGTGAATTTAACAAGACTCTTACCAACTGATGCTCAAGTGTTATCTTGCCCAACTAAACTTCTGTGCAGGATGGGTCAGGAAATGTTACTGTAGCTCCAATGCTATACCAATGGTTATGTGCTGCTGTGATGGGTGTTAACCCATCTGCAGGCGAGTTAGCCACTACGGTCAGAGCACACAGTACTTCTGAGCAAGGGATCAATGTGTTGCAGTGGCTAGGGGTAGCCAGKGGCTAGGGCTAGCAAAAGGAGATGAGAATGACTGGAGTGGAGAAAATTTAACGTGCCTTCAAGCCACTCCTACTTGGCCCAGTAATGCCAGCCACGGGGATGCAGAGGGCTTGGGTGGACAATGCAAGGGAGCTGGCACTTGCTSAACTGGGTGCTAAGCAAGTGAGAGTAGATTGGAACCCCATGGCAAGCAAAAGGGGCAGGGACTACCACGCTGCAGGGAAAGGCAAAGATGCAGCAGATGAGGGCTGACTTGTTGCAGGCAGGGRTGCACCATCCATCACTACTATATTKATATTTTTGAGAAAGGGAACAAATGTGTGAACAGTTATCATTGCAAACACAGGCTCTACAGGACCAAGGTGGGCTCCCACGTACAGAGGTTCTGGGGGCCAGACACCAGTGTGCAATTCTCAGGGATAGTCTGGAGGGGGCAGACAACAGCTATCCTTGAGAAAGAGGGCACTACTGTTCAGCACTGCCCTGCTCCCACTGCTATAGGACAAACCACGAGTTTTGGGGGGCCTTTGGAGGTTCTGGCAGACCTCTACACTCCACTCAGCATATTCAATGCAGCCACTACAGTTTTTGACTGAAAGAARTGGCAAGTGAAGTGGCAAGTGGACTCTGGTGGTCCAACACTTCAATCTATTCACTTCCAATGAGGGACAACCTTTCAAGCTGGAGGTAATGGTGATGAGGGATATGTTGTCTTGGGGGGCTGCAGCAGCAAGGTACCCATGTAATGTGAGAACCCGGTTTTCAGTCCAGTCCCCTGCAAGAGGTCACGGCAAATTATACACCTGTGGAAAAACAGCTGCCTATGACAGCGGCTCTGCAGGATACTGAAGCCATAGTGTGCAAGCCCTGCTTAAAAGGGAGATAAAGGTACAGGCACAGGCAACCAGTATATTCCTGGGCGGGACAGCGAGTGTGTCGCTCTATAGCATACAATTCTGCCACGGATACTATCTCTTTTGGCTCAGGAATGGGATATCAGTGGGCCAAACCAAAGGCTGCCTCTAACTCTTGATGAGGGTGAAGCACACCACCCKCTATGGATAGCTGGTCTACGGATCCGGTTACCACCATGGGCCGCTGCACAGCAGAACATAAACGATAACTCAGAGGAAGTCCCTTGTGGCAATGGGTTTGTGACAATGAGCTAACTAACGCTGTGTCAGTGTGACATGTTGACGCCCATCAGAACAGGAGAGATCCTTCAAACTCAGCATCATTCAGCAGGCAATYAGAGGACAACTCCCTCAGAGTCAGAGCAAGCTTGACAAGCACATGAACGGCCAGGGCATCGTGGCCTCACCACAGCTCAGGCTTGGGATCCATCACAAGCCTGTCCCATGATAGCGCTACACTGGTGTAAGACAGTGTGTGCTAACTGTTCCRCTTGCACAAAGATAACAAAAGTGCCTCTCACCAGCACATATGGTCATATGAAACATGGCAAACAACCCTTTGCAAACCAGCAAGTAGATTACTTAGGCCTGTTGACCTCCTCACAGGGATGAAATACAGACACTTAGGCTGTCCTTTTGTATGCCTATGCTACCTCCCATGTGAACCAAGCCTCCACTGTGTGGGGCTTTGAGCAACCCATGTATGCTTACAGTATTTGAAAAGACATGCAGAGACTGAGGTACCCATTTTGCAGGCCATGTAATACAAGAATGGGCTCAGAGATCACATGGGCCTTGCATATGCTGTACCTCTCTCAATCCAGTGGGTTACTACAGAGAATGAGTGCCCTGCTAAAAGAAATTGAAATGCTTATGCCCTTTMAGTGAGTATAAGCCAAACTAAGCCTAGCAATCCCTGCTTGGGCATTTGTAAAGCAAGGGGGCTTTGCCCATGGCATACTCRCCCCCAGGCAGGTGGAACTGTGTAAACGTGAGCACCTTATGCTTGCTGAACAATGAGTTAAAAGCTTATATTTCAGACATAGCTGCTCTTCACCGCATGTAGGGCTGTTTATACCTTTAACACTTGTTCAAATAGTTCCACTCTTATTGACCTCTTCTCAAGATTTGTCATGTCAGGCATCTATATCCACGCCAGTGAATGCCTCACAGGGAGCACCAGTACTGTGAGGAATTCTGATCCACAGTGCCAGAACGCCTGGAGTTCAGCAAACACCCTCCATACACACACAAGGCAGTATGCAGATACTCCTCGAAAGTGGCCTGGCACTGTTTCAGCAGACTGTCCAGGGGCAGTGCTCTTTCATGTCGGGTACATCATGTCTTTCCAACTCCCCATTGACAGGTTATCCCACCAGCACTTGTAAGTTGCTGTTGCAGTGCTGCCTCTTGCTGACCATGACAGGTACCGCTGATCCCTAAGACCAACCAGCTTCTCACATAAACACATGGACTTGGATTGCACAAAAATCAGCTAACCTCTCTGCTTTCTGCATGGCAGGAAGGCAACCAGTGGATGATGTCTTAACTACATGTTGCTTAGGTGTAACCAGCTCTACTCACGGTGTTGCAGAGAGAAACTTCAAAAAAAAAAATATATATATATATATTTCTGTTACTTCCATGGATTTATATGATTTAGGTATTCTTTCCCAAAAGACTCCTGAGCTCTGGGAGAAGGAAGTAGGCTTTGTATCTTCCGATTTGCATCACCTAAAGGAGATCCCAATGCACCAAGACAGGCTCTACCAACATACCTGAAGTCCTGCCAGCATTTTGTGATCCACACAGTCTATGGTGCATCATGCTTGCAGAAGTAGTTGTGCTGTGCCTTGTATATTCATCCGTACCTCATGTATGTAGCTTTCCCTTGTTATCACAAAAAAAAGGGCAAAAATAACATGAAAACTGCCTGAGCACACCATGCAACCAACACAGGTATTGGTCTGATTTCTTTCTTTTTATGAGCTGCTGCAGACAGCTCATCAAGAAAAGCTCCCGAGCAGAAGGCTGGTCCTTCCGCAGCAAGGCCTGTCCTCACCGCCTCTCCCCAAGCGCAGGGAAACCTCTTTCCTACCACGTAGCCGCTTGCCCAARCACACAACACAGCAGCTCTGGCTAAGCTCAGCAGCTGAAAGGTGAGCAGAGACAAATTAAATCACGCTTTTAGTATAAATTTTTAAAAGTTACAGAGAAGCCTTCCAAATTATTACCATCAAAATGAAAAAAGTAAGTATAAATGAGCCCAACATGCTGAAGCACTTCCACAGGCATTCCTCTTTTGCAAAACAGTTCTCTTTTATCCTCGAATGACTTTCTGGAGGATTTGGATCAGGCCTACCCATAATTTCTGCTGCCTTCACCCCAAACGGGAAAGCAGGAGGGCAACGAGCGTGACCGTTACTGGCCGTTACCCGCCACCAACGGCCGCCCAAGGGCCGCGCGGCGGCGGGCGGCGCAGGATGTGAGCTCACGGCRCCGCCCCTTCCCCCGCCCGCCTCGTGGTGCCGGTTCCGCCGCCGCCGCGGCCCGCCCGGTGCATCCCGCGGCCCGTGGGGAGGGGCGGGCGCCGGCTCTGCCCGCGGCCGGTGAGCGCGGGGCCGGGCCGGGGCTGCGGGGCGGCCTGCGGCGGGCGGGCGGGCTGGCGGAGCTGGGGGGAGGGAGGGAGGGAGGGGATCCGTAACTGCCCGTGGCCCCGCGGAGCGGCGGCCTCCGCATGGAAATATCCCGGGTCTCGGAAATCCCATTTTTCCAGGTTTCCGCAGGCGGCCCCGGCGTGGCGCTGCCACCATGGGGAACCAGCTGGCTGGCATCGCCCCRTCTCAGATCCTCTCGGTGGACAGCTACTTCTCCGACATCCACGACTTCGAGTACGACAAGAGCCTGGGGAGCACGCGCTTCTTCAAGGTGGCCCGAGCCAAGCACCGCGAGGGCCTCGTGGTGGTGAAGGTGTTCGCCATTCAGGACCCCACGCTGCCCTTGACGAGCTACAAGCAGGAGCTGGAGGAGCTGAAGATCCGGCTGCACTCGGCGCAGAACTGCCTCCCCTTCCAGAAGGCCACCCTGTCCGAAAAGGCCGCGATGCTCTTCAGGCAGTACGTGCGCGATAACCTCTACGACCGGATTAGTACCAGGCCATTCCTAAATAACATTGAGAAAAGGTGGATAGCTTTCCAGATCCTTACCGCGGTGGACCAAGCACACAAATCTGGGGTCCGCCATGGGGATATTAAAACTGAAAATATTATGGTGACCAGCTGGAACTGGGTTCTCCTCACGGACTTTGCCAGTTTTAAGCCAACTTACCTCCCTGAAGACAATCCCGCCGACTTCAATTATTTCTTTGACACCTCGCGGAGGAGAACGTGCTACATCGCTCCCGAGCGCTTTGTCGACGGCAGTATGTTTGCTACGGAGCTGGAAAACATGCGGGATCCTTCGACGCCGCTGGTAGACTTGGCAAACAGCAATCAGCGAACAAGAGGGGAGCTCAAACGTGCRATGGATATCTTTTCTGCAGGTACTTGAGCAAGCCACAAAGATCTCTGGGTGATTTATGGTGGGATGTCATGGTGCAGGAAAGCTTTTTTTGACTGCTTGTTCTGGTTTTGTTTTGTTTTGTTTTCCCCTGTGGGCTYAGAGAACATTAGGTAGCAAAACTTCCTCATTTTAAATATAGGTATGACAACAGCCCCAAATCATTTATCCACAGAAATAGCAGGGGCCCAACAATAGGCTGCGTAAATCACGTGCATCACCATGCTGGCGGAGCAGGAAGAGTGCGAGCTGTCTTATTTTGGCACAGCCCTGCTCTGGAGAAGAAGCAGTGCTATGAGCCACGGCCCTCGCTCCTCGTGCAGCCGAGGTGCTGAGGACACGTCGTAGGCTGCCTCAGCGGGGCCCAGGAGGGTCTCTGTCCCAGGGGGCTGTTGCTGCCCTGCCTGAGGCCCAGCTGTCTGTGAATTAAGTTGGCTTTCGGGGCAGTTTGTCAATATCAACTTTAGCAGCCCCTTCTCATTTCATCTGTCTCAGAGACAGGGAGTCAGATAACTCAGTAAACCCCTGTCATTATAATCCCACTCACAAACATGTGATGCAGGCGTATTTTGGGAGGCTGTCTTGAATTCTAGGCCTGAAAGATGTAAGTTTGGTTCTCTTAGAAAAACAAATGAAAGTCTGAATGTAAAGGCAAGCTTGCTTCCTTTTACAAGCTGCTCCACGGAGACAACCTTCCCTGATTTAGTGAGATGCTGAATGCTGGAAAGAAATTACCGGCCTGGGAGAGGGGCCCTCTGAAGGAAAGCATGTCTAGCCTTGTGTGTGCAGTAGGGAGGCTGCGTCTGGGCTCCTCGTGATTTCTCACAGTGATCATGAACTTGCCTCAATCAGTGTGTGCCATCTCTCAGCATCGCCACAGAAGCAGAAGTGACTTCTGTGCCTTCTGTAAAAGGGGCCAATAGTTTGGCCCCAGTCAGGCCTGGTCCGTGATGGTTTCCTGGCGGTCGTCTTCCGTGTGACAATAATCTGGGTTCCTTTTCTGGTGGTTTATTTTCTAGTTGGCAAGTGATTGAAGTCAGTGCCTCATGTTTCCTGATTGCAAACTCCTCTGCTGTTGGCATGTTTAAAATAGAATACTTGGAAGACGTGCAGGCGTCAAGTACAAAAGTCAGTTTTTGGAGACTGAGGTGCTATCCCTTTTCCCCAGCTGGTTGGGCAACCCTTTTGCCTTATTTTAAAATGATCTAAGAGTCATGTGAGGTATGTTCTTGTCTGCATATGGGCAGCAGAGGTGAAGTGGCTGTTCTATAACCCCCTGATATCTTTGCCTTTCTTTTTCTCCAGGCTGTGTAATAGCAGAGCTCTTCACAGAAGGCGTACCCTTGTTTGATTTATCGCAGCTCTTGGCCTACAGAAATGGCCTCTTTTCCCCTGATCAAGTCCTAAACAAAATTGAAGACCGTTGTATCAGAGAACTGGTAAGAATGGACTGCAGAGCTGTTTGTGTGGTTTGGTTGCAGTTTAGTTCACGTATGTGGTGATTGCTTGTTGGTTTGGCATGCTTTTTTGATTGTTTGTTTTCTTTTTGCATTACAAATATCTAAACCTTTAACCTTTTTCTCCTGCTCCCTCCTACCTCTGCCTTTCTCAAGGTGACTCAGATGGTCCATCGCGAGCCAGATAAACGTTTAGCAGCTGAAGATTATTTGAAACAACAACGTAACAATGCATTTCCTGAAATATTTTACACTTTCCTCCAGCCTTACATGGCCCAGTTTGCCAAGGAAACGTTTGTATCGGCAGATGAGCGTATATTGGTCATACGTAAAGATCTGGACAACATCATTCACAATCTCTGTGGGCATGACCGCACAGAGAAAGCCGAGGGAGAGACAAAAGAGAATGGGCTGGTTATTCTAGTGTCTGTGATAACTTCCTGTTTACAGACTCTCAAATATTGTGATTCCAAACTGGCTGCTTTGGAACTGATTCTTCATTTAGCGCCAAGATTAAGTGTAGAGATTCTGCTGGATCGTATTACTCCTTATCTGTTACATTTCAGCAACGACCCTGTGCCCAGGGTGAGGGCAGAATCCGTGAGGACACTAACTAAAGTTCTTGCTCTGGTCAAAGAGGTGCCACGCAACGATATTAATATTTACCCAGAGTACATTCTGCCAGGCATCGCACACTTGGCCCAAGATGAAGCCACTATCGTCCGACTCGCATATGCTGGTGAGAGGAAACCCAACCAAAACTCCAAATATTGTGTCCTAATTGTGTTCTCCACTGCCCAATATCATCATGCAGCTTGCTGTTTGCTTCACAGTTCATCTTCCCAGAAGCCTCATAAGTGGCTGCAAGTAAAGCTACCATTGCTGCCTTAAGCTAATTGGCGTAGGTGGTGGCAGCAGCTTAGTACTTAATGAGGGTTGATTGTATTAATAAACGAGTTTCCAATCTAGATCTGTACCCAAAGCAAATAAGACAATTGGGTATCAAGAAGCTGGAACTTTCTATTAGATGACTTTTAAATTAAAATTCATTTTCTCTGTAGTTCTAGGTGTGAAAACAGCTTGCAGAGTGTATGTTCTGGCCTGGGACCTGGACGTAGCTCACTGCAGATCTGCTCACAGCTGAGATGAGGGGTTGGAGCGGTAGAGCCCCGTGCTGCTGGGAGCAAGGCCAGCTAAACAAGAGTGTTATAAAACGAAGGGTGTGAACAGGGCTTTCTGGGATTGCCTGCTATATGCAGCTTTTATTATCTAAATTGGCATTTCATTAGATCAGATTGTTTATTTAGAGTGGACTGCTTGCAGTGAGTAAACATAAAATTAATTTAGAACATCAGTTTGTTGTTACATTTCACAGTTATTTTCCTACAAAAATGAAACCTGGTATTCAGTGGCAGAAATCTTATTATTTGCTATGTGAGGCTGGCTTATATCTTAGCAGATTTTTTTTGTACTTTTAAACTAAACTGAAATGGGGAAAAAGGCTAAAAAAAAAGAAAATATTTTTCTGCAAGTACAGAAAGATATCAGTACCCCACAGACTTCAGTTGCACCCGCTTAAATATTCTTCTTTTCAGTGATTTGAGTGGTTTCTAATTTCAAAATGAGTACAGCTCAAATATTTGCAGTAATATGGAGTAATATGCAGTAATATGGACTATGAATTATAAATGATTCCGTCTAAATGTGGACTGCCTTCATTTCAAAGAGCTTTTCCTTTGTATAAAAAGCCTTTTTTAAGTATAATTTTATTTATATTTTAATCCTTGAATGAACTTATATGACACGACACTTTTTAAAGGTGGCCAAATTGGTGACTAACAAGATTTGACCTGCCCTTGGACTGCTCCGATTGGCACCTGCTGTTGCCTTGGACGAAGTTCAGAACGACTGCTTAGGTCGGACTTGTGCCTTGACAGGATTATTCCTGTGCCAGCACTGGCCTGGCCCATACAGTCTAAGTTGCTTCAGCAGCTTCCAAGCAGTGTAGGTCTGTGCCAGATTGTCTGGAAAGAGATGAGGGAGCATGGTCTTAAAGCTGGAATCCAGTCCTCAAGAAGAACCCTGTTGTTACCCTCCAGGGTAATAAATACGCATCCTGAAGTGCTTTCTTGTGGTGTTTTTGTTGCAGTCTGCCATGCTGACATCTTAGTTATTTTGGGTTAATTGTCCTTTAAGTTCCGTGATCGTTACCTAATCGTTTAGGCTGGCATTAGGTGACATCTAGAGCTATTCTAGATGACTAAAACTAGTTGTGATTATATTTTATGTCCTTTTAATTTTTCCACTCTTTTACATGACTAAAGTACTGTGTAATTTGATGTATCTGGCCACCTTCACGGGGACTAGAGACATACTGAGCCAGAGCTGAAGTGGGCAGACAGAGTATATACTATAATTTCAGAGTCATTTGCCCACAATTCCTAGTATTATCAGTGGTAATGGTGTCTGTGGTAAAATAATTCCCCCAGGAGCGCCAGGCTGATGTAAAAAGTAGAATTTGTAACCAAAATGTTTTTCTTTGCAGAAAACATAGCCTTGTTGGCAGAAACAGCTCTGAGATTTCTGGAATTAGTACAGCTGAAAAATTTGAATATGGAAAATGAACCAAATGGTGAAGAAATGGATGAAACATCTCATCCTAGCGATAATTATGACACAGGTAATGCCTTTTCTACCTACTCTGGGCTGCTTATTGGAGGTTTCCTGGAGAGTGCCAGTAAACTTCTGAGTTGAGAAGGGCTTGCAGTTAAAAATGTCATTTTTGTTGTGGGCTGAGTGGATAAGTCTCTAATTATTTATAGTTGGTAAAGAATCTGTACATGCTCCATCTGTGAGGGGAAGACATGTTTCAAATGATTTTAAATATCCTGTAACTGTTTAAAAAGGGAAATCCCCTCCAAATTTCATCTCTTATGGTGTTATTTTTTTGCAATTGCTTAGCTGTGACAGAAAGGAAGTCCTGTTGTACAGAGTGTATTTCTAAGGGAAGTACTGTCTTGCATCCCTCCAAAGAGCTGGAAGATGAAAGAAATGATGTAATGAAGAAAACAGTTTGAATAGTTCTATTCTTTCTAGCCTTTTAAAAACAAGTATGAGAAATTGGAATGCAGAATTTTTTCATRTGACTAATGAACAGATTTAGCCAGTTAACTCGTCTTTTGATAGGCTGTGAGCAAATGTTCATCTGCCAGCAAAGCTGGGATAGCAACGCCTGAAAATTTTGTGTTGAGAACCTGCCTTGTGTTGCCTCTGATACTGGATCCTGCACCAAAAGTCTGAAGTCTCTTGTAAACCAGTCCTTGGGGTTCTTGTGATTGTGCTGTCGTCCATTTTATGGGGTCAAGATGTTTTTTGGTGACATCTCAATTTAAGCCCTTTGGCAGTGGGTGGCATGTATGTGCACATATTGTTTCTTGAGTATCCACTCTGCTGTCTTGCAGAGCTGCAAGCCTTGCATGAAATGGTCCAGCAGAAAGTTGTCACTTTGCTAAGTGACCCAGAAAATATTGTGAAACAGACACTAATGGAAAACGGGATAACACGTCTCTGCGTCTTCTTTGGACGCCAAAAAGCCAATGATGTTCTTCTGTCCCACATGATCACTTTCTTGAATGATAAGAATGACTGGCACCTTCGGGGAGCTTTCTTTGACAGCATTGTTGGTAAGTATTTGGTTTTGGCCAGKCAGCTAATTATATAATTAATTCTGTTCTTATAGATGCTTGAAACTATTAATAGTCATAGAAAAATCCTTCCTTTGGAAAAATCCTTGGATCAAACAGGAAACACTGTAAATACAAATATCTAATTTTTACATAGGCCCTGTATTTAATAATAATGAGACTGAGGCATTTAAAGTTTGCTTAGGCTAACATCAAAAAGCTTAAATGCTTTTTCGTTTTATATTTTTTGGGTTTTTTGCTCAACTACTTCTTAAAAAGCTAAATTATGACAAATCATGACACTTCTGTAAGCTGGTTAGTAGATACATCACTTTATGTGTGCAGTCCTTTGAACTGTTTCTATGACGAAAATTATGCATCAATTTAGGCTGAAATTATAAATTGATAATATTTTTAGTGCTCTAAAGCCTCATTATTAGATCAGGAAACTAAACATTTTTTTAAAAAAAAAAAATCACTGAATTCATACCTTTTCTATCACTGTTTAATAAATTTAGTGGATCCATGTTGTGCTAAAATATTTCATGTGAATATTACTGAGAGTCTCTGCTCAGGCTTTGCAGATTGAGAAGCCTTTTCCTTAGCAGACTGCAGTACCACTGCTACTTTTGCTCTACAACAGGAAAAAGGAGCGGGATAAAACTTCCATTGGAGTTGTCATGAGATGCAYACGCTGTGTTATAGCTGGAAGCTGTTAAAGACTGTGCTGGCAAACCTGGCCAGGGTAAAATGCTGACACCTGAGAGAATTATTTTAGGAGGAGCAATGGGGTGGCCCAAGCACAGGTCTCAGAGCTTCTTGATTTCTTGCAGAATGCACAGATAGGATATAAGACAGATAGGATATAAGACAGTATGTGATAAAGCCAAGAAAAATCATTTTTCTGAACTTTTATGACAGCAAATAATGTGAGAATAGTTAACAGAAAATCTTGCAAGAACTTAAGACTAGAAGACAATTCTAAAAGTTAGTTTTTGACTTTTAGTGATGCTTTAGTGGATAAATGCACAGCTGTTACAGGCTTTACTTACTGCTGTTCAGATTGCTGCTACTGGTAAACAAAGACAAGTCCTGCCAAGGGAACCTCTCATCTTCCTTCCTTTGTCYCTTTTCCTGGGGCAGTGCATCCCCACTTCTTGGCTGCTGTTACTGCTGCTTTGTTTCAGATTTTCGTTGGCCAGCCATGGGTTTTTATCCATCCTGGGCAGG
Organism: Eudromia elegans; assembly: GCA_003342815.1. Lineage (NCBI taxonomy): Eukaryota > Metazoa > Chordata > Aves > Tinamiformes > Tinamidae > Eudromia > Eudromia elegans. Next base: position 1,902,796 of record PTEX01000081.1, read on the forward strand.
AGTCTGCTCTTGTCAAACACATTTCAGATTGTTGGCCAGACTTTATGTGGAAAGCACTTTCCTCCTTTTACAAAGACATTTCTGTTTGTTTGTTGTTTATTTTTTAATTTCAAGTGTAGAAGATTTAGGCATTGTGACATTACCTCATTTAACTTTTCATATTTTGCTGTGCAGAATATCAATTTTAAACTTTGGGGAAGGCAAGGAAGTACTACTATGGATTTTTATAAGTTGTTTTTATGTTTCAGGTGTTGCTGCTTATGTTGGCTGGCAAAGCTCATCAATTCTGAAGCCTCTGCTTCAGCAAGGTCTCAGCGATGCTGAGGAATTTGTCATTTATAAGGCCCTCAACGCTCTTACTTGTATGTGTCAGTTAGGGCTCTTGCAAAAGCCCCATATTTATGAATTTGCTTGTGATATTGGTAAGTTGGCAAATTGGAGACTAGCTTGTTTTTCTAATTAAGAAAAGAAATACTACATTAAGCACAAACTTACGGCACTGTTCTTGAATCTACTGGGAGTTGTATTAATGAACTGTTTTGCCTGGACAGTGCTAGTGCCCAGGAGTCTGAAATAATAATTTTCATGAATGAATTGGAATTGTCTTCCCAGACCAACTCTCTCCCCTCCAGTCTAACAATCTTCTGGTTTTGGATCTCTGCTTATTCCTGGTGTCAACCTCCAGTCAAGAGAAATTCCTGGTTACTTTTGGAAGTGATTCAGACACACTACCTGCAAACTTTCTCTTATCTGTCAGCCTTTGGAAGGGCACCATAAAATCTCATTTAACTCATACATGGTCTGTAATAGAAGCTCTTCCCTGTTTCCCCATGAGGCTTATTAATTTACAAGATTTACTTCTTATTTATGGAAAAGACAAACTTGATACTTGATCTCTTTCTTCCTAATGTTATGGCTTTTAAATGCCCTAAAAAATTTGGGCAGACTCATGACAGTCCTTTGATTACAACTGTTTAAAAGTCACCTAATTTTGTTGTATGTCTGATCCTGACAAGAACTCTTAATGATATTCTTAGGATACAAATAGTGGCCATTCAGGGAGGGCAAGAAGAAATRAAGAATTTCCTTAAAAATTGTAGATAATCCTAGGGAAGGAAAGGAGGATGTTACAGGCTGCCAAATACAGGATGATTCTCTTTGTTTAGTCTGAGTGACCTGTTTTAACAGCCTGATTTTCTTTCAGCACCTTTCCTATGCCACCCTAATCTTTGGATACGTTACGGTGCGGTGGGATTTATCACTGTTGTGGCACAATATTTAAATATTGCTGATGTCTACTGCAAGCTAATGCCATACCTGCATCCCTTTATCACACAGCCAATAATACAGGTAACACTTAAATATTGATGTAAGTATATTCACCAGTCATAAATCTTGTCTTGGCCATGATGCTGAGGATAAAAGTATTTTCTTTTYATTAAGGTTAGAGATAATATATTTTCTGGATTTCTGGTAGCAGATACTGACAGATATGGCTTCTCTACCTTGTTTGCAAGCAATCTGTTGCAGTATCATGCTAGTTTATCAGGGTCTAAAAGGCATGAAAGATTTGCTGTGAAAAGTGCTAAAAATGCAATTGTTAGTACAATATGTTAAGTCACTGCAGAGCAGCCCGTGCTTAGTCACGGTCTGCGTAACGTTGGCGCGTGACTATATAGACATCTTTGGGAGTAACTTTAGGATATGTATAAGCATCTTTGGGCTATTATAACAGAGAGAAAACCAGATACAATTTCAATATGTACATTGAAAAGTACTTTAACTCTTTCATAAACTGCAAAGGTTTAATTGTGTTAAAATGTTTTTTCTTGTTTACATCTTCCTAGATGACTTTTGCTACATCTTAGATACTGGTTGTTCATTTCCCACTCTGTTAAAATCTTTTCATTGCTGCAAAGCACAAAATATAGTAAAAAAGTAAAGGATAACATTGAGTAGGAGTATAATAAACTTCCACTTTGAACTCATTTTGAAGTTGTTTTTCATGTGGTCAGTCAGTTATGAGGAGCAAATTGTAGTAATCTTCCCTCACTGTTGTGAAGAAAGAATTTCAATCACCTCCCTAAGACTTAGAAGTAATAAGTAATTAAAAATAAGTAATTATTTTGAGCATTCAGACTTGTACACCGATATTGTGGTCATAGTTTATGGCCAAATTAGGCTTAGTAGTGTAGCTCTGAGCCTGCAACTTTGTTTGTGTCCCATGAATATGGATTTCTCTGCCGCTGCCACGATATTAAGACCTGCCCTCAAAACGCTGAAGATGAAACACTAAACGTGTGTATATTGAAAGGAATGTTAGGGCTGCAAGGAGTCTGGGTGCGTGCAAGATTTCACCTCCAGACATGTTCTCTGGACACAAGTAGACACTGAATCAAGACCGTTAAAATAGAAACCTGTTGTTTTGTGTAATGGTAACAAACAATATTTAATGACTCTCTCAGATTTAATAGTTCTAAATTATGCCTTAGTTCATTAGTTTCTTGTGGTTGTTTACTCAAAGCATATTAGATTAGTGTTACAGCTCATCCTGGCTGCTGTTTCCAGGCAYATGGAGGAGAAGAAGGTGCTCAGGAGTAGCCAGCATGGATTCACCAAGGGGAAATCATGCTTGACTAACCTGATAGCCTTCTATGACGGTGTGACTGGCTGGATGAATGAGGGCAGAGCGGTGGATGTCATCTATCTGGACTTCAGCAAAGCTTTTGACACTGTCCCTCACAACATCCTCCCGGGCAAGCTCCGGAAGAGTGGCATAGATGAGTGGACAGAGAGGTGGATTAGGAATTGGCTGGATGGCAGAGCTCAGAGGGTGGTAATCAGTGGTGCCAAGTCCAGCTGGAGGCCTGTGGWTAGTGGTGTCCCCCAGGGCTCAGTCCTTGGTCCGGTCCTGTTCAACTTATTCATTAATGACCTGGATGAAGGGATGGAGTGCTCCCTCAGCAAGTTTGATGATGACACCAAACTGGGAGGAGCAGCTGATAGCCCTGAGGGCTGCGCTGCCATCCAGAGGGACCTGGACAAACTGGACAACTGGGCAGTGAGAAACCTTATGAAATTCAGCAAGAGCAAGTGCAGGGTCCTGCACCTGGAGAGGAATAACCCCAGACACTTGTACTGGCTGGGGACCAACCTCCTGGAGAGCAGCYCYGYRGAGAGGGACCTGGGCGTCAYGGTGGACGACAAGTTGACCATGAGGCAGCAGTGTGCCCTCGTGGCCAAGAAGGCCAATGGGATCCTGGGGTGCATTAAGCAGAGCGTCTCCAGCAGGTCGAGGGAGGTGATTCTGGCCCTCTACTCAGCCCTGGTGAGGCCGCACCTCGAGTACTGTGTGCAGTTCTGGGCTCCCCAGTGCAGGAGGGATGTGGAACTGCTAGAGAGAGTCCAGCACAGGGTTACAAAGCCCTATGAGCAAAGGCTGGGCCAGAGCTGGGACAGAGCTGGGCCTCTTTAGCCTGTAGGAGTCTGAGAAGGGACCTCATCAGTGTGTACAAGTATCTCAGTGGAGGGAGTGAGGAGGATGGGGCCAGTCTCTTCTCAGTGGTAGCCAGCAATAGAACTAGAGGAAATGGCCAAAAATTGGAGCTCCAAAAGTTCCACAGGAACTTGAGGAAGAACTTCTTAACAGTGAGGGTGACAGAGCCCTGGCACAGGCTGCCCAGAGAGGTGGTGGAGTCTCCTTCTCTGGAGATCTTCAAAACCCACCTGGACACCACCCTGTGCCMCATGCTCTAGGAGACCCTGCGTGTGCAGGGGGATTGGACTAGATGACCTCTAGAGGTCCCTTCCAACCTTAAGCATYCTCTGATTCTATGATTCTACTTAGTTACATATTTGAGCATCCTTATGCTCTTGTGTGTATAGGAGGAAACCCAGTAAACTGACAGACACAGGGAAAGATATCTTGAAATTTTTGCAGTGATTGCTACAGCRTAAATGTAGGTCAAATCATGACAAAGTTTGAAATAGCCATTGCACCAGCAGTATAATTTATAATTCCATACACACACTGTGTACAGTACCAAGCTAAAATTTTCTGCTGTGAGAGGAAGGGAATRTGAGAATGAAGGAAATGTCATATGACCAATACTGGGAAAGGTCTTGCTTCTGAGAAAGAAATTGAACCTGGGATACTGGCAGAATCATGTGCAAGAAGATTGAAAATCTAAAATGGTTTTTCTCATTGTGAGAAAAGAGTTTGAAAGCATCTCTTTCATGATAAAGCTAAAGCATTATTAGGGCTTGCTTTCAGAGGAAGAAACCTCTTTTATTTACAGTTGCTAACTTTCAAGGTAGTAAGCAAAAATGAAACCGTTGTAGATATAAGACAACAGCATTTACTGTTAGATTCCTTGCTGACTACTGATTTTTTTTTTTAATTGCAGATAGATAAAGAAATAGTCCTGCTAAGTGTACTTAAAGAACCCGTCAGCCGTTCCATATTTGATTATGTCTTGAGATCAAAGGATATCACAAGCCTCTTCAGGCACCTTCACATGCGTCAGAAGAAGAGGAGTGGAGCTCTCCCTGACTGCCCACCACCAGAGGACCCTGCCATTGCACAACTGCTGAAGAAGCTGCTTTCACAAGTGACTATTTCTTAMTTTGTACATTAAAAGTCAGGCTTGAGACTCTTGTGCCCTTTGTGCCTGCACAGAGCCTTATCTTTCAGGCATGCCTCTGAGGGACTGCCARCCCCATGCTGTGATCATTTGAACCATTGACTTCCCTGATTTCAGTAGATGATTATAGGAGAAAGAGTTGAGAAATTAAGGAGGAATCTTAAAAGATCTGTCTGAGATAGGGCAGCTGCATATCTGGATTTCCCAAACATATCATTGTTTTAAAGTCTTTGGTTGCATGTCTCAAATTTCTGGCACATCTGAGATGTATGAGTTTTACAGACATGCAGTGGATTGGAGTGTAAGACACTGAGAATTAGATGTGTATTAAAGAGTGCTGAGGCCAAAGGGAGATAGAAAGCTTAGAGAATTACAAGACAAGAGGTGCACTAAGAGTCACCAACCCAAAGCACTGAGAACTGTAAAGGGGAAGGACTTGCAGCCRTGTGGGTTAGGGTTCCTCCTATGGCTTATGAACTGCAAGTCTGGTGCAGCAGCCAAAGTAGTATTTTGCACTGGACAGCGATACTTAAACGCTGTATGCCTGTGCACCATTCCTGAACTCGCTTCCAAGGAGGAAGCRTATTATCTTACACTATAGCAGCTCACACAAAGACTCCTATGAATGATGGATTGCTATACTGAGTTTTAGGGATGYGTTCGCTTACTTCTCAGACAAGTCATTAATCTTACTGATTCATACATGTTCATGCTTGATGCATGTTCTCGTTCACAAAAGAAATAATAATATCTTTCCTCTTATCCTGTAGGGCATGACTGAAGAGGAAGAAGATAAACTATTAGCACTGAAAGATTTTATGTTAAAATCAAATAAAGCTAAAGCCAATATAGTGGATCAGAGCCATCTGCATGACAGCACTCAAAAAGGAGTGATTGACTTGTCAGCTCTGGGAATAACTGGGAGACAAGTGGATCTTGTAAAAACAAAGCAGGAGCCTGATGACAAACGTGGTTGGTAGATTTTGTACTCTTTACAGATAAATAAAGTATAGTCTTTCTTTTAGGGTCAGAGAGTGAAGACTTTAATGTATTAGCATTTTTACCATCCTTTGTGAGTTTGCAATCATAAAAAAGCACAGTTTCTCCATAGCTTGCTGCTATTTATAATGTGAGGAGCTGGCATGCTCTATGAATCCGTGAAAGAGGAGAATATTTACTTCCAAAGGAATTCTAACTTACCTTGACTCCATGTGCAATAGCGGCATGCACAGATTGTCCAGCTGATTGTGACAAATGGAACTAGTTGCCCATGGTAGTCCAATGTAAGAGTATTTTTCTCTATTAACTATATACATAATAAGTTAGTATATAGAGAGTGGACTTCAGTTCAAGACTGAAAGTCTTGACCAAGTTAAATGGACATTGGGATGATTATGTGTCTATTTTTCTCTTTTATTTTTTTCCCCCTAAACTGCTTGCAGCTAGAAAACATGTAAAGCAAGATTCGAATGTAAACGAAGAATGGAAAAGCATGTTTGGATCCTTGGAACCATCCAACATCTCTCAGCCCATACCCAAAGGACATGGGCAGACTACTGATCCTGAAGCCGTCCAGGCAGGGAAACCACTTCGGTCAGAGTCCTCAGCAGGCATTTGTGCCACTTTGTCATCCTCCCCACAGGTACTGCTGAATATTACTGCTTTTGCATCTCAGACTGAAAAAAAAAAAAAGAGTTATTTTAAAAATTAGTGAGACTACGCTGACACTGCTTTCTTGTATTGTTTGAAGGTTATTTTATATCTGTGCTGTGCTGTGCCCTGGCATTTTTGGTTTTTTTCAGCAGAGTAGCTAGCTTTCAAATTGTTATTTTCGAGATCTACATTGTCACTCTGTCAGAGTTAAGAGCAATAACTACTTCTATAATATTGAGGTGTGCACAGCATGTTGCAGTTTTACAAATAGACTCCATAACGGACTAGGTAAAGAGGGTAGAAGAGGTAAATGGTTACCTTTTTCTTTAAATAATATTWTTTCACTATTCTTGATTGTTTTGCAAAGACATGTTTTGCCCGAGTTTGTATCATAGTGGCTCTGAAATTAATATATTGTTTTCTTCAGTTGGGTTGCTTTTGTATAGCAATGTTCAAGCCAATCACTTCTGCAAACACTATTTTCTTTGTTGCGCTATTTCGTGACTGAAACAAAGAAATCTACTTAACGAGACCCATTAATTTTAAGAGCAGGATTTATCTGTGTGCGCGCATGTGCACAGAATATGATGTATGCATTTTTAAGTGCTTTTGTCTTCTAGGCCACTGATGGGATGGTTGCTCAGCCTAGGAAACCAACTATCCAGGTCTTGAGCAGTACTGCCTCCCCTTCTGCCTACCAGTTACGCACCACCACTTGCAAAACTGAACTGCAGCAGTTGATCCAGCAAAAACGAGAGCAATGTAACGCAGAAAGACTTGCTAAACAGATGATGGAGAATGCAGAGTGGGAGAGTAAACCCCCACCTCCAGGTAAATCCCAGGCCACTGAGGTTATTAGACAAAAAAAAAGGAAGAAAATATTCTGAGTCAAGATATAATCATCCCGGGGGAAAATGGAAAACAAAACAGAAAGGAAAATATGAAATTATCCATTTAGGAAACACCCTTGCTAGGCAAAATACTTATTGGCAAAATATATACATGACCTATGAAAGAGGGTCTGGATCTTTACCTGTGTAGTAACCTGCTTTGGAGCCCTGTGTGTGCTCTCTGTTCCTGTGAGTTTTCCATAGTGGGACAGGGTGTGTGGCAGGTGACTTGCCATCCTGTAGCTCAGTTTGAGCAAGGGGAGAAGTGCTGCACTGGGAGACAGGAAGTTAATTTTTGCTAGGGGTCATTTCAAATTCTCAGCCATCCTGCATGAACATAATAATAATTTGGCCAGGTTTTCTTGCATGTTGGCAGATGTCCCAGGCTGGCCTGTTTGATCCACCCTTGCTTACAGAGGGGCAAGCCCCTGCTAACAATGATGACAGGTCCCCAACCACCAACAGAAGATGTGCCCCCCTGCAATGTAATGTTGCTTTCAGAGAGGAAGAGGAGACATTATTACCTCTTGTTCTCCTTCCAAAAAGGAGCGAAGAAAACACTGAGCTTGAGATCTCGGACATCTTCCYATGGCCCAAGTTAATTTTTGAAGCTCCAAACTGAGATTGGAATTACCCAATTAGTCCTGAGAATTTTCTCCAATCCACATTCTTGTTCMGGGATATTCCATGTGGAGATGCCAGGCTGCCTTCAAATAATGGGAGCTCCTGTGTTTAAATTACAGATGTTGGGAGCCAGACCCATACTAGCTAAGCTTGCAGTAGTTAACAAGGTAATGCTAAAGTCAACAGAAGGTGAATCTAGGATCAGTGAACCCCTCTAGGCATATATAGTTACCACATCATCTTAAGGGAAGTAGTTAGAAAATCATCAGGAAAATGATCCAACCAGATAACACTGTGTATTGTAACCCTGAGTCTGTCACTTAAGCACTCTACAGTCAATCCAGGAACTCAGTCTGCTCAGATATGTTGCTCGTTATGTATGTTTTGGTCATTTGAGGGACTGTCATTTGCAGCACAGCAGCCTGCATGGGCCGATTATATGGAAACTGTGCACTAGTGCCTTGGCAGTGCCTACGTATTCTGAAGAGCCTTTGGTAATTTCACTGAATGTTAATTTCTTACTGTTTGTGAGAAAACACCAAGCTTTAACCCACCCAGAAAAAAAAAATCAAAAGAAAAAAAGCAAAACAAAAAATACTCAGTTCTGGCAAAAGGCTTTAGAATTTAGGAAATAGTCTTTTGTCTTCAATTGATAAGATGTTATTTTTTTTAACATAGAAGGGTCGTGATTTTGTTGGTTTGAATCAAGTGGGATTCGTTTGAGTGGGTCTTGCTTTCCCTTCCTCCTTTTGTTGCCAGCATCAGTTGGGTTGATCTCCCCATATCCTGTTCTACAGTAGCAGAAAGTTCTTCAGAGATGTTTAAATGCCTTCCACACCAGTGGGAGATTGGCACCTGGAGCCTTCTCTGCTTTGGATCTGTAGTGACCATATCCCAGTATATCTCCTGGTAGATAGGATCTGGGTAGTTTTTATGTTCTACTAGGTTGTGAACTCCACCCCAAACTTTACTGTAGTGTTTCTCGCCCTGTAGGCTGGCGTCCCAAGGGCCTGCTGGTGGCTCACCTGCACGAGCACAAGTCTGCCGTGAGCCGCATTCGCGTCTCCGAYGAACATTCCATTTTTGCCACCTGCTCAAATGATGGCACCGTGAAAATCTGGAACAGCCAAAAAATGGAAGGAAAAACTACAACAACCAGGTAGCTGTTGCTTTTGAATAGAAAAGAAATGGAGCTGGAAGCAAAATATGAATCACTGTTGTGCATACACTGGAGATAGCAATAAGGAAATATAATGGTGGCCTTGGCATGCAACTGTAAAACATTAAATTGTGTTCACTAGCAATTTTTGATCTTTTCTAACTAATTGTAACATCAAAGAGAATTTTCACATTGCAGACTTTTTGAATTCCTTTTTATATGTGCATAAAGACACGTTGGCATTGCTGTTCAAAGCTACCTGAGGTTTTTTTGAACAAACTAGCCTTATACTTATCTACCACATCCACTGATGTTTGCAGCAGGAAAGCTCTGTTGCTGGGTGAAGCACAATGGGTGGTTTAGAGGCAGACAGTTCTCTGAGAAATGTCTGTGAGAGAAGAGCGTGTTTGTCTCAAAATACTTTGATAAAGAGGAAGTGGACTGCAGGGCAGTGAAACAGCAATAACTGCAGGATGCTACTTTAACACAGATCTACATTAAGCTTTTATTCTATAAGCTTGCATAGGGAATTTGGGCTTTGTTTCTGATTCTGAAGCATTTAGAAAAGATTATTTTCCAGCTCTCAAAGCTGTTGGTTTTGAAGTAAGTGTGGAAGAGAAATATGTTTTCTAAGAGTGCCACAAAACCGATTTCCTCTCTGTCTTTTCCCCACCCTCTGTTTCTGTTTAGATCAATCCTGACGTACTCTCGGATTGGTGGACATGTCAAGACACTGACATTCTGCCAAGGCTCTCATTACTTGGCTATAGCTTCAGATAATGGTGCCATCCAGCTTCTTGGGATTGAAGCTTCTAAGCTCCCTAAATCTCCTAAAATTCATCCAATACAGAGCAGGTATATACTCACAGTGGCTAAATCTCGCTGCAGAGCTCGGGGTGTTAGTATAGCCTATGGTCAGTGTGTCTCTTTTTTTCCCCTCAGGATTCTTGCTGGCTAATGCCAGGTTGGAAAGGGAGGTTGCAGTCAAGAGTATTTGCAATCAGTGATCTTGCCCTGAATTATAAAGAAAGGTTGAAAGGCTAAAAAGTGGGAATAAGGATCGAAACCTTTAGCTTATCAATACTGCATCTCTGGACTAACTCTGGGTTTTAAATGTATCAGTCTGGCTTATTTTTCAATTCTTGTATTAATGCACTGGCCTTAGCAGTTTCTTATCCCACCCAGTGTTAATATTTATCTCCTCTGTTACAGAATTAATATTTATAAAATATTTTTTTGAGATTCTCTTTTCGATTAGTAGGTAAGTGTTCAAAAATGCACATCACATAGTTTGGCTTTAGAGCTGCAAGTGTTCTCCCAGACTCCTAGTAGGAGGGAAATGGCAAAGACATGGAGGAGGTGATAGTTTTTAGTTTGGGGATGATTTAAAAGTTTTTTAACTTCTCTGCTTGTGAGCAGTTTGAACTATTCTACTCTGGTTGGGCTTATCAAATCTAGCAACCCATCTTGCAGACCTTGGTTTGGTTGGTTTGGTTTGGTTTCTGTCCAAAGGAAAAAAAAACATAAAAAAAGTCCCCAGCATCCTATCGTACTTAAGATTAAGCTCATAAATGAAGTAAATCCAAATATAATGGACATGGAAATTGCAAACCAGAGGTATATCCCATTCGGTGCACATTGGATTTGTGCTTGAAGGTGTCTAATTTGCACATGCTGTAAGGAATTACAGTGCCATCAGTTTGACAGTGCAGAAGATAAAGCCATGCACTGTTCTTGCTCACAAATGTTGGCTAGATGAGTATCTAGCAAACCTGATGGATTGTGAATCTAGCAGAAATATCCGACGCACCCTGGGAAACCCAGGGCATGGAGTTGTGTTGATATTTGCAGAGTTGCTTTCAGCGTTTTAGTAGCCTCCAGGCCTTGTAGGCAGAGAGGTTTGAGGGAGTGTAAGATCTGGGGTACCATAATTGGGAGGTACTTTCTGGCAGAGGCCATGAAGAGGAAGACACTGTCAAGCATTAGCTACTTAGGGAGTATTAAGTATTTTATTCCTCCAAGTTTAATTTCTTTCTTTTAACCCAGATCCTTAGACTTGAAGGACGATGGGTGTGTAGTAGACATGCACCACTTCAATTCAGGAGCGCAGTCGGTGTTGGCTTATGGTACTGTTAATGGATCTCTGGTCGGATGGGATTTGCGATCTAGCAGCAACGCTTGGACACTGAAACATGATCTGAAGTTAGGCCTCATAACGTCTTTTGCTGTGGACATACACCAGTGCTGGCTGTGTATTGGTGAGCCTCATTTTCTCAATGGCTTGCTTTTTTTCCCCAATTTGGTTTTCTTTTACAATAACTGTACCTCAAGCTTCTGCTTGATCTGATGGAGCATGTGTGTCGGTGGGGTGGGATATGCCTTTCTCTAGCAAGGGAAGGGAAATCGCCCTGCTCTACTTGCAGGAAGTATTCTGTCTCAGAGCCCTGTGAGCGGATAGGAGCAGAACACAAGGATACAGGTGAGAACGTGTGCAGTTATCCCAGTGAGTGCCAAGAGCTTTTTCTCATCAGGTACAAGCAACGGTACCATGGCATGTTGGGACATGAGGTTTCAATTACCCATCTCCAGCCATTCTCATCCTTCCAAGGCCCGAATCAGACGCCTGCTCATGCATCCTGTCTATCAGTCCTGGGTCATTGCAGGTAAGAGGTGTCTTCAACTTACCTAACGGTTATCAAAGATTATGATTAAAGAAGTTTGTGTCACCCCTGCTGCCAGAGTTGGGGCCTTTTTGGTTCTTCTCTCTTGTTTGCACCTTTCCTTGAGGAGAGGGAAAAGGGAATGTTCATAATAGTGTTCTGCCACTGTGACCTTCCTGGCTTTAAAAAAAAAAATATGAGAGAGGGAGGGAGAAAGAGAAGCCTTCATGAGGATGACAGGCTTTAGGACTCTCATCTTCCAGACATGGCAAATCTTACGTGGATCGTTGCACTGTGTGCTATCTACTGCATCCTTTTTGGAGGATATAATATTATGAAAAAAAGAACCTAAACTCATGACATCTATTGAGATTAATGGGAATTCTGCCTCTGCCTTCAGTGGGTTTCAGCGTTGAGCCTCAGAAGAAAGGCTGCTCCTTGCCTAGCTCTCACTTGAATCTAACCCAGCTGCTTTCTGGGTTAGAGCTTTTGTTAATCCTCCCAGACTCTTCATCTGGTGTGTTCACAGCCATTCACCCTCACTGCACATGGCACTGTTTTCTGCTGCGCCTCTTTTGGAAAGTCCTTTACGTGGCTGTGTAAGGAACCCATTCTGAAATGGAGAAAGAGCTTAAACTAATCCAGAACAGAGCTGCTAAAGTTGCTGCAAAATGAGAAGAATTCGAGCTTAATATTTTAATTAAAATTGCTCTTAACTAAAGCAGGAAGTCAAACCTATGAACCATCATAGGAACTAAATATATTTCTTGGGGGGTGGGGGGCGGTGGGAGAAGCCATGAAAACAATGCATACTTCTCTGCGCTTGCTCACCCCTGCTCAAGAGTTAACAAGTGGCAGAGTCTACTATTTGGGGATGTTACTAAAATGTGCTAGGTTGACGATAAGTATGTGATAGTCCCTTTAACGGGCTGTATACAGTCTGTTTGTTGCCTGAATACAATGACACATGGATGTGAAACTTCCTTGTAGAACTGAAGTCTATAAACTTGCATTGCTCCCTTAAACTGCCCAGGAGCCATCTCCAAATTCCCTCGTGCTGAAAAGACCATCCATCATCCCCAGAGCGATGAGAAGTAACCTAGGGAAGGAACTGTTTGTATGCATATCATTTGTATGTGTTGGCAATGTCTTCCCTGCAGCTGTTCAAGGCAATAATGAAGTCTCCATGTGGGATATGGAAACTGGTGATCGACGCTTCACTCTGTGGGCCAGCAGTGCACCTCCTCTTTCAGAACTGCAGGTCTGGGATCCTTTTTATTTCTGCTTTTCTGTTTTGTGTCCTGGTTAAAACAACTTCAGACTTTATGCAGTGCAAGAGCCCAGTTACCTGGGTGCATGGCCTTGTAAGTCTGGCAGTAGAAACTTGCTCTGGGATTTATTTTGGCACTATAACTGTGTTTTGCTGTCAATCAAATTCCTTTTGTGGAACTGCAGCATAACCCAAGTCTTTGCTGACGTCTTCCACTCTCTGTGGAATATACACGTGATGCTCACTTGCCGTATCCTGTTGCATAGTCACAAAAGCAGTGAGCCAATCAAGCCTGTAAAGATTTTTAGCAAAGACAAAATTCACAGTATGGTGCTCTATGCTTGCTTTTACCTTCTGTTTTGGGAATTGTAAGCGTCTGTTGGTTTTCATACTCCTGCTATACTTAGCTGTAGGTTTAGAGAGTGAAGTTCCTCTGTTTTTAGGAGTTAATTGTATGTTCCATACAACACAAACACATAGATAAAAATAACCTCAACTTTCTGCTGTAAGTGTTATAAATGCAGATCTGGCCTTTATCTAAGCTTGAATTTGTACAAGCTACAAAGATTGCAGGTTTGTTTTGGTTACTCCCTTTGCAAAACCGAACAGGGAATTTTGATTCAACTTGTTTTCTGTTGTGTGCCGTCTTTAATGCTCTCATAGCTTAAAGGTTTGAGCCATCCTCTACCTTTCAACATGATTCACCTGCATCATTCTGTTAAAAACAATCTCTCCCATTTCTCATTGTGGGGATTGCTTTTGGAATTTTAGAAATCCTGTTATGAGGACTTAAGTTGGTTGCATTGCTCTGTGAACTTCAAAGAACAAAAGGAGGCATTTTACCTTTATTGTATTAAGGTGTGACCTGTTAACTAAGTTAACTCAGAATGCCATGTTGTCATAAACGTTTCTAAAATGATTGAATGATTATGGTAAAGAATAAAAATATATTTTTTTTTTCCTTACTAGCCTTCTCCTCATAGCATCCATGGGATATACTGTAGTGCAGCATCTGGTAATCCTATATTACTGACAGCAGGCTCAGACATGAAAATAAGGTAATAATAATTTTAAAAAGGTGGTGGTTTGTTTCTCTTTTTGTTGCTCCCCCCTCTTAGCCCCATGCTGCTGGTGTGTTTAATTCTGCCAAGCACTGCCCGAATAAGCTTCAGCGTCATTGTTTTGACTTTTGGGCAATGTGTTCATTAGTAAGCACCAGTAATTTGAGGGAAGTGCGTGCTCAGCAAACACAGTGCAAAGCCTGGTGTCCCTCTGCGGAGAGCTGTGTCATGGCGTGAAGTTCTTGAGAGGCTTTGCAGCAAAGCGAGTCCCCCCGCGCAAGCCTCCTGCCAGCGTCAACTTCTCGGCACCTGGCGCCTCCACTGAGCGTGGAAAGCGGGGAGCCTTTGTGCTCATCTGTTCCACTGGGCAGCAGGACAGCTTTTAAAGCATGTGCTAAGCTGACAGCAACACTTAGCACCGCACCTTCATTTTGTTTCTTTGCTTTTAGGTTTTGGGATCTAGCCTATCCTGAGAGGTCATACGTGGTAGCAGGAAGCTCTAGTTGCCCGTCTGTTTCTTACTACAGGAAGATAATTGAGGGCACAGAGGTGGTTCAGGTATTTTGCTTTTTTTGATAGAAAAGTTTGAGATACTCTTTGGATCAGGTTAACTGCATGATGGCTTTAACTGAAACTGTCTTTTTATTGATGGTGTAAGCATTTATGTTTTGAGCCATACAGGAAGAAGTCATTTTAAAAGAAAAACAAATTAATCGTGACAAAATTAGACTTACCAAATAATATTTGTTTACAGAAGCCAGTCCTGTGTTTTTGGGGGATATTGTTTGTCTTAGTACTTTTGACTTTRGTCCATCTTTGGAAAGTCTTTAAGTAGGATCTGAGCAATACAATTCATACAGGGAGAAAACTGCAATATTTTGTTAGTGGAACTCTGCCTTTTTTAATATAACCCTGAGAGTAACATCTGGGACCAGCAGTTTTGCTAGTTATTGCACAGAACAATGTTTTTTTTTTCAATGCAATTGAAGTAATGTTGCTTCAGAGGTGACTGTAAAAATTACTGAACCATCTTTACCAGTCTCCATAATTTACAGATGGACTAKATAAGTTTTCACATAATTCATCCCTTTTATAAGAGTTTAAAAATATTGAGAGAGTCCAGGCCAGTTAAGGTTTGCCGATGGACTATGATATTAGAGAGCATTTCATGTAAAGTYCTTAATCTATATTCCTATTATAGAACCAGTGTTTGGGGGGGGGGGAAAAAAAAACCCTTGGAAAGACGAAATATATGTAATGTAGTGGCTTTTTTTGTTCAAGACTATCAAATCATTATAGTTATTCTGTCATTGAAGTAAGTGAGATAAAACAGCTGTCATGTCGRTTCCAATCAAGACCTAGGTTACGAGGGAGAAAGACCTGAGCCAAAGAGTAACCACAAGAGAAGCATCAAAGCATCATTGTGGATTTTTCTTTTCTTTTCTTTTTCTTTTTTTTTGGGGGGTGGTGGTAATTCAGAGATATATGTGGTCTTACATTGGCACATACAAGGGCTGTTTGCCTTTGCAAATGCTCACCTTTCTGAATGTAATTTTTCAATTGTTGTTTCTGTATAGGAAATTCAAAACAAGCAGAAACTGGGACCCACTGATGAGACCCCTCGGAGGGGTCCAGAATCTCTACCGGTTGGACATCATGATATTATTACAGATATTGCAACTTTCCAGACCACTCAAGGGTTTATAGTAACTGCATCAAGGGATGGAATTGTTAAAGTATGGAAATAAAAGTTGCACTAATATATAATATGTAAATATTTGTAATAAAGAAATGGCGTTATAATGAAGTTTTTGAGGACTGTTCCAGATCATGGAATAGAATGGACTTTAAAGACTGTAATGGTGATGATAAAAACAGTTATCACTGTCTTACCACCCTGCTAAAAGCACTTCTTAATCACTCATTTTATTAAAGATATTTGGTATCTGTAGCATTTTCTTGRAATACCAAGCAGTTTATGAAGAAAAGCTTTAGCCTAATGAAGACTACATTATTCTTCAAGATTCTTTCAGAAAATTATTTAAAAGAAGTCCCACATTACAGATAACGGTGTAAAAAAGTGAACAGGTGGTAAAACTGCTTCGACCTCTGACATTTCCTGTGTTGAATCTGAGAAATGAAATAAGAACCACTTGCACTAATATCCTGCATATTGTAATAAATATAATAAAGTCTACTTGAGCTTCCGTGTTTGGTCTGGGTCTGTTTAAATCTGCTGTTCCTCATTTTAGTCTCACTTGCCAGAGCTGCTGGGCTGTTAATTCTACATGGAGATCAGCTTAACCTGTTCTCAAATCCCAAACTGTATCTCATGTGTCTTGCTTCAGACCTGAATCTAATGCTTGGCCACAGGTGTCCTGGGAAACTAGGGCAACCTTCAAGAGGAGGGTGGTATTGCTCTTTSTCCTTCAGCATGGATATGAAAAGTAGCCAAAATGCAAGCTTTCAGCAGAAAGTATTTCCTACCCAGGCAGTGTTCATGTGAACACTGGTAGTGTACCCCTGTGGAGGGAGGTCAAAGATAGAGAGGGTGAATATTCCCACCACTCCTCTACCCTCCAGTCCAGATGTTTGGACTTCTATGTCTTCAGTCTTCTCATCTTAAGGAATAAAYTACCTTATAGCATAATGTTTATCTGCATTTCTGTGTTATCCTTTAAATGGATAAAGGCTATTTACCCCTCAAAGAGGTTATTTATCTTCTCATCATGATGGAAGGTCACTGACAACAGCACTAATCTGACATGTTCGGTAGGATAGCTGGGGAAAAGRGGAGCTTGCTGCTCTGCAGCGTGTTCTGCCCAGAGCAGAGAATGCCTTTAATTTGTGAATGGGCATCTCCAGAAAAGCAAGGATGGCGATATGTTGCTTACTTAAAAAAACTCTTAGCATTCACTGGAAAAACAGGACTTGACTGAGTGGAAGTGCTTTTAGAGATTCTTTTCCTCCTCTTTAATCTACATTAAAGACTGCATTAAGTGGATAATTTAGTGTA
Organism: Eudromia elegans; assembly: GCA_003342815.1. Lineage (NCBI taxonomy): Eukaryota > Metazoa > Chordata > Aves > Tinamiformes > Tinamidae > Eudromia > Eudromia elegans. The sequence goes on from PTEX01000081.1 coordinate 1,919,772, forward strand.
GCAGGGGAAGCTGATCACTGTTTGACCTGTTCAGAAAGCAAGCTCAAGAGCAGCATGGCATTTCTGTGCAAAACGTGTCAGGATTCCAGTACTGCCCACGTTCTTCTGCCTTTCACAGTGTGGAGATAAGTTTGGCTTGGGGAAAAGAGAAGGGGAGGGGGATCTTTTGCCTGTATATGGGGCCTAGTACTGTATATGAGATTAAATATTTCTCCCTCCTGTTGCATAAACTCAGGAGCTAGTTTTGCTTTTTGCTAGTCCAGTTATTTTGCTGAATAACAAGGGAAAGGCTACTAAAGGAAGCTTGCACCACTMCTGTGTCCATTTGGCATGGATAGATCTATGTATCTATAAATAAACAGGTCCCTACATACATGTAAAGAACTGCTGCACTGKTGGGTTAGTGCTTTTGCCCACTAACAAAAGGTTTGATGTAAGGAGTAGAAGATGTCTTTCTTACCTTCAGTTACTGTGATCCACTGACACTATATGAAGCTGGAGGCAAGATGTTCTAATTGGTATCAGATGCAGGACTGATGGCTGCAATATAAAAGCATTTGCATTGAAAGGCTATCCCTTTACAATGTTATAAAGTTCTTTTCAACAGACCATTAGAAGGTTACACGCCAAGTCAAACACTGACGCTTAAAAAATTGTAAGGATGAGCTGTATGTTATGCAGGAAGCGTGGCTTTTGGCAATATCCACTAACATTATGGAAGGAAGAAAAGCACAGTATCTCTTCATGAAGAGATTCATGTYGCTTCATGAGGAATCCTGTCAGGCTTCATAGGCATGACTTGTAAGGAAATGAGTTTTGGCCCAACTTTATCTTTGTGTTTATAATGAACTGTCCTGACTGCCTTCCAAGCTTAATCCTATTCAGGGAAAAGATGCTTGAGTTATAACAGACAGCCCTATAAAAATATGAATTCAGTGTCAGCATGCTAGGAATTTTTAGGGAAAGAACAGGATAATACATCAGTGAACAAATCTATAGTGCCATTTTACCTTGAATAACAGTCACAAAAGATATACATAATACAACTATGACAGGCACAGGAAAAGTCTATCACAGGTCTGGAACAGTTTCCATYGAAAGAATAGTTAAGTAGACTATTAAGTAGTCTACATGTGAGAAACCTGAAGAGATGACACCCACAAATAGGGAATGAATTGTCCTATGGTGACTTCTAAGATTCCAGAGCAGTGGGATCACAAAAGTTCTTACTGCTAGTTGGTTGGCGTTTCTATTGGACAGCTTTTTTGGAATGAAAGAAGAACAAATAATGCGTGTCAATAGCAGCTGGACCCTTTCAGAGTTGGCCTGAACACTAGGYTTCCCAAAGCTCAGCTTGGAGACACACGCTACTGGAGTCTGTGGGTCAGTAATCGTTACTGGAAGATTTGAGTTTGAGCAGAGACCATTCCTAGAATTGACAAAATGTCCAATCAATCCAGACCAACTGACCAACTTTGATTTTTTTTTTACTGCAGTTTGCAAAAACAATGTGAATCCAACCACAAGGTACAATGAGACCTTCAAATGTTAACAGAAAGGAAATGCTGCCATTGTCCTAAGTGCCCTGCAGCACCCCATGGYTCACCAGTCTTACCCTGAAAGCATTGCCATAATTCAGAGGCATAGCCTACAGATCCTGCATTTAGCACCCACAAATGGAGGATTTTCTTGCTCTTGAGACCCCTATTCTACACATACTGAATGCAAAATGCATTTGGGACCCAGTCAGGTGCATATTGTTAGTTAAGGCAATATGTTTTTACTGTAGGCAAGATCACACACAAGATGAATAAGAACAGGTCACAGTGAGAGGATTGTCACACTGATTGTTGAGAATAAAGTACTTCTAGTAGGACTGGGTATTTCCACCTGAGGAGCTCAAAACTCATCTGAAGCAGAAAACCATCAACCCCACAGGATGGTTTACCTTAACCAAGCCAGTGAAAAGCCTTTCCTCAGGCTAAGAGCTATAAGACAACTATTTTATCTGTTCARTCTGACAGAAGATGACTACATGAGCTCTATGAAACCTGAGGGGAAAAAAAAGAGCTTGTACTCACTGTGTAATACTGGGAATTATCATTTGGCATGAACCATCTCACTCATCCAAAACCTAATACCCAATGTCAGCCTAAGGAKTTCTGTAAATCTATAGGGGAGCTACATGTCTGTGACTGACTGAATTTTACAGACATAAAGCCCTGGACATGAAAAGACAAAGCCTTGGATATGAAACGCTATCTTCCTGCACCGGCAGAAGGAAGCTGGCTCGGGAGGCTCAGCTTGCTCCCTTTCTCCAGGGAGCGGTTGCTGCCTTTCCGAGGGCTGTCGCCAGCTCRTGCAGAGCTGCTAGCCCAAGGACAGAGTCAGTGGAGATGACTGAGATAGCAGAACAAACACACCCAAGAAGCAGCARCTTTCTGGTCTACTAACAGCAAAGGCCCGTGTGAGCATTCTGGATATGCTTCCAAATAAAGCCCGCTGGAATAGCTTCATCTATTCTTACTTCTAATAGGCATGTTCCTTTCTGGGGGGCTTCTAGGGTTTAGAAACCCTAGAAACCCTTCAGTGCTCAAGTACTCAGCTGTGAGCCACCTTAAGGCACTAGGCCATAGGTATGTGGCAAGGGCTGGCAGGYGCCATGCGCAGGTATGCGCCACATTTGCACGTGACCAGGCACGAGGGCAGGACCAAGYGTTCAGCTGCATCAACTGCAAAACYGCAGCGACAAACCCAGAACCCTGGTGACCCACCAGGAAGAACAAGGGCCTGAAGCTGCTGCTCTGCAGCCCCACGGGGCAGCATCTATCTGTCTGTTCAAAGATACCTCAGGAGCCGACAGCAGGGTGAGGGCCTTGCCTGATATCCAACCATGATTGCAACTCAGATGACTCATAAATTTTACCTATATATCTCGTACATGGTAAATACATGTAGGCTCTAGCCTCATCTCTTCTCACCAGTCTGGGTAGATCACTTATTTCACAGAAGAAAGCATCGATTGCCACCGCTACAGCCTCTTAAAGAGTAGTCAACTTTTTAAAGCAGGGTATTAAAAGAGAATCACAGAATGGTTAGGGTTGGAAGGATCTCTAGAGATCACCTAGTCCAACCTCCTGCTCCAGCAGGGACCCCTAGAGCACGTGGCACAGGGTGGCATCCAGGTGGGTTTGGAAGATCTCCAGAGAAGGAGACTCCACAACCTCTCTGGGCAGCCTGTGCCAGGGCTCTGTCACCCTCACAGGAAAGGAGTTCTTCCTCACATGGACATGGAACTGTCTGTGTTTCAAGTTGTAACCATTACCCCTTGTCCTGTCACTAGCCACTACCAAGAACAGTTTAGCCGCCTCCTCCCTACAATCATTCCTCAAGTATTTGTACACATTGATTAGATCCCCTCTCATCCTTCTCTTGTCTAGGCTAAACAGRCCCAGCTCGTTTAATCTTTCTTCATATGATGGGTGTTCCAGTCCCTTAATCATTGTTKYTYGTCRCTGGACCTTCTCTAAACTGAAGGTAATTGATAAACTCACTCTGTTATATTTAATTAACATTGCTTTCAGGATGCTATTAAAATAAAAGTATTTCTTTTATAACAAGGCATGCTGKTCAGAAAAGGATCCACATTCCCTGAACAGGAAAGTAGATGTTCCTCCTAGGCAGGAGTAAATGGCTCCAGCATCCACATCTGATGCAGCTTAAGCAGAAGCTTAATTTAAGTATTTTTCCTTGAAATGGATTTGGCAATCACGATAATGCAGATGATGGATTGATTGTACATAATGATGAAATTTCCTAGGAAATATTATCTATTTACGGGAAGTCCACACACCAGAAAGAAGACAAGAGCAAGTAATTGTCTTGGTGTCTTGCAGAGCCAGTGAAAAACCTCAGCCATTTTATCTTATCTCATTGCCTTTCTTTTTTTTCAAATCAAAGAACACTAAATAATACAGCATTTCTCCTTTTTCGAGAATTTAAAATATTATATAGATCTTACCATAGCACAAACTGCAGAGACTAAATCTATGTCAGGTTTCATTTTGAAGCCAACCAKGAGTATTTAGCACCCAAAACAAGCCAGAATCATCCACCTGGAAYCAAAAAGTAAAGATGGTTGGTCAGTGCTGCTAGAGTGCTTACTGCTGCTTGTGAAGCATCAGTGCAGTAAACTGGCCCAGAAGTCCCCTTTACAGAGGCATGCACTATGGACACGGAGTCTATATCCCAAAGCTAAAATTGCTTTTTCTAGTGTTAACAYATATGTACAAAACCAGAAGTCTCATTTGGGTGACACATAATCAAAAGCAACTTTGTATGATTTCCTCAGTGCAAAGTGCCAAGGTTCCTGAAAATTTCCTCATTTTGAAAGTGGCAGAAGACTTTGGATGCAGGTGTGCCTGCGYTAGGTCCTCAGCTGACAGAGCACAGTGGAAATGCTGCATTCTCCAGTGTGGAAAAAAATGCATGAGACAGAAAGATCATYATATAGAAAATACAATAACATGGTCAGCATTTCTGGCAACAGCTTCAAGTTAAAAAAAAAAAAAAAAGGCAAAAATACAGGCCAAGGAAGCCATCTGAGCTGATGGCTGATCCTTTAAAATGCAGAGAGCCCTTGCAATTTGGGTCCTATCTCAAATYCCACTAAGAGTCTGTGATAACAGATTTCTTGTCCTCTTAAAATATTACTTCAGCACTTGGATTCTAATACAGTTGTTTCTTCTTTAAAAGAAAAATCTACCAATGATGTGAAAAGAAWTCAAATTATGAGCAAAATCTTAATTTTATCTATTATTTATTTCATAAGCATCCATTTATGCRTTTAGATATATACTTTTATACACGTATTTTACTTCCATGCATTTATATATATTACTAACCTGGGAACAAACTGTTGTGAAGCCTGTCCATGAAGGGCAGCGGCAGGCCAGGTCCTGCCGGGCTTGTTCTTGTGAGCGAGACATGTACTAGACAAGAGGGATTCAGTAAGTTTCAGTTTCACATTTGYACCAGAGGCGTTCAGCAGGTTTCCATCTCACATCTGTAAATCTCACATGAGAGTTGAGTGTAACACTTGAGAAAGGAAGAGGTTTCCTTTCCAAAAAAAAACCTCAGCTGCAATAGAAACCACAGGAACAGGATTAAATCAGTCCTAATGAGAAACACAGTGATTCTCCCTTCGCGGTGTTTCACAAGAAGTCCCAGTGCACCTAATGTGGTGCCTCTCTTCCACTGTACATTAATGGGCAAGTCGTTGTCCCAGGCATGATTATATAATTATTCAAGCCAGAAGCAAAAATAGTAGGCTAAAATAATCCTGGGCATTACACCATGAATTTCAACTATGTGTTGGAGAAAGGTAACTTAGATTAAAAAACAAACAGTTCTACTTTATACAGTAGGGAAGAATTAGGGGAACAGCTCCTTCAAATTCCCAAAGTCCTTCCTCTGTGATACTGTTATAATATCTGCAAGATTTTCCACCAACATTAACAAAACCTGAATCAATAACTCCATATACTTACCGTAAAATTGCACGACTCTCTTTTCACACTCCCTTTTATTCTTCATTAGGCAAAAGAACAATTTACTCTCAAAGCTATTTGTATTGCATACTGTTGTTTTCTGTTTCCAATGAAAAACATCTTTGTTCTCTAACAGATTCTTTAATGGCAAGTCCATGTCATTGACTTGGAACGGGTGGGGGTTTTTTTGTTTCGTTTTCACTTAAAATGAAATCACATGATTTCCTAGGAAATTTTTAATGCATAAATCACATTTCTCCTGTAAGACCTTTTGGCAGCACTAAATGAAATTATCAGTTAAGAAAATAAACCTCATTTATAAAATCCCTCAGATATGTCTTCTTTACTGGAAGCTTGTCAGAAGCTTCAGAAGCTTGTCAGCATAATAACAAAAAATAATGCATACATCAGTGAGTTTTCAGTACGTACCAATTCACCTTGGAGGAGAAAGTCTACTCACGGTACTTGCACAGCAGCCCCAACAGTGAAGGGGAATATGACGACTAATAATTACAAGTGTTATTTTTAAAAAGATAAAAGGCAAAGTCAGAAACCACCTTAGAATAGGTTTTGAAACTTAATTAGATGCTCCATGAACACCTTTGTTTCACCACATCCTTTTCAAGGGTAAGTTTGTTGATTGAATGATTTTAATGTCATTGTGATAAGAGCCATCTGCCTTAAGAGCATAACTCTTATTTCGCAAGAAAATGAATTTCAGCAGATGAGCCTTTTGCTACTGTTGGGAAGAGTTTCTCAAATGCTTTGCCAAGAACTTGCAGTTCTACCTTCCTTGGGAGAAATGACCATGCTCCTCTACTACTCTGCCTATTCACATTTCATTCATTTTTAAGACAGTGTCCTCTGAAAGGGTGATGAAAAGAAGCCTCAGGTAAAGTTCTCAAGTCCCCCTGGTCTAGAGGCTAAGGTTTGTTTCTTAATGCAAGATGTTCTAGTATCTCAATATCTATTATCCTCAGTGGTCAAAATGGATGTGTTTTACTGAAGTTTTTTCTCAACTTAATTAGGATCATCTACACCTAATAACAGGGCCAAAGAAGGAGGCATGGAGCATGCTCCACCAGCATTAGAAGAAAGGTCAGAAACCTGTAGTGCTAAAACTTTACCTTTCTATCCACTCCAGAATTAACTAATACAGTCTAGACAACAGCAAAAACACAGGGTATTCCTAGTATCTTAGCTATTACTGCGGTTAGCTCTTGAGTAAGCTTCACACATGCCAATATCAATCATTAGCAATGTGTTACGTAAAGTGTGCAATATCATTTTCACTTTTTAAATTTTCTGTTTCTATTCATTGTTCCACATATTTCATAAATTAAAATAGTTCAGATCCTCATATGAATCATGAGGGGGTTTTGTCCTTTTTTTTTTTTTTTTAATCTCAGTAATATGTTTTGTTTTAGAAGTTTTTGCACGGTTTCAGCTTCTTCTGGTAGCTTCTTTGCCAAACAATAAAATGAGGAATTTATACCTGTTCAATGTGGCCAATTACTGTACATAGCTTGCTGGATGCAATGAGGTTATTTTTCTAGTCAGGTTTTACTGTTTCCAAATAAAATCATCTACTGAAATTTGAGGGGGGAAGTGGCCTGCTCTTCCATGATCTGGCTTGTATGCTTAAAAGCAAGTGAGAATAGACCCAGCATATCAGAGTTGTAAGACATGCTGCAGCAGGTAGGTTACTGGACAGGAAGTTTCCCGTCCCTCTTTTTATATAGTTGCTCATATATTTTATTGTCCGCATGCACTGTCTTTTTTGTGGTCTGCTGAGAGATGATTACAAAATTTCCAGTAATTCCATGTTTTTCATTATCGTCACAAAAGATCTACAGACAGATGGAGTCTTGCAGAATATCGATCAAAGCTGGACAGAGAAAAGTCTCTGCGCCTAACAGCGCTATGGGTGGGATAAGCATGACCTAATACATTTAAGGCTTCTTGTTTTAAACCAACTCTATTGACCATAAAGATTAAAAGTTTATTAAATCTCTTACCAGAAAAGCCTGAGACATATGGGATGGGTCTTCAAAAGACTGGAACTGCTTCCACTGAACTCATCTCCAGGACAGCATGTTTAGCACAAGATGCTTTTCTGCTGTCCCATGGCTGAAAACCACAGCTATGTCGCTCACATGAGGACCTTGGACAGATCCTAATGCTCTTGGAATGCTGTTGGAAGCATTCTTGGCTACATGAAGGTCACTGCACGGCCGTGTCCTTCACGGGATGCTCTCAGATATGGAATATCTTTTAGTGCATTGAGAATCTTATTCTGGTTGCAAAACTCAGAGGAGCAGAGCAGGTTGTGGGTAACCAAGCTCTGGCTCCCACTGGAAAGTTGCTGTCTCTGATTCTGGCATGGTTCACAACTGCTGTTATAATTGCTCCCATTTACGATATTTAAACRTCTCAGGAGTGGCAGTCCTAGAAATGTCTAAGGCAAACATCTGTTTGGTTGGATATACTGGGCATCTTATGTTTCCTAGGGAAGAGAAAAAGAAAAAAGGTAATAAATCATTTATTTCCTATGCCCCTTGCACCATATATAGAGAGAGCAACGCATATAAAATGACATACTACTAAACAACATCTCACACCTCACAGCTCTCTTAAGATATTTTTTCCAACATAGCTGCTTTTTTAGTCTAAAAGACACAAAGTGATATGAAATAGTAGGCAAGACATTCAGAAAGGGTTATTTCTTCTGCATGCTGCAACATACTCAGGGACAGAGTGTAGACAAGACTAGCAGCCTTTGAAAACCAAAGACCCAACACTCAGAATCAATGCAAGTGTGCAATCAGCACATCAGACAGACCTCTGTTAGACACAATCCATAAAAGAATGACCTATGTTAATGCACTTGCCTGTCTTTCTCCATACCCTTTTGTTCTGTGTTTTCCTGCAATTTCTTTGCCCTTAGCTTCACCTTAGTGGAAAAAAAAATTCTAGAAGGAAATAGATAAAAACAAGCTCTCCTGATAAAAATTAGAACGTCTCAAGAAATTATGATGATTATTTTCCCAATTAAACGAATGTATGCGAAAGGCTGTGCAGACAAAAGATTAGACATTGACTCATACAAAAGATAAAAATCTATCTACCAGGGAAACAGAAAATGAGAAACAGCTGTTACTTTAATCACAGCAGCCTAGGAAAACAGAAAATTTAAAGAACACTCACAATTTAAAGAACAACTGTGGCAGGGCAGCTTCTAAAGCACGATTTATCTGCTTGGTCACCAAACCACAAACTGATTTCCCAAGAGAACAGTAAAGAACTGGCAGTTCAGTTCCTATAACAAGCCTATATATGTTTATGTTCTATATAATCTATTTAACTGAAGCAGGCTCACACTAATTGCTGTGCAAGTAAGAACTTTTGAGAAGATATTAACCAGCAATTTCTGGCAAGGATACTGAAGACATCCAGTGATTTCAACAAAAATAATCACCTGTCATAGACATTCATCCTCTCTGGGGTAATATACAAGGGTGAGCAAAGCAGCAGAGCCTGACTTCCCAATCCTTTTTTATCCCATAGACAAAGAGCCCATCACCAGGAAAGTTGTGTGAGAAATATGGCATGCAACTTGCCCACTTTCTCTGCAAGCTAGGGCAGTCTGCAAACTCACTCTGCTTGTGCGAGGGAGCTTTGCACCCACAGATGGTACGGACCCTACTAAGCACTTTATTAGTGAAAACTAAAGCCTGGTACCAATTGACTGGCTCTGCGCTATTTGTGCTGCAAAGAGCAAAGATCTCAGGTCCCATTTTAAGTATCATAAAGTGGCCTTTTTAATATGCATTTTATCATCCAGCATTTTCATAGCTTTTAGAGCTGGTCAAGAGTTTCCTCTGCTTTATACTTCAAATTCAGCTTGAAAAAAAAAGAAAAAAAAAAGAAAAAAAAAAGATTTTTCTTAAATGACTGATATGACCTGTACATACAAACTTGGATGAAAAGACTCCACAAAGAGCAAATTTACTGTCTGTTCTGACTGTAAGAGAGACAAAGGCAAATGATTAACAGGTGAGTTTCCCCAAAATCATTTGAATCTGGGCTCCTTCCCTCAAGTTAGGGCTCATGTAGGAAATTTGGGATTTCCTTCTCTGTGCTTTTGTGAAAGTTGCTATTTCATCTAGCAACCAGCATCAGATTTTTGCCCCTAGCAAAATACCTATCCAATTTTAATTTAATATTCTCTGGCTGGAAAGGGTAGTGTTAAAATGCAGTGCTTCAATAGTTTACCATGGTGCAAAAAGTAACAAAACTCCTTTAACAAGCCCAAATCCTACTTTTCAACAATGTAAAAGAAGGCATGGTGGAAGACTCCCCATCTTGTAGCATGTGAAAAGACATTTAGACAATAGTTTCAATGGCCTTTTCTAATCACAATGTCCCCTTTACTGGATGTCAGTCCCAATAACAACCACTCCAAAAGCTGGAGTGGTTACAAGCTAACAGGCAGAAATAAATTATAGAAATCATTTCCAGTCCTTCATAGAAAGCCTTTAGTTATCCTTTAAATATTTCTCTCAGGCTTTGATCTACCTGCTTCAGTAAATGTGACAAGAGGAGGAAATGTCCAGTCTGGATACAAGTGATATCAGAAAATAGACATTTAAAGGTTTCAACCCAGGCACCAGGTCTCACACAGCAGATCTCATACTTACCCCTGGCTATGAGGCCCATTGGGTTGTTGTTTCCCTCCTTTGAAATGACCACCTGGTCTGTTCCCAGGAAGCCTCCTCCACATTTTGGGAGGGGTAGGAGAAAAGGAAACATAACTGGAGAAAGAGAGGCCATCATACCCTGCCTACGCCTTGCCCAGTTAAAGCCTTGGCGTAGAGGAGACTGTTGTAGTGAGACCACATTTGCTCAGCAGGTGGCCCAACAGAGGGACTGGTTTCTGTTGTTGATAATATGGAAAACCTGGGTAAAGAGGAACATTTATGAGAGAGGATCACACAGCCTATTGAGATAGAGTTTTCTTTTAGCCTGAGGAAACTGTCATTGCTGAGAAGCTTAAAATACCTCTGTGGGCATGTTAGCCTGGGATACAGCAGCCCCACTACACTTGCAATGCTGAGTTCCTACTAGTGACAATAATTTCCCATGAAGTTTTTTTTTTGGAATAAGTATGCAGCTAAAAAGACTGTTCACTCGTGGGATCTCAAATGTGTGTATATACATATACATATACATATATACATTTTCTGTATACGTATACTGTTTTATATTGGTTACCAGACTTGGGATCCTCTGCTGTGCCCCTAGAGAAAAAACTGAGTTTTTGGGGAGAGTCTTTGCAGCGCTGGAAAGGAAGATGTTTGATTTTGTTCTGTGATTTTCGTGGGTAGAAGCACTCAACCTTGGTGTAGTAATACTGCTTTTCTTTCCCAGCAGGAACAAAAGTGTGAGCAGCATCTAGAAACAGCACCATGAAAATCTCATGAAAGCAAATGAAGGAAAGCGTGCTGCTGTAAATAAATTAACACTTTCTCTAAAATCATGGAAAGCCACATTTCTTCCTCTTCCTGACCACAGTGCTAAAGTACAGTCTCTTGGAGAACAGCTCGTGAGAACTAGCTCTCTATCCCTGCCATCTACAGAAAAGCACCCAACAGACTTATGGTGACACATCTCTTTAGAGTCAGTGGGAGCAGTAACTGGCTGGAATGTTGGATGGCTGGAAGATGTGCATCTCTGGGTCCAAGATCTGGAAATTTTGGTATCTGGCTATATAAGAAATCTTTGCTTCAGGTACTCGAAATGAGATCCTGTATTCCRTGTAACTAGCTATTCTTGTCTTTTTCTCCTATTTCACACATGGGGCAAAATTCCAGGGACTGTCCACCATCCGGTGTAGACTTAGAGCAAAACTGAGAACAATCCTTGGCCCACGTTTGCTCTACAAGAATTTGCAGTATCAATGAAATCTCAAGTAACATTTGGAAGAATAAGTATGAACTGTGCTTGTTTAAATTTACAGCTGAAGCTCCTGGAGGCTATTTGAGGTTGCTGATGCTCTGTCCTGTGGCTGGGACTAGTCCTGTAATACTCTCAGTGCCCAAGTTTTCCGCTCCTGACCAGACTGACTGGTGCACGGGGTGTTACAAGGTCATGCAGAAGTATGTAGGGGAAGGTAAGTGGGCTGCTCATACACTCACTGGCTCTGAATGCATTATTAGGAATGTGGGTTTTTTGTCTGATCTTGCTATACTGTATTTTTGGACTAAACTTCCATTAATTTTGCCTGATAAAATTCAATCTGTAACTCATCTGTTACACTGCAGTGACTTCTTGGAAATCAAAAACCTGATGTCATGTACAGACAACAGTTGGCTGAAAGCTGCATTTACACTTTAAGATTAGAAGTGGATGCTCTAATAGGAAACAGTTGGCTTGCAAATCTAAAGAGAGCCTTTACTGCTAGTCAAAAATATTTGTGTAGCTGTAGAAGATTTTTAGAGTAGGGATTTCTTAAGAAATGCATTCTGCTATTCTCAAACTTTATTTCCACGTCAGGTTGCTAGAGGATGGTGTTGTAGGATACAGAAAATGATCCTTTTAAGATAATTCCACAGAGTGATAGGATTAATAGCACTGATTAAGTCTTTAGCTCCTTGGATTTCAGAGGATTTTGCACCATAATAAATGCAATTTGATGGTGAATTAGAGCTTTGGTTTCTGGATTTGCAGCCCTGTCTCATCCTTGCCAAGTTACCCAAGAGCCCAGAATGCACCCTTGATCCAGCAGCAGTTGGGGCAGTAGTCCTGTAAGTTGCACCAGATTCATTCATGGATGGACCTCATCCAACGTGTGTTGGGCAACTTCTATTGGCTTTCATGAAGTTGTGTTAATTTACAGCATGACATTTCTGAGAGAGAATTTTTCATAAGCTTATAAAATGACTTGCATTGGAACACAATGTCTGAATTTTACTGTTGGTTTCATTTATTACTAAAAATAAGTGTTTATTTGTCACTGATCATTTGGCTCAGCCATTATGGAGTGCAGCAGTGATCAGTTCTTAGAAGGAAAGCAAAGTACTTTTTCTAGTGCTTCATACTATTCTGCCTGTCTGTTGACCTTATTCGCCCTTTGTCCTCCAAAAAGAGAGCCTGGGAATTCATCCCATCTTTCCTGCAACTGTTTGTTCCTGCAAGGAAGCGCTGTCAATGTGTTGCCTCACATTGCCTTAGTCACTTTAGGAGACACATCAGAGAGCTCTGAAGCACCTTCAAAGCTTTCACTGAAGACTTTTTGTGCAAGGGACAACAGTTGGTCAATGTCACAGGATGCTAGCAAAGAAAATCATCTCTGTCCCTGAATAAGCCAGCTTGATGCAGACCAGAGTCTCCAGGACTCAGCAAGCAAGTGCCATACATTTCTGCTTCCCTTTCAGTACATAGGAGATTGACACTTCTTCCAAGATACAGGCCTGCAGCAAGATCAACTTGCAGATGCAAACCAGCTGGCAGAAGTTGAGCCTTCTGAACAGGCCAGGAATGGTGCTGCTGAAAGAGTATGTAGAAGAATTTGTAGCCATGATTCACTGAACTGGATTAACTTTTCTCACCATTATTTGCTTAAGACAACTTAAAAATAATAGGAATAAATATTGGTATAACAATATTTGCCAGTAATGCTTCCTGTCACATTTGCTTGGCTAGGAGACTGCTCTAAGTTACCTGATTCTAGACCAAATTTGGCCCTCAAATTTGGATGTGTATGTCTCTATTTTATTGCCTTAATTCACACTAAAGGCAACAGCTGTTATGAAACTCCAGCAGGTATACAGCACTGCTCTTGTCTTCTGAGGAGCTCAGTGTCTGGTAGGCTCAGGAGTATGGTGGAATCCCTGCTCTCCCTTGTAATAGATCTAACTTAATTATTTGTTCACATGTTCTCAGTTCAGTGCAGGCTACAAATATTTGGAAAGATGCAACATGCTGCTTGTACCTAGAAGGATTCTAATTAAGTAAAGACACCAAGTAATCTTTGTTTTTCACAACCACATACCATATTTCTCTAGTGAATTGATGATCGCCCTCCACTAAACATGCTTCAGAGCTAGTATCAAAATAAAAGGTGTAGGGAAGAGCTCTTGGAAGCAAGTAAGTAATCTTCAATCCTCAGGTCTTGAAAACTGAACTGATAACAGGCATTCCTGAACAGATATTCTCTTCATCCAAAAGGAAAGAATAGCTCGCGCAGAAACGTGTCTTAAGCATGGTTCTCCATACTATCTGACTCCCATAAAATAGTGGATGCATACTACAGAAGTTCTCTAGGAAGCGTGTTCAGGTTTGATACGAGGAGGGCTTATGCCAATCATCGGGATCTTTCCTCTGCCTTCAAGGGAGAGACCTGGGTGTAGAGTGCAGCTCTTGTCAACTCGCAGCACTGCTGGGGAGGAGCACTGCTATGCAGGGCCGCCAGACAACTCACTACTTGATTCAGAAAGTGTCTGGCTCCTTCCCTCTTCTCTTCTTTCACTTTATCAGAAAGCAAATTCCAAGAGCAAAGTGCATGCCACATAGGAAAGGGAAAAAAGCACTTATTCAGAGCATATCACCCTGTTTCTAGCATCCATGTGACAAGTGAGGTGAGCAAAAACAAACTTCCCTAACCTTTGGCAGTGTAGGAAAGGGATTGATACTGTTTTACAGGTGAGGAGTCAGTCTACAAAAATATGATGACAGCGGTTTGAAGAACTAATGGCACACATATTTCAAAAGGAATGATTTTATTCACACGTTGGATTACTTACTTACAAAAAAAAAGAGAAGACAAGCTGAGAATGATTCTAAGGTTGAAAACTGCTCTACATCAACGCAAAGTAAGCTGTGACAACTGTACGTCCTTTAAGAGAAAGGCTTTTTCTGGTACTTTCTCTAAGCAGGATAAATGTAAGTGAATCAAAACATTTTAACATTATTTTCTTCCATCCAACATCATTTCATGAAAATGAGGTATTATTTTATTTTATTCAGAACATTTTAAAAGTGCACATTTTGGTGTTTATGGAAGAAATTCAAGTTTCTATATTTAAATCCCTTTTAAAAAATGCACTATTGGCCATGAAAGCAATTTTCTCACTTTCCATCTTCTTTTACATTGGATCAATTGAGGAATAGTTCTAACTTTATTTTCATGAGTAAGTTAATAGATAAAAACTTAGCTAAGAAGCTAAGATTTCTCTCACCTGAAATCTCTGAGACATGCAGTTAGTGTTAAGCATTTCCTTTTGAGCTCTTTTCCCCATCATCCTGGTAGCGTAACAAAGATTTAAAGTAATTTAACTCTCTGCACTAAAAAGATTCTATACATGATACTTTGCATTCATCTTCAGTTTCAAATCTATTCTTGTTTCCTCCGCAGCCCCCATACCAAAACAGATCACATGTGTTCTGCCATTTGTTGTAGGACCACTTCAGAACGTAGTCCTCACATTCCCCGCTATCTTGAGGCAGGTCACATGTATCTGGAAAAGGCAAATAGGAAATAGAGTTAATGAGAGAAAGAGCAACCTTTCTCAGCATTGGATTTTCAGTGAAAAATAACATTCATGGCAAATGAGAGAAGCAGTTGGTATTCAAGGTCTTTCCAAGATTCATAATCTACCCACACTCCCCTAGTTCAAATGTGGCCATGAGACTCTTCTTGCTTTGCTGGATTAGATCAGAAAGAATCACTGAAACAACTAGGTTCTCAGTGGCATAAACAAAGTGAAAATGAGGGAAAATGGAAGGTGCTTAGTTGTCTAACAGAATTTTTTTAAAAAGCTACTGTAAAATGAAGCTAGCACAAATTGCTCTTCAAGCTTTACAGAATGTCCCCCTGCTTTAATCCAAGTTTTTATCTCAGTGCACTTCAGTAAAATTTCATAAATGAGCATACATGCATAACTAAATCTAACCCAAATACCAAGGTCATATAGGGTTAAATTGTAAAAATTTGCCAAAATTTAGGTGCAAGTAGCACTGTTTGCAGCAATCTGGTATTCAGCAAGTAAGGATGTAACCAGCTTTCGACCATGTGAATTAAGATTTATTCAAATGAAGTCAGAAGCATCAAAAGTCAGGACATCAAAAGGAAAGCAATATTGAGAAAACTAGCCAACTTAGAGATACAAAATAATACAGCCTTCTCATCCTAGTTAACTGAAAAATATTAAAAAACAAACAAACAAACAGCAGATCTACATAAGGCACATCTGTGGAAAGGAAAGCTCCAAAACTGTGCTACATGTTTTTAGCAGTAAACTTTGGGGGCACCAATAACAAATTAAGATTGGGAACTTTAATTTACTGCTGTCTTCTAAGCAGTTTACATTGCACAACAATGAGCCTATTAGCCATGGGAAACATTTTATTTGCTGAGTGTAAATGGGAACATATGTTCATGCTCCAAGGTTTTCTACATGACCACAGAGGTCACCTACTAGTTAATGTAGGGCACTGATTCAAGATGGGACACATGAAGTTTGGCCAATGCTAGATCAATTCTGTATATACCAAGCAAGTACTGCAGATGTAAGAATTTCTCTAAATTAAAGCAGTCCATTCAGGACTAGGAGGAATAGCCTGTAGCAGAGATGCTTAGAGCCTTCAAGCTGACCTGAGTTAGGAGCAGGGGTAAAACAGTAATTAAAGTGCAACTAGGTGATTTAATATCATCAGTTGTTTTTGTAAAGGAGATTACAAATTTATGTTGTATTATTTACAAAAGTTGTAAATCAAAGCTAAAGTCTAAATGATATCTACATTTCTGCCTCTAGTTAGAAACTACTCGCTTTGGACTGAATATGATCACACAGCACCACAAAGCTTTGAAAGATTTACTAAAGGGATATACTCTACACTGAGTAAACACTGAAACGAGCCCTTTGCAACTGAGACTCTTTCTACTGAATTCAAAGATCTTTTCATGCTCTAAAATCATACCATAAAACTTAGAGGCTGCTGTAGTTTCTATTGTTGCCTCTAAGTTTTCCTCATTCTCCTCCTGAACTTCTCCGTATTCTTGTGGTGCTGCTTCTTCACCATTTTCTTCTGTGGAATTCTCATTCTCTTCATAATCATATTCCATCTTTGGCAAAGCAGATGCAAGTTGTGTATTAGTTCTTATGGTTTCCTCCAGGGCTCTATTTTCAGTTGTTGCAACTTCTTCCAGAACACGACCATAACCAATTTCATCTGAGCCAGAAAATGGGACCCTTTACAAGGAGGAAAAAAAAGAGAGGGTTAAACATTAATATGGTCTTGAAAAACGCATCTTGTTCATTCCTTCTGAATAATACGAAACATTTCTTTCATCCTGCTACTGCTTCTGTTAAAGATAGTTGGAATGTAAGTACTAATGAATGAGAGAAAATTCTATATTGAGAGAGAAATGTAAATACACGTTTTTTTCCCATACATGCTGAATAACTTTAATAGGCAATTCCTTACCTTTCGATAACAGATATTTGCTGTTGTACGTCTCCCCGGTCTAAGTTTTCACACTCCTCCTGAAGTTCAGGAGGAGGGTAACTGTTCATTTCCTCTATGGGGAAAGCACAAGAAGCAAGAGCTGCGGTTTAAAGTCATATGACATATGACTTCACATATGACTAACATATGACACCTAGCATATAACTGGTACTATAACACAAATAAAAATAACAGATCCAGTCATTGCAATACACTGTTTGTCCCCTTACAGAAACTTTGATGCTTGTAAGTATGTCCTTTTGACAGGAATTTTAAACCAGCAATATCTTCATTCTTCATGTTTATCTTACATATATTTTAAAACAACCAAGAACTGCTAATTTGTATGTGTGTGTCTTGGAAAGGTCAAAAATTCTTTCTCTGCTCTACAGAGGAGGGATAACTGCAGTAAAGAGAGGTTAAGGTCAGATCAACTAGGTATTTGAGCTAAAAAGGAAGAACTAAATAAGCATAAGTAGATGAGTAAATCTGGACCTGCCACTAGCCAGAGAACAAATGAAAGCCTAATTCAGTCTTACATTAAATGGGACTAAGGCTTTCTTAGGCTAAGTCTTAAAATAAATGTGTAAGTTGTTCTGCAGTTACTAGCATTTCCATTAGTGTCTAGCATCTGCTTTGAAGTACAGCTGAAATAGTGACTAGTTCGATTACGACAACCGAATGGCAGTGGATACACAGACTGCCTTTGTCTAAACTGCCTTTCTCACTCTTCCCATAACATAAGCCAACTTTGCTGAATGCTACTCACCCTGCAGGAGGTTGAGGAACGCTCGGCTAAAGCGCTGCGCGTAGGCCAGCTCAGATGTCGAAACCCTGCCCAGTGACAGTAAGTGCTGCTCTGTGGGGGAGCTGGACAGCTCTATGAGCTCCCAGTCACTCACACCACTGCCAAGAGCTAAAGTGAACATGGTGAATCCTTGGCACTTGGCTCCAAGTGAAATCTCTCTCAGCTTCTCTCTGTCCCATTTGTTTGTTTGACTTCCAAGTATTGTAAATATGACCCTGTGCTTTCTTTGCAAGGGGGCCTTAAAAAATACGTTTTCAACTGTCCACTGTAATGCAGAAGCAATGGCTGACGGTCCTTCCAGTTGGTGAACAGATTCTTGGATATGTTTCTTCATCGAATCTTTATTGCTGTAGGTGACTAGATCAAACTCCAAGGCCACGGGGCTTTGGCTTCTACCAGGCAGGAAACCTCTGGGAGCCTGTTGTACCAGTGCCACTCGGGTGCCACTACGTGACTCACGTGGCTGTGGGGTGATGACAAACTGATCTAGCATGTTGTGCACAAAGTCTTTGGCTCTCTGAAACTCTTCCCTGCCAATGCTGGAAGAGCTGTCCATGATATAAGCAATATCCACATCCACAGGAACAGGAGGAAGAATGGGAACTTCACATCTGGCATTTGGTTTGCATTTATCTAGAGAAAAAGAGCCAAAAGGCAACAAACTACTTAAAAGGTACAACAAAGGTAATGGTTTAGGAAGAAAACTCTATTTTACTACTTTTTTTAAAATTTAAAATTCAATATAACAATCAGAGATTTTGTTTTAAGAAATAATGGGCGAACCTTGCTGAATCAGGTTTTGTGATATGATGGGGAATTATTCAGACATGAGAACAAAAAGCATTGCTAAAGTATGACTTAGGAGAGAAGAGTCCCCTTGAGTAATTTTCTTCTATTCAGGTCTCAACAATGCAAAGGACACTAACAAAAATATTATTATTATTATTTTACATCTTAGACAACTCTTCAGCTTTCCCAAATATTACTATCATTTGGCAGCTTCTACACCCTTCGAAATGTAGAATTTACAGTAAATCTGCCTGGTTTCCCAGAATCACAATGCTATTTTGAGTGCTTTTGTTTTAAAAAGAAAATGCCAAACATAATAATTCATTTTGCRTGGCTTTGTTAGGACCCTGCTAAGCAGACTTTGCAGGTTTGAGTTTGGAACTCTGCCAACATTGCCTTGAAGAATTATTTTGTTGAAATCTATAGGATTTGTTATTTTAAATAAAAAAGAAACAAAGAAAAAGATAAAAGAGAAAGATAAAAAGAATAATACAACAGTTCAAATGTTCAAGTTTGTAAACATCTTACCATAGCAAAGAGTACAATATGTGATGCTCTCCAAATTTTCACTCTGTTGTCTTTCCCAAACAAATAACTGAAATCTTCTGGTATTATCAATCTGTGTTTTAAAGAAGAAACAAAAACAACATTACATGCCCCAAATAAAAGTATTTCTTTTTTCATTTCTTGACACTTAATGCCCATTGAAATGGACACTGGTGATTTCACTGCTTTTGTAACAGCAAACAGCTACACAGAAGACTTTTCCACCTGCCCTTCTGGTTGCCATGGAGTACTACAGGAATTAACAATGGAACCTGATGTATGAAGAAATTTAAACACTGAGAATGCAGAGAAAATAGCAGGATCAATCTCTTTGAGAAATACTTGAGCAGCCAGAGAAGCTTAGAATGTTATGCAGTTCAGAAGCTTATCAGCAGTCACAAGAGTGAGTTTCTCTGATTTGACACAGTCTTACTCTGCTGCTCTAGCAAATAAGAAAATCTCTTCATTCTTATACGTTTATCTCTACTCTGTGCCACAGACTGCAGTTAGTGCAACTGCTAATGCAAACGTATCTGTGCAAGCTGCAGTGGCCCTAACCAGAAGACCAAGTATTCTGATGAGTTAGTGAGCCACATAACAATTAATCTGAATAGGTGCAGGTCTGGGCTGCACTTTGCTGGAGCTTGTGTTGCAGGGTGAAGGTAGGCAGCTAATTGCAGGGAAGGAGCTCACAGGGAGTTCCCACTTCATGCTGCTGATTATACTGCCAGCCACGACCTTGTTGTTATCTGAAAGTGCAACAACAAGCTCTCATGTGAGCCTTCCCTTTAACAGTAGAAATGATTAATAGAATTGTTTTCCTTTAAGAAAATCCTGTAAGACCTCAAAAGGCCAGATGTAAGGCAAGCTTTTGAAAGACACTGTCTGCAGGCAGACCTTAGGATAGTGTCTGAGAGGATGTAAAATTATCTGTACCTTCTGGCCTCTTTTTCCTAATAGTGCCAATAAATGGCATTTTCAGAGCGCTTTTTTTTTTGTTATTTATTTTTTTGTAACTGAGATGATGATAACACTAGTCCCAGAACTAGAATATCAGCACAGTTCATTAGCCAGTGCATTGCATTAAGGCTGTTACAAAATGTCATGGTACAGTTCTAGTATTTCTGCAGTGTTGCATTTAAGACCTCTGCCTGCATTTGGTTTTATACTTTGTCATTCTCCTTTTCCTAGATTCCCTTATTAGGCAGGAACTAAGACTGGTAATTATTGACTTGTTGAGTGATCTGGGACTCCTAAAGCAAGCTAACCATGTATATCAGGCTAGTGTAATAAGAAAGATCATGAAGACTAAACCACCTATGCACTTAACAGCACAGAAGAGCATCTGAAATAAAAACTGTTTTTTCATTTGCTTAGGTGGCAAAGGACAGTTGATTGCCACGCCACCACTGTAATCAGAAAAGAGAGCTAGGTGGTGATATATTTGCCTTTCCCCTTGTCCAGCAGCTGCTCTCAGCTTTGCTTTGAAGCTGTCCAGGCTCCTGCTGCCCAACATTCCTGTCCTCTACCATATTCATGTGCTGTTTATAATGCCATGTTGTTCACTTATGTTATACTTGGAAGAAAGATCATGACTTAGACATTTGCAGTGAAGTAGAGCGAAGCTATCAATTCACAGTGAGACTATTCTATTTGTTTGCAAACCTGTAGGTTCTTTCATTTTGGAAAGCAGTACAGCAAGGGTAAGATTTCTAACCTCTGAATTAATGTTGGCTTATCCTGGCAGTGTGAGCAYTCCTGGTGCAGGCAAAGTGTATCCCTGTTTACTCATACTCTTCATTTTTAGACACTCTGTATCCACATGGGACAAAAGACTCAGAATGTAGGTTTGTGTTTGTGAGGGAAGTATTACTGATCCAAGTCACACCAATCCCACTGCTGAATGAGCTGCTTACAGCACAGATAGGACAAAATGCACTGGCATAAACACTTTTAAGGAAATGAGAGAAAAAAAGCAAAACCCTATAATATGTATTTTGAATATTCATTTTGTTTCTGCACAGAGAGCAGTAAAAGTCTGCCAGAATGGAGAAAATGAACCTGTATTTCATGTGCAGCATAGCTTAAGTTCTCAGATTATCCAAAACCACAGTATTTGTATGCTCAGATACTTGTACTCTATCTGTCACAGGGATGTCCAAGAACTGTCTACCTGACAGCTTTTGGAGGACACTGCAATTTGGAGTCAGAATGATTTGACAGAATCCATACTTCAGCCCATAGATATCAACGCAAAGACTGAAAAAAAATCCCAGAATAACATTGGTGTATGTGTATGTATACATATACATATATAAATATATATATATGTGGGTTTTTTAAGTTTATCAAAAGAAAAGAAAAAGAAAAAAAGGCAAGTTTAAAATACTAAGTCAAATTCTTCCTCACAAACAATGGGTATATACAGGTCAACTTTAAATTTCTTTCTGTCCTGAAAATATTTTGTGGAAATTGGGCACCTTTGTAATTACCAGATGTCCCTATTATATGCTTTCAGACTCCTACTAAGTTAAAAGAAAGAAGAGAAAATAGGGAAGCAACCAAGTCAAAAAGCATTGAGTTTCCTTCCTGTATGTCACTAGAATTCTTTTACTAAAATTCAACTGAAAAAAATGTGAATTGACTAAGAAACGAGGCTGCAAGAGAACAAGCATAATATGCATATTTAAAGTATTGATTTAGATGCTACTAGATCAGAGATTAGACTACAAAATTTGATTTTTTCCTCCTACAAGGATTAATTTTGAAGAAACTGCAGCTGGATAAAATTTTATTTTTAGACAGTTAAAATTGAACACAAATGATCCAAAAATAATTTGAAAAGAAAGAATATAGAAGCCATATTACCAAATCTTAAAGAAAGCTAGATTTTTTACTTTGGTTCCTGGTAATAATCAATACCCTTTTTTTGCTATTTAATATCTTTTTCTTATATGAAATCACATTGTAAAACAAAAGGCTTTCTTTCCTCTTTTGTTCTAATGGCAATGTAGCTATTCAGTTTAGTTTTCTTTGGAGAGATAAAGTGCTGTACTTGAAGTTTTCCACTACTAGGTAATACTGGAGGGATTTCCTAGATTTCCTAGAAACTAGTGCCACAGTTTGGCAATAAGTGGTAGATGTCACAAGACCAGAAATGAATGTTGCATAGGAAACACACTGAAATCAACTTGGTGTTATTTAAATTACRTGATTTGACCTAAAGCTACCAGTCATCAATAATTCATGTGCAGCAAGAATCAGTGTTCCTTTGTTAAAACAGTAATTTTCACCACACTTCTTTCTAATAAGGGACAGAGCCTAAACATTTCCTGGAGAAGTAACTAGTTTGACAGCATGCTTTAAACAAATCCTACTAACTACTAAGCAAATAGGT
This sequence comes from Eudromia elegans, assembly GCA_003342815.1. NCBI lineage: Eukaryota > Metazoa > Chordata > Aves > Tinamiformes > Tinamidae > Eudromia > Eudromia elegans. The sequence goes on from PTEX01000081.1 coordinate 1,942,369, forward strand.
GATGACTGATTCTCACCGATAGTTTCAGTTTTCTAGAGTTAGTCTACTTACTGAGAAAGCCCTCCTGACATTAGGCACTTCACTGAAGGCAATAACCACCGGAGTGATATCCAAGGCGCTCAGCTCGAGTGTGGCTGTGTTAATGACATCACCATCCTGCGATGGACCGCTGGCAAAAAATATGGCAACTTTTCTCATGAGAATGCCCTGACGAACTCGTTTGAAGACGTTCCTTGCAACAAACCTCATGGCTGCCCCAATATTACGTCTTCCAGTGGATCTCTCCAATGGTATGCTCTGGACTGCCTGCAGCAGCAAGTGGCTCTTCTGGAATTCGGAGAAGCGGATCAGATAGCGCATGTAGGCATTGTAAGAAACAACAGAGACACGAGCGCCTGTTGGGCAGTTGCTTTCACTGATCTTAATGTTCCTAAGCAGAGACAAGACAATATTCTTCATCCTTTCAAATGCGACTGGAGTAACATCTTCGGACATATCAAGGGCAAACACCACTTCAGTTGGATAAATTGGACAGGTGTCTGTATTTTGAAACAAACAAACAGAAAAAAAAAATCAATGTGAAAGCCTTTCCAAAAATCAAACATTACTTTTTTTCTTCAACTCCATAAAAGAAAARACATATTGAAGTCTAATGGGCTTACCTGATGAACAAGCTGGAATGGAGAGAGGGAGAGAAATAAATAATTTTGCATTCACATTCATGAAAATAATAACATTTGCTTGCTTTAAGAGCCTGATCTATGGCTCAGACAACTATCAGAATCTGCCTGTTAGGAACAACTATCCTCCTCCACAATGAACTACTCAAAATAGTGCAGTTTCACTAGATGAGATTTAAAGAGGCTGTTCTGATGAGTAGAGAAGGCTGAGAGAGAATGAACAATCCATATCAGACTTTGGCATAATGATATTAAAATAATTTAAGCCTAAATGAGGATCAGATAAATTTGATAGTATTTTCCTAATTGAAAGGAAAAATGAGCAAAAGGTGTAAGCTTGTCTTAAATACCTGCTGAACCACCAACATAGTTAACAACTACTAATCACCAYCAACCTGAGCCAGAATCAGCCTACAAGCCTAAAGAGTTTCCAAGGGAGGCTATTCCATCCATGAATGCAACTAAGTAGATTCAGAGATAGATGAAGATGTTCCCTACTTACGGCAGTTTGCTCGTGTAAAATTCACAAGTTCACAGGGCTGCAGAAGTAAAACCAAAAAGCAATTAGTGCCAAATCCCAGTCAACCCCAGGCTAGGAATCTTACTGTTTGTTTGAGCTGAAGATCAAATCCTTGTGTCTCAACACATGTCCCAGTTCGTCCCAGTTCCTCCCTATTTCAAACAGTACAGAGGACTTTAGCTTCTGCTTCTACTAGAAACTGAGGGTTTTTCAGAGATGCTCTGTAGACACTTAACAACATCCTAGAGCATGAAATGGTCATTTTTCCATTTTTTGTTTTGTTCAATAATCTGATCTAGAAGGTCACAAGGAAGTCTGATCTAGAAGGTCACAACGGCACCTCCATAGGACCATGGGCAGAAGTTCTAAAGCAGCTCACTCTGACACAGAACATAACTACAGCAGAATTGCCTGCAGGCAGATATCCAGGTAAGGATTAGATAAAGCCTTTACTTAGGCATCTTCACCGATATGGGGCTTAGGATTCTGGAGAAATCCTGACCTGCTACTTCCAGTGAAAACAGCTTTGGCTGAGGAAAGGCCTTCCGTTGTATGACACAAAAATGTGAGCCTAAGCCTGAGCTGGTGTGTAAACTAATCTCAATGAAAATAGAGATAGACAGCAATGCTTACTTTCAAACAGTTTGTAAAAGTTTGGACATGGAGTAAATCCACAATCGCAATTATTTTCCATTCCTTGACTATTTGTAAGGAGAAGGACCTACTCTACATTTTTGACATTTTTGAAAAAGACATTTTTGACTGACATTTTTGAAAAAGATGTTAATTTCTATCTGTTAACAGTGCTCACTATGGTCTGTGCTTCAAAAGGAAGAAAACTAAGACTTAATTCCATGCCGTGTGCAGTTAGCTCCACGGTAATTACTTACTTCCATTGCAATGATGCCTTTTGGTCCTTTGGTACCCTGAAAGAAATTAAAACATGCCCAGAAAATCAGCCTGTAATAATGTATTTCTACCATAGCTCCAAAGCCCCAAGGAAACACAGGCATACAGTGAGTGTTTCCCTGATAATCATTTCTGAACACAAAATGTGGCTCCCAACATGGATTTGGGTGGACCTGTTCCTAACACAGGTGCAGACTACTTCTCAGTAGGGCTTCCTTCCTGTTGTTATGAATGTTCTGTACTTGCGGCTATTGAGGACCAGTAGAAACTGGATCTTCCTTCTAGTCAGTAAGTTCTGCTAGCATAAAACGCTGTGGTTCAGTAAACTGCACTTTATTTCCCTTTCGGCCTCTGAAAGGCCTTCTTGCCCACAGCTCCTCTGATTCTGGTAATCCTGTAAACACCATGCCCACCACAACTGCTTAGCAGGGCTAGCTGGCTTTGGCTACTCTGCAGCCTTCTCTTCAGGAGCTGCACATGAATAGCAGTACTGCAAACATCCTTTTCCAAATAAAAAATTGTCTTATCTTTGTAAGAGAAATAAAATATAGATAAAGAAATACTAAATATGCCACTAATCTAAGAGTAGATTCAATATTGCAATCTTCTAATAATACAAATAAGTTACCATAGGTCCTGGTGGCCCTTGCTCCCCTGGATCTCCGACAGGACCTGGTGTGCCAGCATTACCCTAAAAATAATAATAAAAAACATTCTCTCTAAAATTGCTCTACACAAGGACATATTTTCAGCACAGAAAACCTGTGCTGCCCATGATATGGCAAGAAAGGTCAGAGCTGGAACCAATTTCAGAAATTTGTTGGCCAGGGCACACACAGCATCTAGGGACTTTACTTATAGAGCTCTACGGAGACTTTACAGGTTTATCATTCTTACCCTTCTACCCCTAACTCCTTTGGATCCTTTAGTTCCTGGGATACCTGGATCTCCCTTTTCTCCCTGAAAATTAATAGACAAGTTTATAGGAAAGGTGACCAAAAAACAAGCAAACAACTACCCCCAAGCAAACAAACTCTTCCAAACAAGAAGAGTGTAAGACAATAGCCAGAAAAAAGCAATCACATGCCCATTCTTTACCTGTTGACCAGGATATCCAATGAAACCAGTTTCTCCCTGCCAAAAAATATGAAATGACTTCATAAGAATCTAGGACTTTGTGATCTTCCTAGTGTACATTCTCTTTAATCCAAAAATAATTATGGAATTAATCCTTACATTCTAGTCCTTTCAAATYACACTGGCTACTTCTAAAGCCTATGTTATCATCAGACTACACCACTTTAATCTGCTTATTTAAAGCAAAAGTATTACAAGAAAAAGAATTCTAAGAATTTTTACAGTCGCCTTTTTTCAAGTAAGTGTTTTATCAAATCTTATTTATACTTCCTAGGAAAACACAGTAGAGTTCAGGTTCAGTGTATAACTACAACACAGCATTAAGAATTCGTCAAGGGCTGCCTCTGCCAGCCTTGTTTTCCTTTTGGACTTCTGGCGTCCTTAGGGAGCAGTTGGCTCTCAGAGTGCCTCCTAATGCAGGGAAGTAAGCAAGGATCAGAACAGAAAGTATTTAATTGCTAATAAAAATGCATTCCAAATTTCCATGAGTTCACTTCACGTAGAACAGTCGAATAAGAGCTCAGCTTAAAACAGAAGGCTCATTAAAAAAAAAGAAAAAAAAAATTATTTAACTGAGTTATTTCTAGTAAGAAATGTTAAACGTTCTTTTAAAGATTTTATTATTTCTCAGTTTGATTTAGTGTAAAAAATCCAGTAATCATAGTTTTCACAGTGGGAATCCAGGAAATATTGCTCACAGTCTACAATTCTTTTCCAAACTTAATAGCAATGAAGATTAAAAAGTTTTAAACAAATAGATGATCAACCATCAATCTATTGAGGGTCACTGAGTCATTCAAATCAGAGATATGTGTCAGAATGGGCATATATATGAATATCCATATTCATTATGGATATGAATATGGATGGTCATGTTAGAAATGACCTTGCAGAATGGAGACTGAGATGCTCTGCCTCTGCACTCACCTTTGATCCTTTGTTCCCTTCAGGACCATAGGCATCTCTGCCATCCATGCCCTGCACAGGATGAATATACCATCAATCAGTCTTCAAAAAGGCTTAGATTTACATACAATTCTCTCATGGCCTAAAAATCTCCCATTACAGTGCTCATGCCCAGTCTCTTGAGGCTGATGAGGTAGGGCAAACTGTCACAACACCAAATGCCAAATAAATTCAAGCATACCAAAAAGAGAAAATAAAAGAAGAGAGAATGGACTATATTGACTCAGTTGGATGAAAGTTAAACCACAGCAGCTCTGAATGAAGACAAAAAGACTCACAGGCATGCCCCTCTGTCCAGCTGGTCCCACTACACCCTTCTCTCCAGGGTCACCAGGYTCACCCTGTCACAGTTGAAATAGTAAAAGCATTAGTTCATCTTATGCAGCATTTGAGAATTTGTCTGCTCAGCCAAAGGGTGCTCACACATTTTATAAAAAAAGTGTTCTGTGATAGACCATGTATCGGGGAGAGTTCTTAAAAATGAAACTGGAAAGTATTGGTCAAATCAGAATACGCTGAGCACTGATGCCACTGAATCCCATGGGCCCACAGCCAACTAAATCCCTCAACAATTCTCCCAGTGTTACTAGGAATTCATCATGGTGAATGCATTTTCTGAGAAAAGTTATATTAATGGAAGTAGGACTCAGATTGGAATTCTACTAGTCTGTTAAGAGCAGACTACATTTCTCGGAGAGTTTGTGCTCCTTATTCCTTCATAAGTTTTCGTTTCTTGGGTTCATTTTTCTGCTTCTCACTTCCTTCATGAACTCTTTCTTCTAACAAGARCCCCAAACCTAAACAGCACAAAGCTTCAGATTTTTTTAATGAAAGATGTTGTGGGATTCCTGCAGTTAGGTACTTTAAAAAGGTTTACCTTTTTTCCTCTGGCACCTTGCCGCCCATCAGAGCCAGAAAGACCAGGGGGTCCCAGACTAGCCTGCAATCAAAAATTTCAATACAATGATGCATAATGAAAAACTCAAGGGTTCATTGTACTCAGCTCAAAGGTTCATTGMCACTTGGAATTATCATCGTATCAGTGTAGACATACAGCACATGAACAGAATTTTCAAGGCTTTTATTTTCCATAATCCAGACTGGCATAATTAACTTCTTCACATGGCCACTACTTTCCATAAACAGTATATTTATAGTGTATTATACACTATAGTGTATTATACACTATAATTCATCCTTTTCTCCTTGTTTATACAGGTTTTTAAACCCAACTAATTAGAAGAATAATACAAACACTGAGAAATGAAAGGCACAGCAAGGATATGTTATTTGAAACTAACCAGAGGGCCCGGTATGCCTTTTGGTCCTGGAGGTCCTCTGATTCCTGGTGTTCCTCTTAGGCCCTGAAGTAAAAGATAATTTAAAAAAAAATAGTCATTCGATTGTTGATTGCAGATTAGATTGCTGCAGTGACTAGAATACAAATGTCTATTTTACAAGATCCTCTGCAGAGGATCTGGCTGCTTAGCTGTAGGGATATGTTCACGTAAAGTGACTGATATTGTCACTGTGTGGTAGCCATGTTCAGAGAGTCATTTAGCCACCTAATATATCAAAGGTGATATTACTAATCCCTACCAAGAAATCACCAAGAAGCCTTGCTCCAGAKGCCTGTGCAATGAGTGGATGGAGCATCTTAAGACAGAGAGCTATGCTAAAGAGCTTATGGCTATAACTCTCCTCAAAATGACTTTATCTACCAAATTTATAAACGGCAAAGGTTTTTCTCTTTTGTCTTGTCAATCACTATGTCGTTTAATGGATTCAACCATGCAACACATTMTATGCTACATGCTTACAGCTAAGTATTTCTGGTAAATTCATTTTGAAGATATCAGCTTGAAAAATATTCTGCAAACTAGAGAAGTGTTGATGAAATTAATTTCACTAAAACTTTTGGTCCCCTTTCAATTTCAGTATAAGCTATATAAACTGAAGGAGAAACTTGTCACATTTATTTCAACAGGGCCACAGAACAAATTTTCCAGTGAAGAATGGTCCTCATAATATTTTTAGCTGAAGTAGAAACAAAAACAAAAGATCGAGACTAACAAMTCATTTTTCCTGTAGCTAACATACAAAAACTACCTGTGGGCCTGGCAAACCAGAGTCTCCTGGATAGCCTGGTTCCCCCAGATCTCCTTGCTCACCCTGCCAGAACAAAAACAGGCACATAAAGAACAAAATAACAAAAACAAGAAAACAGATTAGCACCTGATACGTGTACACAACAGACACTCATTTCACATCACCACAGAATATTAACAGGTAGTAAAGCGGCTTTCTGCTGCTTTCAGGCAGCATCTTCTGCTGAAGAACAGTCAGCTAAAAAGCAAAGGGCTAAGTAACTCTTCTTCTGATTAAGGGTCTGTGTGTGGGAGAGGTCAGTTCTATTTGCTTTGTATTTGAATGTGTGCAAAATATACCTCGTTGTCAGTACAGTTGCTGCACTACCTTTGTCCTTGGCCACAGCAAAGATTTTGATAAGTCGGGGCCACAAAGACTGATCCTCTTCATGCTATTTATGCAGAACTATTTGAAGAGGGAGGTAACCACAACTTCACTATTCATTCCAGAATTAAGTGGTTTTCTATCCCCTGGCTTTTACTCTGGTCATTCAGTGAGGTCAAATGGGAACAAAAACTTTCTCCAGCTCTTCAGCTCATGTCTATTAGAAGTGTCCAGCCACGCATGGGTGAGTAGAGCTAACAGCCATAAGAAATGTTTTCTGTTCTGCTGACAAGAGCAAAACAGAGGCGCTTAGCAACAASATATTCTAGGCCTCACTGAAGTCTTTTGTTCACTAAAGAGATTATAAACATATTCCTGAAGTTCCTTGGGAAGGTGATGGTTCTGGGAAGAATCTCTTGGAGAAAAACATACTCAAAACACTGTACCCACTAATTCTCCAGTCTATGAGTGAAAGGAGAGAGATATCAAAAAGAAAAAAAAAAAAAAAGGCCAGAGTAGCAATACTGTTACAATAGATTACTGTCTATCTGAACAGAGCAGAATAGTTTACTGTTAGATCCGACTAATGCCAAACTTATGTCTGCTTTAAAACTGCATTAGAAATAGATTTTTACAAAAAGAAAAATATTTTGGTTGCAAAGCAAACATGGACAAATAGAAGAAATCTTTCTTAGCCACACTACATAGAATTCACAACAAATATTCCAGAATTCTATATTTCTTAATTGGAAAACATTTTTTAAGGACTTATCAGGCAGCATATAATAATCACATGATTTAAGCTGTCCAAAGAAAAGCAKCAGGGAAAAAAGCTTTAGCTACTTTAGCTATTTTTCTAACAGCCGAGGGAGGTTGTGGGGGCTCCTTCTCTGGAGATCTTCCAAACCCGCCTGGACGCCACCCTGTGCCACGTGCTTCAGGTGACCCTGCGTGTGCAGGGGGGTTGGACTAGATGACCTCTAGAGGTCCCTTCCAACCTTAGCCATTCTATGATTCTATGATTCTAACAGTTAGTCTATATGCGTTATTCATTTGCATATGAACAAGTCATAATTTTCAGTGAAAGCCACAAATGTCCCTAGTGTGAAACCCAGACAAACTCTGAATTCTTGTTTCCTGAAAAATCAAGGCTAGCATAAGTTCTGTTTTACGTGAGAATATTGTTYAGCAGTTTGTTTCCTCTCTCTTATAACACCGCCACAGGTCAGCCTACAGGTCTGCGACATATCAGAAAGGGGTTTTTTTTAATATATTCCCTATAAAATGGAATGATTCTTCACAAAAGAGTTTTAGAGTATCTGGGTCTGTGTCCTTGCACATCTACGTATAGGGAAGGAGGAAGAAACTCTCCAGCTTTCAGCTTTGTTCTTCAGGAACGGGGCCTAAGTGTTCATTGTTTTCACCATTAATGACTATCTCCCATTTATGTTTCCAGATTTGCCTTAATAGTAAAAGAAATTGACCTTTTATTTCCAAGAAAGCTTTGATTCTCCTTTCCAATTCTAAAGCTGTCAAGTTAGCAGGGTCTCTAGTACATGCACTTGAGATTTGAAACGTGTCTTGTTTTGAAACTAACTTTTGATTGTTAAATAAAATTGAATTCAGTCTCTTGTATCAAACTGAGATTTCCCATTTAAGAAGACCAAAAGCTCAGGCTAGACATGTAGTTGCATACAAATAAGGAACATGAGTGCTAGCCACTCACCTTTATGCCTGGAGGGCCTCTTCGACCTTCTGCACCCTAGGAAGTAGTGGCACAAGAGATTACAAGCAGAGCACCAAGCAATATGGGAAACATCTGCTTATAGCCATGAATATATATTCATATATATGAGATGTCATTTTCAAACAAAGGGAAAAAATCCCATTTGTTTAAGGTAAAGATGAAGAAAGAGATTTGAGATAGAAAATCTAAAATAAGTAGTACTATTATCAAAGAAAAGTCTTTAGACCTGAGAATGTGCAGAGGAACTTTCCTAATCCCAGCCACTGACAGGCCTGCCAGCAGTATTCTGGAAAGCATCTACCCAGGCCATTGCCCCTACGGCTTTAAAAAACGAGTAGAACATGAGCTCTCTCCTTCCTCCTCTGAGTCAAAAGGTCAGCAGTGCTTCCCTCCACCTACTGCTCAGCAACACTTGTGAACATGGCCATTAAACCTYAGCTTCACTAGAATCTTTTAGGATGTTTCTGCAGCCTGGCTGCAGAGTGATCAGCATCCCAGATATTAGCATTAGGATCCTTTCTAATGGACTACACAAGGTGCCTTCCTATTTTCCAGTCTCTAGTAGATTAAAAGGAGCAGCTCAGCAGCCATTGAGCTTRTATAGACTCAGACAGACTTGCTAAGAGATGCAGGAAGGAAGAGGGGATAGATTTATCTATGCTGAAATCTCCAAGCAATTCAGGCTTACAGATAGGGCTGGTTTCTCACCAAGTTTTGGACTTAGAACTCCATATTAGTCAGACTTGAATCTTATTGCTGGTAGTATATTCCTAATTAGAAAAATATCCATTGCAATACACATGAGCTGCTAAATTTGAAAACAAATATTTTTTGCTTTGTGAACTTCAGATTTTTTGACTATCCTTTCAGTTGTTTTAACTATGGTATCAGAAAAAGGAGAGGAAAACTGGTCTTTATCAACAGGAACTTCACTGTGTCTTAGACCGGTTACTTCCACACTATATTGAATACACATTATATTGTTCTTACATTAGCACCAGTACCACCTGGCTCTCCTCGGAGTCCTGGTAGTCCTGGATCCCCCTGCAAAGTAAAGGAATGAACAGAGTTTTTAAATATTTTATCTTATTCTTGTTGCTGCACATTCTTATTTTTATGATTCTTTGATTCTTTTCTGAAGCAATAGTTCTCCCAAGTAATTTCACTGCAATCAGCTGTATTATGCTAAATATTTTATTCCTGTTTTCTGCAAGTTCTTCATAAACAAAAAAACATAAACAAAAATGTTTAACAGAAGAGATAAAGCTTTCTTTAAATTTCTAATGCACAGATACTATGATCTTTATATTTAGTCAAAGCTTTTGTGGGATTACATTTGTTGTCTTCAGTCTTTCAGCTGGACTTTTCAAGATGGACAGATTGGAAAGCAGCGATGTGCATTGCCAGAGTGTACTCCATGGACATCTGCATACTATTTTTCAACTACATATAATTTTTTTTCTTCTTTTAGAAACTAAGTATGATTGTAAAATGGGCTATGATTTTTGTATTATATTTCTTTTCCAGTAAAATTCAGACAGCACACGTAACAGTTCTTATATTCTAATATAGGCAAGAACAGAGTTCATCTTCCAAAGAAAGAGTAGTTAGATAATAAAATATGTACAATGTATCAACAGTCAATGCATTTTCTTCCAAAAATATTTTCAACAAAACTCCTGTAATCCATGACTAGAAGCCTTTTAATCTGTTGATGCAAATTTGTTCTAGAACAATATCCATATTTGGCAAATCCAAGCAAAACCTGCAATGTATCTTCACTTAGGTCTGACCCAGTTTGTCAGTCTAGCTCATGAGAATATTTACACAGCCTAGACTGCAGTAGGRTTTTTTAATTTATATACTCCTTTGATAGTATTGAGAATTTCTCTAAACTTTCTGTGTTGCAGACATATCCTACAGAAAAAGCACAAAATCAAAGATTTATTTGGTCATTKGACAGCAATGTGCCAAACTTCACAAATATTCATATCCTCTTCCGTCGTAATGCAAAACAACATGCTTACCTGCTGTGCTGTGTTTCCTTTTTCACCCATGGGACCAGGAACATTATTGCTAATTCCAGGATCCCCCTGGAGAAGTCAAGCAGAAAGCTCAGCATTTTATTTTTTAAAAATAAAATAAAATAAAATAAAATAAAATAAAATAAAATAAAATAAAATAAAATAAAATAAAATAAAATAAAATAAAATAAAATAACAACTAGGAGGCCTTTGGCTTAAACAGCTGCTTCCAAGCAACATATCAAAACATCAGTCCATCTGCGGCTAGAGAGCTCAAAACTCCTGGCACCTTTTGCATACCCTTTGTGAAGTTTAGTGCTGTCCAAGATTACAAAGAACTCTTCAAAACATACCACATTTCAGGTAAGCCAATCACAAAAAACAAGGCAGAAATCAGTATTTCAATCTACCAAAAATGCAGGAGTACACTTACATGATCTCCTCTTAGACCAGGTGCTCCTCGCTCTCCAGATTCTCCTCTGGGCCCTTTTCTGCCCTTAAGCCATARAGACAGCACAAGCAATTAGGGTATAGGTAGAGACAGTATCAGTATCTATCTGGAGTACAGTAAGACCAGGTAAGTGAACACAGATATGTTTAAGGCAATTGAGTTACACTGTTTTATACCAGAGAGTCACGTTATTTTAGAGGACAGGCAGCTGGTAGAAACAAGTTACAGGCACTACAGACTTGGCATTATATTTTGGAAAGATGACAGTGGCTTCCGTGAGATCTAAACACTGCAGCAAAGGATAACTCACTTGTCTTCCTGGCCTGCCTTTTTCACCAGAAGCACCAGGAGATCCACGTTCTCCCTAGTCCCACAAAGTGTAAAAAAACCAGAAATACAAATAATTAATGGATGTTTCTTCTTACAAGTGTGGTTCCCAGATTGTCTAGAAGGATATAATTTCTGCCAGACATGCAACTCCAAACATTGAACACTGAATTCTGTCCAGGTTCGAATTCCACTCAAAGCTACCACAATCTTCACTTCTGAACCCAAAGGTAAACCTCTTTAACTGCGCTACATGTTTGAAGCAAAGATTACCTGTTCTCCATCAATGCCATCGATTCCATTCTCACCATGCTCACCCTGTAGCAAAATGCAAGAAATATCCTATTAATATCAGGAAACTGGCCTCTTTGCACAAGGAAATAGTCTTTATGTAGAAGCAAAAATGTTTACCTGCTTTTGGAAACTTCACTAAAAAAAGGGCTTATTAATGGCTAGCAAGAATAGCTAAGAATAATAATTAAATAATAATAAAGAAACTGTAAGAATTATTGAATTATAAAATAATTCACAGAAAGAATAAGGAATATTATGAACAATGATTATTAAAATTCTGGGTGTCTGCCAGGTTTTAAGTTCAGCTTCATTMCTGTGTCAGAAAATGATGCTTGGTTTCACCAGGACTGATTTTGACATTGACAATCTAAATCAATGCTATTCAAAAGGTTACATTCAAAGTCCAATTAGCCAAACTATTCCTGTATTCAGCATAGGAGCTATTAGAACACTGAGATCRCAAGTGTGAGAAGACAACATTAGGACTGCAAATATGAAATAAAAAATGCAGATGGCTACTTCTAGCTGATCTAGGAAAAGGGAGGAAGGAACATAAAGTCAGCCTATCATGCCTTTTGTGCTGTGTAAACAGCAATCATCACTCTCATGCTAACAGAGTGATGACCTCCCCTTCTGCTGCAGAAACAAATGAGAATGGCACAACCATTCACAGAAGCCAGTTTCTCCCAGTGCTTCAGCTTTATGAAGTTCATGATGTTAACGTGTTCTGCAAATGAAGAAAGAGGTTTTTGAACAGATTTGAATCTGGGACATTTATTTCAGCAATATATGCTCCCCAAAATGTTTCTGACCTGGCCAAATACTCCTCAATTTTTTCAGGATATTTTGAAGTATCTCTTTCCTCTTTCCCTACTGAGATAAAAATAGAAGAATTAACTGTGATGTTCTTAGTTATAGTAAAGAGTGAAATGCGCAGGAACCACAATCATTTTAACATCCGAAAGCTGAAATGATAATTAGGAAATCACTGAAAGTGCTATAAGACTGTGTTCTAAACAACATTTTAAAACACCAGGAGTCTTAGTCTGACGGAGCCTATAGATAACAATGGCTCAGTAAGTTTTGATGCTAAAAATATGTAGTAAAAAAAAATGTAGTAAAAATTCCTGTGAGAAATTTCATTTATTTACAAGAGTTTTAAATGTACTACCAGAAAAACAATCTGGCTATACATTTTGATACTGATGTTCACAAACAAGCATTTCTTCATCAAGTATTCCAGAAAAATGCTGAACACAAAGTACACAATCAGGAGTATTGCTCCAATCTTAAATTTTCTTCCCGCTTTCCAAACTTCAGCAAACCTGCGCCAAACTTCACAGTATTAAATACTCAGTATTGCTTTTTTTGCTCTATGTTTCAGATATTTAAAGCAGAAATTAGCTAGGAAACAGAATAGAAAATGAAATTTGATTGAGTAAATTCATGGGGAGATTAGGGAAGTCTGAAAAGTGCAGTGCTTCAAGTAGAAATGAAAAACTCTGGACTTTCCTGCATGAGTAGTTGCTCAGGTTTGGGAGCACATGTTGTCTAAGCCAAATTTAGGAGCCTCAAAAATTCAGGAGGGTTTTTGTTGTCACTCAATATAATGCAAATTCTATTTTCACTACTGTGGCTTGCAACCTATCATTGTTAAGATCTTTCTCTTGCAGACTTCACATTGTATTAACAAATTACTGACAACTGAGCAGATATGTTTGAAAGGCTAAATCAGGGGAGTTGCAAGAACCATGGTTAACAAAAACAGTTGACAGAAGTTTGAATAACCAAAAAGTCTCAATAATGACTCAGTGAAAATGATGTCCACAACAAATATTAGTCACAATATCTTTTCCTCCCTTTCTGCTCTGCCTCTTCAACACTTCACTTCGATGCGGAGCAGGGCATTATTCTTCTTACAGAAAATGAGACACATTTAAGATCACATACCTGGCTTCCCGGATAGCCTCTGGACCCCTGAAATTAAAGTAAAATAAAACATGAATGAAATCTGGCAAAAGTCTTGGGTCTATCTCCCTATCCACCCTCCAGGAAGACAAAGTAATTTGTCCTCAGTACTAAGAACAGGTTTACGGGAAACAAGATCAGAACATTTTTCAAAGTGACACACTTGCCTTATAACCTCTGGCACCCGAACATCCTCTSTCTCCTTGAGTCCCATTGAAACCGACTGGACCTCTCTCTCCCTGAGGAGCAAGCAAGAATACTAAGTCATCCACACAAGGCTGGTCACCAGTTATATCGTAAGATTAAGGCAAGATTAACTATTCAATTCACTAAGGACATACTTGGAAATCACTGGGAATTTTTATACTGGCTTTAAAGGACATAGAATTATTCTCTGCAGAGATCAGTCCACAAGAATTATTATCTATAGAGATCAGTCCATGCCAGTTTGAACTGAACGGTGGCTGTCTGCTYAGTTTCTGCCTGAAATGTTTGTGCTTGAAGGTATGGCACTTCGGTACTTTGTTTTTAACCAAATATCAAATGCCTTCCCTCTGCTCACTGATCTTTGAAGGCTTCTATTTCCTGTCTGTCAGGATTGAAACATTAAAAAAAAAAAAAAAAAAAAAAAAAAAAAGAGCAATATCTCCAAACAGCTGTAAGGATTTTTTAGAAACCACTAAAAGAGTGTTTTTCAGAACCATCAGCGTATGTAAAAGAAAATAAACTCAGAGAAATGAATTTCTGAGGTGAGTACTATGGCATGATAAATCAACACCATCAAACATTGTTTCCCCARTCTCTTTCCTCTCTTTTTGCCATCTTTTAGTTTATAATCAGCAAAGTCTACTTCTTGTTATGTATTTTATTACACTGGATTGTTCTGGACACTTTAAACTCTTTCAGGAGGAGAAAAGTTAGCTCTTAATAGGGAAAATGTTCAATATGAAATTATTTTATTGGCTTAACTTTCAGAAGTTGAAGTAACTTTCTGAAAGTGTGGAAATGACTTCTCTTTCTTCATCCTTCTACAGTAAAGARAAGCAAAAGGAAGGAACCAGAAAATTCAGCAGCAATATTTCCATCATGTATCTTTTGCAGGAGATTGACCTAGATTCCCAGAATGTCAAGATTAGAATTTGAATTCATCCCCATGCCAAATACTATTATTATTTTCAACTCAACCACTGCAAGAAGAATGAGTATCTTCTTTCAAATCAAAATGCAGTGGTGAAAAATTTGTGACACACTCATTTCAATGTACCAAAAAAAAAAAAATCCACATTAAAAAATAAATAAATAAATAAATAAACAAAACCTTAGAGTTTGAACTTCAACTCTGAGTTATGCCACGGCATTCTTATCTAGTAAAGGACTGTAAAARCAGCTCTGTTCCTGAGTAAGCAAGACAAAGATTTTTAAGTTATTCTGCAAAACATTCGTGTGAAATTTCATTGTGTCAGTTAGCAAATTAGGCCCCTGGTTAAAAATAGAAGTTGTCTGTGAAAGAGTTCAAGTGGCAACCTATTTCCAGTAAAACTGTTAAACTGTGGACACAATATGCTACCTTGATAATCTTATGAGAAATGTTTTTTCCCATTATTGCCTTCTTCTGAACAGAGAGTTGGCTTGTCCCAAGCAGCTTCACCGGGACACTTTTGGGTTAGCTGCTAATCGACCCTGAGATTCATGTACAGAGGGAAATCCTAGGTTCATTCCTCGTTTGCAGGGTTTTTCCCTGCATATAGGAGTGATGGTCAAGTCACAGGCTGCAGTACTGTAATCTAATTCTGTGTTTTGCTAAGGAAACTGCCTCTTATTCTTTGGAAAATTTTTGTTTGTTTGCTTCTAAAAGCAAAAAAGGAAGAAATATTCCCAGTGGGTTGGAGTTTGGTTTACATAGGTTTTGCTGAAGTTTATGGCAGGATTAGCTCACTGCAAAGGACATGCTGCTTAGACACATTTTGGGTTAATACTGATGACCCATGAATGAGTAAGTGCAGACAGATCCAGGCACCAAGTAATATCATTTTAGCAGGAAGTAACAGTGTTTACTTACAATCCCACCTTCTTCACCAGGATGGCCAGGAGATCCTCTGTAACCTGTACTTCCCTGCAGACGAGAACATAAGGGTTAAGTCATACTGCTCTCTAAGCATACCAGCTTCCTTTGTATCAGATTATTCTTCAGACAGAAAAAGTTTCTTGAAAACTAGATCTAGTTATGCTGGGGAGAACAGGCTCCATCTATKGCATTTACGCAACCACCATGGACAGTCCTGTACCCTTGACATGACTGTGAAAAGAATAATTACAATAATGATGAATAATATTTCAGTACATTATTTCAGGAAACTAATTGTCTGGTTAACAGAGCTCACTGGGATTTGGTCATATTAAATACCCCTCTTAAGGAGTTGGAAAAGGAAGTAATACATTATAATTAAATTCTAAGGTAAAGCTATAAAAACTTAATAGTACTTAAGTACTACTAGTACAATAGAACATGCAGCAGAGTAATGATCATATTGCATGTCTCTTAATTGTCTGTCCTAATAAGAGTTGCAAACTCCAAGTTGTTACAAAAAAAGAAAATATTTGGAAAAATAAAGCAACTAAATAGGGCGTATCTTAGCTCTCCCACCTTCATTCCAGAGTATCCCCGGCCACCATGATTACCGCTTTCTCCAAGGCATTTACAAAGAACGTTACAACACTTCCTTTCTGCAATAGTATCCTGAAAAATGACAAGCAATATCTCATTTATGTATAATAAATTACAAAACAAATTTTCCATTTTTTTCCTTTTGTTTATATCACAGAAGACTTACGAGGTTTCTTTTCAAGATGCTTGCAATGTTTGCAAATCCAACACTCAGAGGTTCATTGTATCCAAATCCTCTGCCAAACTCTATTTCCCGAAGTTCAGTCAAGTTCTGTGTATTGCCTACACCAACTATTAATAGTGCATCAAGGCCTTCAAAATAAGCATAAATTTAAATTATTGAATGCTCGAACTTCATTAACTGACATAATGATTAGATATGAAAGCAGGTCTAAGGGCTTCAACTGAGCATGCTGAATGAAATTGAGAAGAACATGAGAGAGACAAATCCAGACAAATAATTTTCCAATTCATTTTTTTCACAGTTTTTATACTTGACTGCCACTTTGGCCTCAGAGCTAACTTCAGTGCCAGGACATTTGTTTGTTTCCTGCAGAAGGCAGGGAGTCCCATTGCCTCCTGAGGCCCTCTGTATGCCCTAAGCTTAGGGTTTGTCCCTGTTTTATTTAAGTCAGCATTGCCAAAGGTCATGACACAAATCAGAAATACAACTTATATAAACTGCAGGATTAAACCAAAGTCATCTATCTTGATTTCATATATAAAAAATACTAGCTGAAGAGTACAAATGAAGATGAAAATCCCCTGAATACATGAAAGAGACACTGGTTATGGGCCACCATGAACACTAGTCCACATGGAGAAGCAAGCACTCTCCCAATGACASCTGAACGCTGCCAGATCTTGGAAAGTCATGGGATATGGAAAAGTTACAGTGGGGGAGCAGTGCACTGGCCAAAGTGGCAGCGGGAGGCTGGAAAGTCAGCACTGGACAATAGTACCTTTGATGCGAAGGGAGGTGGCTGCTTTTCTTAGATTATCCAGTGAATCATCCAACCCATCTGAAAATATTARCAGAACCTGGCAGGGAAAAGAGCAACATCAAATCACTTGGCAAGAGTTATTAAAAATGGAGTCACTATAAAAATTAAAATGTGCATTGAAAACTGGCTATGAGATAGTTGAGATAGTTCAAAATACAGTACAATCTGTACAGTACATGCCTAAGGTGTGCATGGTGGGAGAAGTGCTGAGGAGCAAGGAGAACAGCACACAAAACTATCTTTTCCCTGAACACCCTCATTTGAGGGATTTGTCCAGCTGACCCCAGTTTTTAGCATTGCTATTAGCTGTATTTTACCTGCTACTTTCCTGGCATGCTAGGCCAAAGGCTAGTTCTGTCCTGACTYATGCCTTGAAGTATTTTTTTCTTACAGCACAGGCATTCTCTCACATGTGAAAGCAGACAAGAATTTTGGGCARGCAGACTCTCCCTTTCTGGAAGAAAATCCATTCTGAAGCCCACAGTGGGATATGTGATCTGAGCTGCCTCACAGATTTCTAGGTTCCCTAACTTCCTCCCACACTTTCCAGCCCCGGTCTCTGTAGACTTTTTTCCTGTTAAGTCACAAGTCTTGGCTCGCTCTTGATAAGGATGCTAATGTTGACCCTCTGTATTTGTAATGGAGAACCRCACTGTAAACAGGCAAATACATCACAGATTGCTAGAAAAAATATATTGTAGACCTGGATTTGGTGATTTTCTGGCAATTTTTTCAATTTAAAAATAGAGTGAAAAAAAGATGGGCATATAGCTCATTTTACATATGTGTGTGTATATAATATACACACATTTACAAAGTTTTTACTTATATAAAGCTCTTGCTGGAATACATCAGAACCTTGCTCTGTCAAAAATGCTGAAAAATAGGTCCAGATACTTTACTGACAAATAAATAAAAAAAGAAACAACAGAAACAGAACAACAGAATAATCACTGTAACTGCTTTATAGCTGATAAACATCATAGAACAAGTATGTTATTGCTCCTGAAGATTAAGCTGTGATTTCATGTCCATTCTAAAGTCAGTTTTTTTAATACAGAGTCAACAAGATTTACACATAAACTTACCTTCACTTTACCAGAGGTCACACTAAAGAACTCCCCAAATGCCTGTAAGATGTCCGCATTAAGATAGGTGTCTATAGAAGTCTGTGCATCTAAGAACTTCTGGGTGATCTCTTCATTATATTCTTCAAAATCAGAGTCAAACACAATTTGACTGGTCTGTGGCAATACTTGAAATCTGAACCTAATGTTGAGAGGAGAGCCAGCAGTACAGCTGATATTGGGCAGTGATTTCATTTGAAGTAAAAGTCTGGGGAGCAATGTTCTTAATTTCTGCTTCAGATGCAGTGTGGATACTGGCTGTGTGTGCCCTGAAATATCAATTCCTATAGCAAGATCTATGTCACATTCTGTGGAGAAAGCAGAGGAAAATGGAAATCATCAACACATGCTATTTATTATCTTTTGTCAGAACCGAGGAACTTGAACAAGATCCACTGTGAAAGACACAAAAGCAGAAGTCAGAATGAGAGATCCAGGCATTTCATAAACATAAATTGCGGTCAGAGCACCACTTTTCAGTATGGCAAAACAGCCTGACAGATTAGGCCCTCWTCAAAGACCTAACCTTCGCAAATGCTTCTATGGGCTTTGCTATTGGCTATGAATGTGCAATATATATTTTAGTTGCAATGGAAAGCAACAGGCTCAAGAAACCTAAGAGGAAGAAGSAGAATGCAACATCATGTATCTACTGTGAATAACAACCGGTGTAAACTATGGGCTACCTCAGTTATGGAACTGTTTGCACAGCTGCTGAAAACAAGGGCAAATATTGCAGTGTGCTTAACTTCCTCGCCCTTGGATCATGTTGCAATGGTCAAGCAGTGAAATTACTTGGCTAGTTTCTTCTCTACCTTGATTATTCATGTTTTATGTTGAAGTTTATTCTAGTTGTCTAGCTGCAATCTCATTAATCATGGTTTTATCTTTGCAAGGAAGTCTGAGACATGCAATTTTATCCATAAAACAGTGCACTCCTTACATAGTGACAGTACAGGGAAGACAACATAAAGATTTAAAGCACAGTCACAACTCCTATGAGAATGGAAACACAGGCAGCGCAGGCACAGAACTGCACCAGCACTRCCTCTTGCTGCTGTTCCCAGTCAATGCTGTCCACTTACCCACAGCAGGTCACCCTCATCTGCAGAGAGGAAGAGCTTTTTTTTCCAATTTGTAATTCACTACATGTTTCGCTTGCAACTTTGCAAATGGATCTACATTTTTATCATCACTACATAACCAATATGAATATCTTAGAATTTTAAAGACCAGGGCATGTGTGTTTCTTGCTCCAATCTTTCACATGAAAAAGGTGATTGATGCTGCAGCACCAAGTCAGATTCAATTCAATGCAGTAGCATCTGACATAGGATAAAAGTCACTGGATTAATCAAAGACACATCTGAGCCTTTCTTTTCCTTGTAGCTGACAGTCTTTCAGTCTGTGCAGCWTCCTTGGAACAGCAAGCAAGCTGCTACTACCACAAGGAAGATGTAGTAAGAGATAACCAGCTGCTTTTAGACACTGAGGAGCTGTGACATGAGTGGTAGATGTAGAGCACTGTTTCATCTCAGAAGCCGCTTACTATAGAAAAGATTGCAATAGTTCTTGACTGAATTAAGGTGTGAGCCAATAAAGTTGGTGAGTCAAGCTGGGTAAGCAGAACAGAGCTCTTTGGTAAAACAGCTGCATTGCTTCCAAGCTAGCTCAGGGACCTTTGCCAAGGACAGTAAGTATGCATATGGATGGACATTCAYACATACCCAACAAAAGGCTTACACTGCTTACCCTTGCTAGGACGATCTCCAGATTCACAGACCTCTTCAACAATATGCCTCTTGATGGTTTTCAGTGCATCAAAACTCTCCACTGTGAACACTCTGCTTGCACCACCAGCTATTCGAAGCAACTCAAAAGAGTTTATGGTCCCTATGCCAACTGCAAAGACCTGGATACCKTCATTCCTCAAAGCCAGTGCTGCGTTATCCACCTTGTCAGCAGACTCTCCATCTGTAATCACAATCAGGTTCTGGGAGACTCCTTGTCTAATGCGGCCTCCATTGGCAGGCTCAAAAAGACTCCGGACAAACCTCAGGCCTTTGCCAGTGTATGTAGAGGACTTCAACTGTGCGATTTTGTCRATCTGTTCCTTTATGCTGGTGCTGGTATAGAAGTCCTTAAGAGAAAATTCTTTCTGGGGGTCTTGGCTGTACTGCACTACCCCAACATGTACATCATCCTTTGAAACAACAAAACTGTCCACAATTCCCTTCATGAAATTTTTCATGATTGAAAAGTTATTTTCTGATATGCTTTCTGACCCATCTATCAAGAATACCAGATCTGCCAATTGATGGCTGCAAACTTTGGGAAAAAGCAGAAAAAGAAAAGGAAAGAAAAGAAAAAGATTAGTGAAGTATATAACCTTGGCAGTGTTTAACTTTTGCTTATGCTCTTTCATACAAAACTTCAGTGATATCAGCTATTCACAGACAGGCCATTCAAGGCCAATCGATCATTTATCTTACTTCAACCTTTCATCCTTTACGCAGTATCAACTTGCAGCAGAAATCAGTTCTTTATGCAGCATCTAAAAGGCTAGGAGAGACACAAGACACAGCTTATGCCTGAAGTCAAACCCTCAGCCCAGGAAGGTGAGACTTTACCTACCAATAAAGCAAAGTCAGATCAACTACCCCACTCACTGCTCTCTATCCTCTCGCTACCAGAACAGCCACTCCAAGGAAATATCACTTGAACTGCCTGACTACCAGGAAAGAAAACAGTGTGTTAATACCCTTGAGGCTGAAGGAGTTGTCACCTATCATCTATATTGTAGAAGCAGATCTACCCAACATTTCAATTGGCAGCCTCTGCTCAAGTTATCAGAGTGACACTTCATCGGACCTAAAAACTGTTTCTTTCCTAGAGAGAAGCCGATACTCTGTGTTGTGCAGCAAGAAAAAATGACAAATACAGTCTCCTACTGAAGTGGAAGGTGCATTTATAAGGAACAGTCTCTACTATGTGTGGAAGAAAAATACTCAAGAAAATTTAGATGACATTCAACTCCATYTACCAGCATAAGCCACCTTTTGAAAATAACTGATAGAAGCATATCATTAGAAGGCATCTTTGGGATTAAATGTTGGCATTTCTCACTTCAAACAGGGAGCTGTCTCTAAACTTTTCCACCCATCCTTCTCTTGTCTCCACAGGCAATTTTAATTACTGTTCCTGTTTTGAACAGCCTGCAGCAGCTGTAGAAAAAAAACAGTAGCTCTCTTTACCTGGCTTAGATTCCTCACACACTATCTGCATAAGGTTTTCGTGTATGCTTTCCAGTGTATCATAGCTCTGTGCAAAGAACAATGGTTCTTTATCTCCAAGAATCTCCTGAAATTCTGCTTTGCTTGCTGTGCTCACTCCAACAGCAACTAAGTTGATTCCATCTTCCTTCAAAGCTCTTAGAGCTGCAGGAAGGTTGACTCTATCCGATGGAGCAGTCGGTTCATCAGTAATAAGAATGAGGATCCTGTTGATGGCACGAGAAGATGCTCGCCCACCATAGCTCGCACCAAATCTCTGCCTGGCAAAGTTCAAAGCTCTCGCTGTGAAGGGCTGGCCTGGCAGAGGCTTCAAGTTGAATATTGCCTCTCTGATCCGAGTCTTGGAGAAGTAGGAATTAAGTGAGAAATGCACCTTCTGTCTGGAGCTATACATCAAAGCACCAAACTGAACCTTGTCCGCTCCGACCATCGAGTCATTGACCACTGCTTCCAGGAGATGTTGCACACTCTTGAACTGCAGGGCGGTAATGCCAGCTGATACGTGCACTACAAACATGATATCAGCAACTTCTGCCCTTTTGCACACTGTTATAAGTGGAAACAGAGGAAACAAAACAAGGTTATAATTCTCTCCCTCCTTCCCTCGTTCCTGTATAGGGACTTTTGTTGCCATATTCCAGCCAAAACCAGAAAGTGCAGAGACACAGAAGAAACCAAAACAGAAATGCTTGAGTGTTTTCGTGAAGACAAAARGAAACTATTTACAAATCTGCTCATAAGGAAAAGAATGAGATTATAGCAAAAATAAATAAATAAATAAAGTCATGTTCTGATATCACATTTCATGCCACTCTAACTGCATAATATCACCGGGGGGAGTAGGAAGATGTTACATTTCATCATAAATATGGAAAGCAAAATCTGTCCTTTTGAAGACTTAACAGGAAAAATGAAAAAATTGAACTAAAGAGAACACACAAAGTGAGTTACCACCATCACTTACAATTTTCTTGACTGCAAATTTCAAAGAGAATCTTCTTTTCCAGGAAGTCAAGGTTATTCTCAAAAAACACTTTGTCTTGAGTTCCAGCAATCTCCACAAGCTGGGAATTGTTTGCCTGCCGCATGTCAATGGCATAGATTGTGATACCTTTGTCCCGTAGGGCCTTGGCTGGGATTTTCACTGGATCGTGGGACTTCCCATCAGTGATCACTATGAGGTACTGTTTCAGTTCAGGCCGCCCTCCCCTGTCTCGGTCAAAGTAAGATGCAGCAAAGGACAGTGCTTTCCCGGTAAATGTCTGCAGTTTCATCTGCTGCATTTCCTGAATGGCTCTCTGCAGGTCAGGCTTACTGCTGTATCTGTCAAGCTGGAACTCTTCTCTGACTTCCGAGCTGAACTGCAGCAAGCCGAATTGAACGTTACTGAGACCAACCTCCACTTTGCTCACAAATGATTGYGTGAAATTCTTCATCTTCTGAAACTCGGCTGTACGAATACTCCCTGAGCCGTCCACCAGGAAAACTATATCAGCTTTGAAGTTCTTACAAACTAAGAAATAAAGGAGAAAAAAGTAGGTTAATTGCACTTTTAACATCTCAGTTSTATCAATGTCTAAAACATAGAGAATGACAGAACAGGCAGGCAGGCCTGCCCAGAAAAGAATTAAATCTAGGTAACAAGTAGCTAACATATACACAAAGGCCGGAGAGTCCGGGAGATAATGCCATTGTTCACCATATATGATCCCCTGTTGAACCAATGAGTGCATTCTGAGAGAGAATTCTGTCACTGGATGCATGTCTTCTTCAAGACAGTACGTGATGCAGTGTATGCACACGATCCCAGGGTAAGAGTGCTCTGCACACCTCAGAAAACCATTCCATGATTTGTGTACTGAAAATCAGCATCTATCTGACTATGAAAGACAATGTCCTGTAATGCTTAAAACCACAAGGATCCTAGTGTTAGACTGCAGGCAATTCAGGAGAGGCATTATYGCTGTGTTCCACATCTGTTCTCACAGAATGGGATAGGTGCATGTCACAATTAAGTACTTAGATTTCAACACTTAGGTACATTAAGGACTTTCAACTGCTGTTATTTAATATATCCATTTTATTCAGTGATTGGTAAAAACTGTGCCTTGGAAGAGGGTAATGTGCCTTGACCTGGGAGTTCACCTTTACACAAATTTATAGTTATTTCTGTTTATGTAGCAATATCCRCTTCAGTATAACCAAAACTGTATGAGCATATTCTAACACTAGGTGCTTGGAAGGAATCTAGCTGTACTGAGGAAAGGCTCTTACCATTTATTGAACAGATATCCTGCACAATGTCATGTTTGATAAGCTTCAGGGAATCGTAGTCATTCACAAAGAATACTTTATCTCTTCTGCCCGCTATTTCTTCCAGCTCTTTCTGAACAGCATTCTTGACACCAATGGCAAATATAACAATATTTTGTTCCCTCAGCTCTTTTGCTGACTGAACCACCTTGTCTTGCGATTCACCATCTGTAATCACTACCAAGATCTGTGGAACATTGTTCCTGGCAGTCTTTTTGAATAGATTTTTCATAGACCTTAAAGCATTTCCAGTTTGGGTGCCTCCGCCTATTTGCCGAATATYCCAAATTGCCTCTGATAGGGTTTTTACATTGTTATGCTGGCCAATCACGAACTCTGTCCTTGAACTTTCTGCATACTGAACAACACCAAAGCGAACCATRTTGGCACCAACTTGAAACATTCTGATTGTGTCATTCATGAAGGTTTTCATGTCCTTGAAATCAGATACATTTATGCTGCCAGAGCCGTCAACCAAGAAATAAATGTCMGCTTCCTCTGTTTCCTTACAACCTAATCAGCGAAGAGAAAACAAAAATATTTTAAAAGTTACAGAACTTTTGACACTTCAAGAAGGAGTAAGAAATTTATCTTCCAATATCCAAGTAAGTCACTGAACATTAAAAGTAACATTTGGCTTGGGAAGAGCCCTTCAGCCTAAAAGCCTGTAAAATCTTGGGTGTTTGAGAGATTATATTAGAGATGATCAGACTTCTCTACACCAATAAAAYGTGTCAAGACAACAAAATGAAAGAATAAAACCTATCATGGCTGGAACTGGGAAACAAAAAGATAACAAGCATGGTGGGATAGCAATCAGCAGACTGGAATAAAAATATTAAATGGTATTAAACATTTGAGAAAAACAGAAAAAAGTAAACGTGGTAGGGTACTGTAAGAATGTGACAGCCTGTCAAGACAAAAGAATGGAAAAAAGAATAAACACAGTTGGAAACATAGYTACCTTGTGAATGGTAAGAGAGGCTTTTGGGAGTCAGATTGGATACAATCTAGTTACGAATAAATTAAACGCATATTTTTATAMATAAATATTTAATAAATATTTATATATGATATATATCACTATGAGACTAGTTTCTCAAACTATTAATAAGTGCATGGCTTAGCTATTCCTGGAAGAGATAGATGACAACGTATTTCACCCATCACAAAATCTGGCAGCACAATATGTTTAAATGGGAATTATATATTCACTTCTTACCTTCTTTCAGATTCTGCAATTGTGATGGGACTACAAAGGTTTTTGTCACAATCTCGTTACAAAGTCGTTTTTTTATTCTCCATCCAATATTTGACAGCTGTAGAAAAAACTTCAGGTTGAAGACGTATTTGTTTGGGGGATAAGTTGCAATTTTATCAAGTTTGCCGCTCTCTGTGATATTCTGGATGCCCACAGCATAGACAGTAACACCTTTACKCCTTAGTTTAGATGCTGATTCAATGTAATTATCCAAGGACTGACCGTCAGTGATAACCACGGCAATTTGCTGCACTCCTTGTTTTTCCCTGCTACCTGCTTCTTTAGTAAAAACCTTCTTTCTCAGGAATTCAATGGCTCGTCCAGTGTAAGGTTGTCCTCCTCGATACGGCAAGTTCTTCAGGTGGTTTAGGATTTCCAGTTTGTTCTCAAATGTGTCCAGGGTGAACTCTAGCCTTGGCTCATTACTGTATAGCACTAATCCAACTCTTACATTGCTTGAGCCAATATCCAGGGCATTAACAACTTTTAACAGAAAGGTCCTAATGAGCTGGAAGTTTTTTGACCCAATTTTGCTGGATTCATCCACAAGAAACACAATATCTGCAATAGTTGCACTGGAACACACTAAAAGCAAAGTAAAAGATAAAATTATTGTAGATCCCACTGTGGGATAATTAGTGGGTACAGTCAGAGTAGTTTGTTTAAAAAAAAGGAACATATGCAGCATGGTGCTACAATAATGCACAAAATCTAAATTTCTATCTGCCTTAACAGTTGAGATTTTTATGTTTTTATAGTAAAAGACAGTCATGAAATAAATGCTAGATTGTCCACACTACAAGGAATTCTGCATGACAAATACTTCTTTCTCACCTTTCAACAGAGTGCCTGCTAATCAAAACACTCCAGGACATTTAGGAAGTTGTTCTGTGGTTAAATACAAACTCTCCTATGGCCATTTTCTAGAAACGGAATTTAGGCAAAATTGTTGCAATTTCACTACAGCAAACCCCTCAAAAGCAAAGCAATTGCAAGAGGAGCAAAGGGGCCCTGTTCCTCTTGGTTAAAATAGCTAAATGCTAAATTGTGCATGGGCAAGTATTGCCTCGAGACAGCAAAAAGTGGTAAATATTTTGCCAATCCAACAACTCTCTAAAATACAATCGCCACCTGTTTTCACTCTGGTCTTCCTTCACAACTTTCTGAGCAGTTGCCCTGGACTACCAATGGGTTGGAAGTTACTCAGGCTGCTGGCTTTTCTCTGATGATACACCATACCTGCTGGCGCACTTGGATCAACTTCGTAAAGCTTCTGAACAGAGGCTTCGATATTGGTGACAACGTTTTGCTGCCTGAGATCAGTGACCTCTCCTTCAATGGTCTTTTGGTAAGTCATGGTGGGGGCAGCTCCCAAAAGTACTTCCATACTGAACTTTCCAGCATCAACTGAGAGAACTTTTACCCCCATCTCTTCTAGCTCCCAAGTCGCCTCCATGATATCGTCTCTGGATGCATAGGCTGTGATGAACACCACGACTTGTGGAGTGCCTTCACTGAGCCGGCTTCCTGCACCATCCACAAAAAAGGTTTCCAGCAAGAACTCCAGGACACTTCCAGTTTGCAAGGAGCCTTCAGCAAATGCAGTGATGCGCTGTATGTGGTCAAGCATCCTTTCTTTATTTTTATATGTGTTCAGTACAAATTCCACCTGTCCTACCCCACTAAACTGGGCAAGGCCAATGCTGTACTTGTTAAGCCCGACATCTAGCTGGCTGACTGTCTCAGAGATGAAATCTTTTACATTCTCAAAAGCTGAAGACGTCATAGTCTCAGGAGAGTCAATAAGGAAAATAATATCAGCATACTGTTTTGGAAATGCTGCAGAGAGGGAAAAAATGTCATTAATAATTTGCAGAAAAAATACTGTCAGCCTATATTCATATTTGGCTTTGAATATAAGCTAAACTACAACTGCAAATATTTTGTTGTTCTCCACAATTTTAAACTTCAATTTTACATTTCCGCATGCATCTATGATGAATACAATGTCTGGCATGGAAGCTTCCCTGCAAACTGAAGAAACATTCTTTAACTTTCCTGCTTCCCAATGAAGGCAATTTCACCTCCTATTTATTTTTCCTAATCCAARGCTATCCGAATTTTACAAAAAAAACCCCTTCCATCTAGACTGCTAACTTCTTGGTATTCATTTGTTCACCCTTTCCCATCATTCATGATACAGAAGGGTTGAAACTACATCTTTCTGCAAGCACCTTTCTTAGGGAGAGTGACTGAATTCACAGGAGCACAACTTCCACACTCATAAACTTCCACTTCTCATAAAACCTAACGTGCAGTGAAAGCATACTATAATTGCTCTACACACTTCTGTAACTGAACTACAGCCATAAGAATGTGTTATCAAAGTAAGCTCAAAGGAGAAGTTACTCATGCACTTTGAGCCCACACTACAAGCATGCATGATCAGTGTTTATTAGTTGGGAAAAGAAATCACACTGGATTGTACAGTGTGATTTCTGGATTGAACAGAAGGACTATGCACATTTACTTGTAGTAAATACCGGGCTCATGTTTCCACATCTCTTAAAAGTATAATGTTACTCAGACAAGAGTGAAATGGTCAGGATTTTCCCTAAACTGACAGACATGCAGGAAATGTTCTGCAATGGAACAGGGTACTTCTTCAAGCATATTCTCCAAAACTGACTAACAAAATAGAGAGTCCAGTATCATCTCTTAGAAGTCTTCCTAATAATGCTTGATTTGGGCTGCAAAACTTCTAGAGAGGACAATATGAAGTGTTTAAGAGTTTTTTATTCTTTTTGAAAATATAGAATATCAGCACGTATGAACAACAGACTGTTCCAGTTAATTTTGCTGGTTTTAAGATTCCTTTCTTATTCTACTTTAAATATATTTGAATATACTTTCTAAAAACATTTCATAGCATCTCTAATGATACGAAGAATGAACTGTCACCAGTTTTTCATATTTTTCTAGCATTAGGTATAAGTGGCAAAAAAGTAACTTTACTACTGATTTTAATGTAAAAAAGAGCCATTTCCTAAGTGGATTACCAGTCTGCTGTGCATCCACAGAGCAGCAGGTGATTGCAAAGAGAATAAGTAGTGGCTTCCAGTCAACCATGTTGAGAATATCCCTAGAAAAAGAAACAAATCCAGTGAGAAATTCAGAGCAAAATTTTCTCAGAAGCAACTCTTTAATTGGGGGGGAAAACAGTAAATGCATTTTAATCATTGGTGTTTTCTAGTTGCATGCAATTTAACACAGCACTGTAAATTTGTATTTTTTTCCCTCAGTGTGTAACCATCAAGCCGTTACAGTTTAACACTAATATACAGGATGTACCCAAAGTGAACCGTTAATGCTCTGCTCTCACATAAACATGCTCTGTTTTCACCAATTCATACAGCTATATTTACCATGATCAAAAATTCAACTGAATTTATTGAATTGTAGAACATATGTACACTAAATAGCTTAAAGAACAAAAAAAATAATGCGCCAGAGCCCTGAAGGCTGAGCATGCTAGAATACATGAATATAAAAACATTTCATATGTTTTTCCCTGAGCTGCTGATGTTGTCTTCTCTCTGACTAGTTCCAGCTGCTTCTCCCTTAATAGTACTCTCACAATCTGTCCCAAATAAAACAGAGGTGTACAGCAAAAGCACAGAATGTTACCAGATGGAAGGAAATACTCTTGACAAAATCCATGAATACAAAGGCCAGTGCTTCACTGTGGTGACATGAGTAGCAAAGATGCAGACTGCTTGGGTCTGTCTAGCAGGGAGGAAAAGAAACCCAAATCTAATGCTTATTAATTCTATTACTCATCTGTTTTATATACTCCAGTAACTGAAGGACAAATATACCATTGCTGCATTTCAAGTTTTCTTAGCCGAGCATCTGAGCCAAGCATCCCCCATTATAGAGGGAAAAAATAACCTGATGTTATTCATGTTTTACTTCTTTCCTGTGGTTGTGCATATCAGAGGTACTGCTGCTCAGCATCACATGTAATCTCTTCCTTAGGCCTCCAGAACATTGCCATGGGGAGCAGATTCTGTAAAACCTAGGCTAGGGAGAAAGGCTGAGGGACTAATCATTGAGGAGACTGAAGCAAAATTCAGCATTTGGGATAGATGCAAGATGTGTTTTCCCCTGACATTTAGGTTCCTTCACAGCCCAAGTGCCTTATACACTAAACCCCTGTCACCTTGATGGGCAATATAGAAAGGATCCTACAAAGAGGACAGCTTGAAGCCCCCTCTTTCCCTCTTGAAGGCTTCCACCACAGTCCAGAAATGGTCTCAAAGCTTTATTGGCAGTATTTGAGGCACTCAGCATCACGCTCAAAACTCTGGGTACAGCTTTGCCACTAAAATCTCTTTGTTCAGACTTTGTCCATACATCACTCTTGGCACCAACTGAAAGCTGAGGCAAATGAAAGATAAATGGTCTTAACATCTTCACAGCTTCATCAAAGTGATGATGCTGGTTACTCTGCAATATAGCACAGACAGAGCTGCTTCACTACAGTACATGGTTAAAACTCGCAGTGTTTATGAAATACAACCTTCTTGCTCCTCAAGCATTGGCAGACTAGTGCAGAAGCTATTATCCAAAGTTCTGTAACTAATCCTCTGCAAATCATTTTCTGGCTGCTTAATTCATTTTTACTTTCTCCTAACAGAGTTCTGAGGAATTTGAAGGAATGAGACTGTTTGGACAAAYCACAGATACCATTTGACTGCTGCTTGGTAGTTTGTGGAACATCTGCCAATGAAGGTTATCCCTCAGGACAGCAACAGATGGTGGAAAACTATGCTGCAAACAAAGAGGCCGCAAGTAAGCTAAGACTTTTAGATAAATGACTTAATATATTAAGGGTAGGTCTAAAGAGAAAAATAGGGTTGAAATTGTTATCACTGCATATAATGCTTCAGTCTCAGTATATTCATGCAGTACAGAAAATAATAATAGAAAGTAATAAGAGAATAATAGAAATATCTAGAAATATCTAGAAAATATAGAAATAATAATAGAAAGTAATAAGAGAAGACTGAGAGGGGACCTGATTAATGTATATAAATATCTCAAGACAGGGAGTGAGGAGGAGGGGGCTCTTCTCACCTCTTCTCAGTGGTGACTAGTGATAGAACTAGAGGAAATGGCCGCAAATTGAGGCACCAAAAGTTCCACAGGAACTTGAGGAAGAATTTCTTAACGGTGAGGGTGACAGAGCCCTGGAACAGGCTGCCCAGAGAGGTGGTGGAGTCTCCTTCTCTGGAGATCTTCAAAACCCGCCTGGACACCACCCTGTGCCACATGCTCTAGGAGACCCTGCGTGTACAGGGGGGTTGGACTAGATGATCTCTAGAGGTCCCTTCCAACCCTAAGCATTCTATGAAAGTAGAGATGAACTAAAGACAGCAAAGTACAATTTATATCACATCTTAGTTACCAACATATACAACATAGTTTGCTTGTAAAGAAAGGCAAAGCATATTTTCATGGGAGATCATCATCTCACCAATATTCAATTTTTCCTTTCAGCAACATTCAGATGAATACGCTTCTAACTATGTATGAAAAATATAAGCAGAGATGTGGCAGATTAGTGGCTCAGAATTAATGACAATAGTCAGATGTAAAGAAAGACCAGTAGGAAAAAAAAAAAAAACCCAGAAAAAAAACCACCAAAGTTTATAATAAACATGTTAATCTTGGTGTCTTTAGAAAGTAAAAGTTTATTCTTTCTGCCAATACAACAACTGCACAAAGCTGAGTTCAGTGTAACAGTCACACAAGAAACTTGTGTGCATTTTCATCACTGATGAAAACTTCTGCAGCTTCAACTTGTAAGCCAGCTTAGAAACGGCTACAGTGTCTTTGAACATGTCCCAAATTCACAAGTTATTTCCATAGCTAAACTATTCCAAATTGACCTTTCCAAGATTGAGGCTTCTGAGAAATATAAAGCTAGCATCATGGGGTCTCTGATTTGATACCCATTCCTTTCTTAGAAATAAGTAACAGTTGTTTTCTTTTTTTTTATGCTACTGAGCAATGACCCGATATGTTCAAAAGAATATGTATTTTAGTCCCTAGATTTTACTGCAGGGCAGAGGCCTTGCATGACACCTGAAATAACTTGGACTTTATCTTCAAGAGACACTGAACGACTCAGTGACAGAAAAGACATCCCACTGCATTTACCCTAATAATCTTATTCTAATATATTGTCTATGATAGAGGCATATTGGGCTAGAAGGATCACGGTTACTGATCTTTATGTTCTACCACCTTGTCATAACCAGAATTTTGCACAGAGCACTGTTAAAGCTACCAGAATACAGAGAAATCCAAATGATAATCTGCCTCAGACTGTGGTTTGAACCTGTTTGAAACACTTGTCTCCCAAACCTGGGTTTGACATTGAATACAAATTAGGAAAAACCAGGATCCTGGATCAGCATTTTTGTATGGTTCAGGTCTTCTGGTACTCTTTTGAAAATGGGACAACACATCTGGAATTCCATTTCTGAGTTAAAAACAACTTCACATCAACAAGTACACACAAGGACACATCTCTGACACTGATTAATGCATAATTATTATGTTGGCATGAACACTGCCTAAGAATATTAGAAACAGAGAGGGAAATGTATATGAAGACACACAGAAACAATTACACAGCAGGCAAGAATAAGCCAGGTGATCCTCCCAGCAACTTGCTAGGCATAATCATTCAACCCAGCAGCATGCTTCTCAGAAGTGACCAGAGGCTCAGACACAGAAAATTCTTCTTCTTGGGAAAGGATCACAATTGAATCCTTAAAGAGAGGAATTCAATCCATGGCTACAGCATAACAAGTTAATGTACACATTCATCTTTTCAAATTTCCAGGGGGAAATATTTTCAAGGTCTGGTTGAAAGTGGATTTTACCTTTCCTCCAAACCAGCCAAAGTAGGGCCTCAACAACATTAATGCCTTGTGCTTATGCCTGGCTTTTTATATGGCCCTAAAGGTTCACCATGACACATCCGAACTGCATTCTAGCACAGGAATCAGAAGCAGGTCAAGGATTACAAATTATAAGGATATRCTTATGCTCACAATGTATTGAACAACATTATCAGTGCCGTGTGAATCATAGAAGTAAAGATCTTCTCTCCCTAATTCCCCATCCTATCCTGCAGTTGAAGGCCATGTCCTGGAGTGTTCCTGTTTCATGATAAGAATGTGCACAGGTGTGCTGGCACTGTCCTTAAGGAAATACTGTAAGGCTCTGTTGAATTCTCCTACTTCTGCTCAGTGTAGAACTATTAGATAGTGAACATCACAGACAGCAATATTCAATCAGCTAACTTGCAAGAATGACTCAGAGTAGCAATTTAGTCATGCCAAATATCTTAGCTATACACTAGATTAGAGAGAAGGCAAACTCAGAGGAGGACAGGACAAATCTGGAAATCTTAACTGAACAGTTGCTAAAATACACCTAAAACTCACATTAGAAAAAAAAGGTTGATGATGATTTGTTCAATGAAACAGTGGAGGGGAAAAGGGTAAGGAGTAATGGCCATTACAAAAATTGAAAGTGTGTGATTAAGCTCCACTTTCTGGAAAATGAAAGCAACTTTTAAAAGCTTAGCCTTAATTATTAATTACTKAAATAATTAAAGCCTTAATAAACAGCAGGAATACAAACCGATTATTGCTACTAAAATAACAGAGTATTTCTTGTGGTGATGCAGATGAGTACAAGATTTCAAAGAATGAGACGCACAAGAGACCTCAGAGACTGTCCCATGCAGAGGGAACAAAACACCATGAGCATAATAAAACTAGACAGTATGAGTGCATTATACTTCAGGGGTACATGTGGCTACTCCCTCATACGTGCAAAACGCAGCTGCTGTCCTAGCAAATGGTTAGACTTTCCTCAGTAACATACACAGTCAAATTTTGTACCAAGTCTGGGTCTTACTGCTACTCCATACACAATAAGCAGTTACTGTTGAACTATGCAACTACTTCTGTGCCTCCTAATGTAGTTCCTMTTTGTCTCCTTCAGGTTCTACCAATCTCACAGCTCAGAACGTTCCCCTCGCTTTTCAGGTCAGATACCAAAAATCTGCAACAAATCTCCTGCTCTTCCTAAAGAGTAGTTGCAGACATGAACATATTACTAACTTGCTACTGATTTTCTCCCTTCCACAGCTGCAAATGACACTAGTTTGCTTCAGGTAGTTTCTTTAAATATACACGTACACTGAAACACTAAAACACATGCAGAATAATTTTCTACTTACAGCAATTTATTTTGCCTTACCTTCATAAAACCACAGGGGCATCCAAGCAGRCATTACCTACTGCATAAACAGTTAAGCTTCCTATCTGGATTCTTAATTATTTTCTAATCTAAACTAAAATAAATTATTTAATGGAAAACTCATGTCATATATCTCAYACATGGTGGTGAAATACTAAATAATCCACTCAGAAAAGATGCCACGTCACAGAGCATTGCCAGTTCTACCTATTAAGATAATAACCTGTTAATTCCAAAAATTATTTGAATATAGAGTATATGCAAGATTCTATCATAGACCATCTAAATATGCATAACTACACTTATTTATACAGACACACACAAAGGCTATACAGACACATATAAAAGCTATGTAAGATACTAAGATACCAATTTTAAAAAATCTAAGTCTATTTTAATGATATTCTAAAAGATTGCAGTAGAATAATTATTAAAAACCCTTAGGAAACAGCATACATGTTCTGCAGCCCATTTCACTTTTTCACTTTCACAGACAGCATTTTTCCTTCTTGTTTATTCCCAGAGACATGCTAATATGTATACAATAAATCTCAAAGGAAGAAACAGATCAGCAGCATTCCTATATTCTTTAAATGCTCACAAGGATTGCTTATTTCCCTTAAAAAAACTCCTAATGTTCCAGTTTTGCCATCAGTTGCTTCAGTGCTTTATGTATGTGAGAGAGCCATTCTGTAGACATGTGCTGCGAGAAAGAAATGCAGTCGAATGTTAATATACTTAAGCACACTATCAAAAGCATGTAGGTTTTGAAACAACTTCTGTCTTTCACCTATAATTTAGAACTAAGTTACATGCATAAAACTAGCAGCAGCACTCTGTATATCCTCTGTGTGCACATTTTGCTCTCTTCTGTTTGTGCATATACACGAACAAAGAAAAGAGTTCTTCAATTCTATTTCTGCCCGTGCAAATAAATGTGATCATGTAGCTTTTTCCTACCTACTGAATCACTCCGGTTGGATTTCTTCAACTTTTACATGCAGATTTAATTCCTCAGGAAGTCATTTGGAAAAGCCCTGGAATACAACAKACAGTGTCAGCCCACAAATCACAGCTAGTTATTGCTCTCTTTTCCCCCCTACCTTCCTTCTCTTCAAGCAAATTTAAAGTCTGGATTCCTCCTGTGTGACCTCCCAGTTTTACCAAACAGTAAATCAGGAGAAATCAGTTCCGCCCCTGACCTCACCACTTTCCTCATATGTTCATGTATTGAAGTTTTGCCATTAATACCAGAAGGACAAATTTACAAAAACTAAATATTTTCCACATGTCAGCAATCTGTGTAAATGAGGAAATCTTTTATCAGTTAGATTTTCCCTCTAGTGAGATTTTTTCTCTACATTATCTTTCTTYATAGCATTGATAGGTCTCAGCAAGAAAGCTGCAGCTTCACCCACGCCAGGTGTCTCTGAGGAAAGCATAGTTTCCTAATAATTCCAAGTATAGCCACATGTCCAGATACTGACTCAAAGTGCAGTTCCAAGGAAAAACAATTCATCCAAGTGGGTGATTTACCTGTCTATGGAGTTCAGCATAAACTTCATGAGTTTGCAGGCAATCTAGAAGGTGCTTGTCCAGAAAGACAAGAGAAAGACAAGTTGGAAAGGAGGGGATTCTCCCTTCCTCCCACAAAAGTATCTACATCTAAAGCTAACTAGAAAAAAATTACCAACATTAAAAATCACTTAGAATTGGTGTCTTTTTGACAGATAACAGGATCAATGTTTACTTGTCAACCAGACTTGTGGGGTAAGGAGGATGCATAGAGATATGGTCACAGTATTATTCCATTTCAATATTTGGTGCARATTTTTTAATGCTTGTTTTCTGAGTAGAACTTAATGATTAGCATGTTATTTTTCTGCAAGTATTAAACATTCACTGTATCTGTATTTTTCCTGCTGGTTCAAATAGCACAAACTGCAGGAGACACAGGGCAACCTAATGAAAACCATAAACCCTGATTTTCTACAACCTCATAGAGTTCCTACCTACTCYAACATTAAAATTACAGGTCACCTCTTTGGACAAGAGGATCCCCCAAATCCAAAGGGTCTAACAGTCCAGCAGATTATGATACCTCCATATCTGATCATATCTATATAGTCCTTCCTGAGATCAGTGCATTGAATGAATGTATTAAGCACATTTTTCTCTTTCCTCATGATCATGACTGCAGCTCTCAGCACTTGTTGTCAAGGGATTTGTTAGAAGAGAATAAGTGAACTCAAAGTAGCTTCTTGGCATGAGAGGCACTTTCCAAAAATTAGAAAGTCCTTACAATGTGRGACATGTATTTGCTCCTTTTGCTATTCTCCGTTATTAGCTTTAGCCCTGACTTTGCAAATAGTTTCCAAAAAAACCCCACTTAGTATAACAGTAGTACCAAGGATCAAGTTTGTTTGCTTATGGAAGTGAGTAGAAAGGTGTCCAATAAAAAGCTTTATAGCAGGAAACTAAAGCCATTTGAAAGGGCTTGTAAAATAGGTCAGCTAAACCCCTAGGATGATACAAGTAATCTGTAATATCCTAGCCAGTCGCTTGACTGGAAAGTAGACAAATGTGAATGSTATAAAGGCTAAGAATATCAACCTTACCTACATGTGCTTCAGTGACTCATTTAGAAAAGGATATTAAGTGGACTAAGGACAAGCATTTCATTCATAAAAGCACTTTCTCCTCAAAGCCAAAAGTGCTTAAGAAAATCGGCAGATGTGACTCTCCCACTCCCAGGAATACTGAGTGGGAAAGCATCCTATGCACAGGGGTAAGCATTCTAAGCCAGCCTCATCTGGAATAAATTATTTTGGTAAAAAGCCTTACTTTAGAATAGAAATAGTGCAATGCAACACTGGCATACAATTCACCATTAGCCCAGCTTATGCTCAATGTTACAGAAAACATTGAACCAGCAGTGCATTATCCACTAACATATAATACATGTACATTTGGAACAGGACTCCAGCRGTCTGAGTTGCTGGTGGCAGGGCACAGGTTCCTGTTTTATAAAGGTCTTAATCAAACTGTTTTCTCACCAAAGTCATGAATGCAAAAGTTCTGCTATTGCATCATGGCTAATAAAACTTTCATTTCTAATGCTGGAAATTATGCATAGCTTTACCAGAATCTACCACTGCCCATAGCAGGAAGACATTAAGCTAAAAAGAATCAGGAGTACTGCTTTAAAAGACTTCACAAGATCTGATCAGAAAAAAAAAATTAAAGCCTTATTCTGTGATTACAGAAGTGATTTATATCTCTTCCTTTCTGCCTTGTTCTAGACATTGGTTATAGCAAGTCTTTTAAAATAATTAAAAATTGARCTCTCATTTAGATAAAAAGAAAATAAGCAACAACAACAAAAGAAAGAAATCTATCTTCTAATAAGAAACAAAGAAATCAGGATGTTGCTTGTCCTAAGGTGCCCATTGAAACTCTCCAGTGTTTTTCTCATTGCAGTATTTCTTATATACCTGACACAACAACACCTCTCATCCTATCTTTCTTGATCATAGACCACCACATCTGCCTTCACAGTCCTCATCACATATAATTAGTAAAAACTCATMATTTCTTACTAAATAAAATATCTTAGCAATATCCACAAGCAGAGGTTTTAGACCTAGGACATATACATTTCTGAAGTATCCTAAAATATCATGAAGTGCATGTTCTAATCTGAACCATTTTGAACACCTTTTGCTTATCCAAAAGGCCACATAAATAATGGAGGAAAAGTAAGGTAACTCAAAGCCAGAAAGTTAGCCTTGGGTAAACTAATCAGTAAGAGTTCCAGAGAAGGCTTAAAACAGATGTCACCATCGTTTGGGCTGTTTGGGATTCCTCCCTGTTCCCGTTCAAAGTTTATAGGAGTTTCAGAGTTGGTTTCCAAGAAGCAGTAAGAGGCGTCCTCCTCAGTAGCAGGACTCTGGCTTTCTCACAGCAGGGCCAGCTGGGGAATCAGACCTAGCAAGAGCCATGAAAGTGTGTTTATGACAATGGAGCACACTTTCAATGAAGTTCACTTCACTGTGGATTGAACACAACCATGGCTCACTGTAACTATACACTCAGCATAGCATTAATCTAACTAAGGTTTGTCAACTTGCTCACGATTCTCATTGGGTTTATTAAATATAAAAGGGTTTGAATAGCAGGTTGCAAAATTATTTGAATTAGTATATATAAGAAAAGGATTCAGACAGATTGACTATCCTGTCAGTGTGATTAATGCAGTCATATCTCACTGTCTCTGATTATTTCACATATACAAGTTATATTCAGTACCTTTCTTYCTTATTTATAATCTAATGGCTCTGTACTAAACATTTTCATTACAAATATTTAGACTGTTAGAGGATTTTATTGCTTAGCTCTATCCAAGTAGTATATATGATAAATTTTCCTTATTTATAATGTTGTAAAACCACATGCCAGAATTCTGAAGCAAACTGACCAGAGTCCCTGCAGTGTTGAAATTTAGGTGCACGCTGCTCTAAGGTCGAAGTCTTGGGACACACAGCTGCATGACAGCATTAAAGTTTTGTTATCCTCAGACTGCTCTATCCAGATACTGCTGCTCTTGTTTCAGTCCAGAAGGTTTCCACGTGGTTTACATATGATACACTGCACATGTCAAAATGCATAYGCTATTAATACATTATACTTTGTGCGGAGATTTTCAAGTTTATTATACAGGTCTATACAGAAATAGAAGATAATACAAGATAGATCCTATGTAAAGTAAGATTTTGCAAGTGATTTACAGTATCATCCAAATTGCTAGCCAAAGACAGCATCATCTTATAGCCACTGATACAAACTAGACTTTCAGTTTTGATTCACAGGAAAATCAGGAATACTTTTCTAGGAATAAAAGCTTTCTTCACGCCAGCCCTATTTTATTTCAACTGCCAAAAATATCAACCCTATAATTCCAACGCTACCTTTTTTTGCCATTGATGTGAATATGTAACATCTTATTAATGCCTTCCTATATTTCCTTCCCTTTTTAGGAACAGAAAGGATCTGCAGCAATGCTTTACAACTGCAGTATGTGAAGTAGTGATTTGTCCTGGAGACAAAATCGACAGCTGTGAAATGCACTGTTTCTATTCTTCACAGAACAGAAAAAGTGCTATGTTTGAGATCTGTGAAATTCCTTCATTTTMAAGTAACAAATGTGCACAATGAAACACTTACTGTTTTGCTACTCTTCAGTAGATGCCTTTAAAGGCAATATATCTTTTTCTAATATCTGTCAATCCTTCAAAACACTTTTCTGTAAGTGTTGCAGGTGTAATTGTCCTCTGGAAATTCTAACTTGCAATAAGGTAATTACTTAAAATATCTCCTCTCCCTGCCCTCAGTCAGGGGCAACAGAGCTACTTACATGCCTTTGCTCTAAGAATTTTTAGTATGCATAGCATTTTCTCTGTGTGTCTTCTTGCAACCAATTCTTAGTGCTATTAATGATCCTAATGAATGAAGAGCACAGCTTGAATAACAGTGATTCTAGCCACAATTTAGAGGGAATATAGAAAGTGCCTGAAAGCAATCACATCTGTGGCCAGTTTCAAACATATCTCTTGAAGCAGTAAGTGGGGTAAACTCTCCTGCTGTCACCCTCCTGTTGGGTCTTATCAAAATCTTTACATTGAAAATCGGCTAAAAGCCTGAGAAAAGGGTACYGAAAACCTGTACCACAAGTGCCTCAAAAGGCTGGAATGGCTCCTGAGACATCAAAGTTTCCCCATTCTTCTGCAATTGGGAAACTTCTGTGAAACCTACTGTCAAAGTACGGGCAATTCCCTCTCAAGAGCATTTTGTCTAGATTGGATATTATGACCCAGCATTAGGCTCCAACTTACTCTATTTTTTTTTCTGTGAAATGGTTATGATGATAATGATCCATACGGAAGGATGYGAAGGCCACAAATTATACTCAAGAAATTCCTGGTTTTTCCCAGGTTCTTTTTGTTGAAAACCTAGAAAATGTGAAACACATACACGCAAAACTTAAGTCACACACTCCAGCTGAAATGCTGCAAACATGTTAGGTTTAGTTTACTCTGTACTGACCTCCTGCCCAAACTTGTGAACTCACCCTGTGACATTCTCTTTAATGACATAATCATTTATTCCACAAGATTCTTATCTCATTGAGTACTTAAAACATGCGAGGCATAATTAYTGTTCAATATGTTCTTTTTTCTTCATTGCTCAGTGCTTTTTTCGCCTTTTTTAGTTAAATTCTGCTCAGAATGAGACATTATTAGCACATCTGCAGACTATGAACAGGCTGCCCAGAGAGGTGGTGGAGTCTCCTTCTCTGGAGATCTTTCAAACCCGCTTGGACACCACCCAGTGCCAGATGCTCTAGGTGACCCTGCGTGTGCAGGGGGGTTGGACTAGATGACCTCTACAGGTCCCTTCCAACCTTAAGCATTCTATGATTCCATTCTGTAGCACTGCTTTACAACAGCAATTCAATGGAAGGAAGTTTTTCTATCACTTTTGCASAGTGAAGAGAAGGAACCAAGATGTTGAGAACAAAAGTATTTGCTAATATGGTATATTCAACTTTGAATTTGGCATTTTAGAGTAAATAGCACTCAAATTATATCTCTTACTGGCATCAGTTTAAAAAAGCCCGATGCCAGAACATGAAATTGKACAGCACGCAGCTAGTAACTACCTGTCATGTGTCTGTCATGTGATTTGTTAGTGTTATATGACAACACCTAGGTAGAGGCAGCRATTGAGATGATGACTTTTCATACAGAGCCCTGCTCCTTTTTTCACCGTAAATCAAAGAAGAATTATAGAGATATTCTCCTTCACTATATCTTTTTTTAATCTATAAATCAAGTTCTTCTTGTATATTGAAAAACCTGCATAGGAAAATACTTTGATATAACGCAATTAAGCACTGGTTTATACTACATATTCACAAGAAGCCAACCACAGAATTTGGCATCTACAGCATAATTTACAAAACATGTGAACACACACATACACACAGAAAAGGAATGACTATAGCATCACTATTTCCCCCTTAAGCGCCACTACAATTTGCAGGCCAACCTTTCTCTTTGACTTTATGAYATGCCTTTGTTTATTTAATGACCAGAATTTTTACATGAGCAAGTGTCTTTACACACTATGTTCTTGCCTCTGGAGGTGGTTGGTCCAGCTCAGTTGCACAGTGGCTTCTAAAAGAATGCTTCTACTTCTTCATGTGTCAGGAAAACTAAAAGAACTGCCTCCCAAAATGCAAAGGCAATATCCATATTCTTAATGTTATGAAAAATCCCAGAAGAAAATATACCCAAGGACATATTTTCACTGCTGTTGCTGCTATATTGAGAGAATACGGATAAAACATCAGGTGCTACTGGGACATCATGAGAGAATACGGACAAAACAGCAAATACCATTTGAAGACAAAGATAAGGAGCATCGTATCTTCAAGGAACTGTCTGAAACTGGGCAGTATGACCAAAACAGGTTCTTCTGGGCCTAAATGAGGCCCTATGTGGAAGCAAGTTACTAGCAGTCATTGAACRGAAAGACAACCAYCAGGGGTCTCARAAGACCACCAGRGACCACCAAAGAGAGGGTGCATGTGAGTGAGGGTGGGGGTATATTGTAATTAGTTCCAAGAAATAGAATGAATATGTATGATCATTCCTAGAATTTAATGCATATGTAGATAATAGAGAAATAAAAGTTTTAGCAAACACACCTTAGGGCATGCACAATAGGTAGAGCTATCTCTCGTATATCCAGTGCTGCAAATACATGAATGCCTGCTTCTTGATACTACATTGGTATTAAGAGGTTCTTTCCCAGTTTTCAGTGACATTAATGAGTCAGCAAAGAGACTCCATAACCTGAATCTGACAGATTCAACAGTTCAGAATCACTTTCATATGAGTTATATTGTCCTGCATCAACTCTATATAACATACTCATCAAATGTACCATTTGGAAAAGATTTCCTGGTATCCCACTCCCTATTCTAGTCTCAGGATAGAATGTGTTAGCCACATGCTGGAACATACAAAAAAAGCAACAAAACAAAACAAACCCTCCCACAGAAGTAACACAGAAAAGAAGTCTTCATTTACGTTCTACTGAAGCTCACAGTACGTTTCTAGAAATAATGTTATCAACACCTAATAAAAGAAAGCCTAGAACTTTGCAGCCAAAATATGCATTGTATTCCTGAGTTTCAAAATGCTTTGAGTGCTTTGGGAGGGAATTAAAAGATTATCTATTTCTAAAAACAAAATGCCTGAAAGTTAAGCAGATAGACGAGGAGAAATGATCACTGAGTTTATGTGCCCATAGCTTCAGGTGTGTCTGTCACAATATCACACAAGACATGAGACTTGCATGAATATGTGAAAATCCTAAAAGGTTAAACTAAAAATGGTTCTCTCTCAACAAACTCATCTGTTGTTTCCGTTGATAAAAGCCATGTGTCACTTATTCTTCCAACTACTTAAACATAGGAGCTCAGCAACTGTATCCTAACAAGTTAAGAGCCGAACTATTAACAATCAAAATATGCAGAAATAAAAGCAATGAACTGGAAGGATGTTTTGGGGTTGTTTCAATGCTACATTTTTATCCAAGTCAGAAAAACATGGCCGTTCCAACTATTTCCTCAGAGTATTTCCAGTACCTTCTCAGAGATTTGTTGTGCTGCTGGGTAGCTTTAGCACACTGGCAGATCATTCTTGCAAAGGGGCTCTTTTCAGATAGGACGGCCTTTGGTCTGGGACAACTATTCTGTAGGAAATTTAGGAGAATCTGTTTCTTCTGCTGCTGTTTTTATTTCTTGTTCCAGTAATAAGCATTCACAATAATTCTGTTTACTTAACACATGCCTGTTTGAGCAGCCATATAAACTTAATATTTTACATCTGTGGATCCTGAAAGCAGAGGACACTGTTCCTTGTCATAAAGTATACAGCTTTTATATGGGCTAAGAGAGGCTCCTGCATAGATTTTTTTTCCAGAACCCCACCTGTACTCTTTAAGCTTCTTAGAATAACTCAAACAGCTCTTAGCACAACTAAGAAATAATCCTGCCATGCTATTGCCAATAATGTTCCCAATCATTTCTGATGCCAATAACTCAGAATCAGTCATGATTCGTGTTCACAATATCCGATACCTATGAAGGCCAGCAAGACTAGAGCCATTTTTTTATTTCTTACTCTTTAGATCTTCTTGCACGGATACATTCTTATCTCAGTTCTTACATCTCTTGTAGCACAGTCACAATCCAAAGTAACCCAAATTACTACAAATTCTAAGAATGTGTTCAAGAAGGCATCATTTCAAGAATACCAGTCTCCTTGACTTCAGTGGTGGTCTCTTCCAAGTCAGATGTGAGACTGAAATTCACTCARCTCCATAATAATGCCTGTTCTTAGTCTCAGCAACTTTAGCATCAAGTTGAAACTTGAAAAGTGGTAGTCTGTTTAAAGAATAAATCACTGCACTAGAATGAAAGGCTGTGTAACTTTTCAATGCTCGAAAGACTGAGACTTCCACCAAGTCAGGATCCCCCTGTGACTCCCACTATAAAAAATACTCTATGCTCCTCTCAAAAGAATGTAATTAAGCAAGAAATCTTGTTAGAAAGAGAAATAAAATATGATACATGTCGGACAACAAGAGAGGTTTGGCTAAGATTACATGAGCACCTGAGATAGCACTACAATTGCAAATTTCGGGGAAGGCTACAACCATCAAGCCCCTCTTCCTCCTCCTTCCCTCTTACAAAAAAACCTGTATGAAGACTTTATGGAAAGTGCATTTCAAATCCACAGATTTTGTTCCTGGAAACACAATTTGCAGGGCTTTGCTTGACAAATGACATCTCAAAGGACAGTGCTACTCTAAACAGCTTCTTCATCCCTTCCCACTCCCAGCTTCTTACTCCTGTCTTCAAGAGCTATGTCAGCACAAGTCCTCACACAGTCATATAGCAAGCTGTGCCATGTAGCCTCACAGTTAAAAATCACATTTGTTTCTGCATAAAGTATTTCCCTACCTGATAATTTCCATAAACCAGTTTGCTGCTGAGCTACAAATGGACAAAACTGAGACAACAGCAAACTGTTAGGTTAGACAGTTAGGTTTGGGGGGCAGAGATTACCTAGATCAGTTTCAAAGCAGATAGTGTCAACATTTCGCGGCCTCTGATAGGTTATGTCGTTCCTGTCTCCTATGACAAGCTCTCTGACAAATGCCAGAGTCAATGCAAGGAAAAGGGGTCAGGACTGTGTGACCTCCAGTTGAAAAATGAGAGAAGGACCACCACAGAAAAGCACAGGACATGCAAGGCATTCCACAGCTGCCACACAAAGCATTATCAACTGAGAATTAGCTACATCATCTCCAACGCAGATAGCTCATATATCATACATAC
This sequence comes from Eudromia elegans, assembly GCA_003342815.1. Classification (NCBI taxonomy): domain Eukaryota; kingdom Metazoa; phylum Chordata; class Aves; order Tinamiformes; family Tinamidae; genus Eudromia; species Eudromia elegans. The sequence goes on from PTEX01000081.1 coordinate 1,986,344, forward strand.
CCACAGCTCAAAGGAACAAATCACCAGTCAGCTGAATAACGTTCATGAATCTTTAGAGCAATGCGCTGGCTTAACACTCAGCATGTCAAGTAAGCCAGCTCCAGGGACAAGCAAAATGCAGGTGCTAGTCACAGAAAACTGCCAGATAACAGGGCTGGGACTACAGTTACAGCAACTTTACTTCTTAGAGAGGAGAATAAGACAGAGTTCATGCATTCACTCACAGAACTCTTCCCATCAGAACTACCTTGGATGTGGCTTGTGGCACTCTACAAGGTGATAAATGTGTCATGAAGCTCTGGAGAGTGAAAAAAAATCACTCAGGTGCTGTCAATAGCAACCTCTGAGTATAAGTTAGTACACGCAGCAGTGCCTCAGAGAGGCAGACATGTGGAGCTGTGATCACCTGTGAGAGGGGAAAACACACACGCMAAAAAAATTGTTAAGCATATAATCTTTTCAAAAGACATGACAAATTACTGAAGCTTTAGTCACTAGGAACTTTCTATATGCCAACATGTGCTTGCCAGAAACCAGGCCTCTTAAAGACCATCGTAGAAGATGACAACAGCTCGATGAGATGGTTAACTGCACACTGCAGACATGTAAAAAAAAAAAAAAAAAAAAGGATCCACCATCTGGTATCCTGCCATATTTCCTATTTTCTAAGCAAATTCACATGTTAAGTTGTTTGTGGCAAAGGTTCTGGAATTACACAATAAGACAGTTTTCAATCACTTAACATTGATTCAAGTTTATGTTTGTTTGTTTACAGTAGAATATAAGGCTATCTAAATCCCATATATAAGACTGGCTAGCAGGGGATCCTGATTTTTAAATCATGAAAAGGATGAGAAAATTCTCTTTGAATATGGTATTTGTTCAGTATGTAGAAGGAAGAACCTTGAATTAACCTCTTTAGTTTTTGATTTTTCTCCAATTTKCTGTGACCTACAGCTGTGTAATTTTTTTTTTCCAAGAAAAATCCACCATGTGTCATGTAGTATCACAACCCACTCATTTTTTTTCCCTCTTCTGTTTTACAGCAATCAGTTTTCTCAGGAAAGAGAGGCAGCAATTTTGCTCTCTTTTTATGCCATTTTTTTCCTATCCAACCTGTCTCTGGGGATATAAAGAAGTAAACCACCACTGACCTCAGCACAGTTATTTGTGATAATGATCTGGCTTTTAAATAGGGTTTTTACTCCAACCTTTCCCGTAATTTCTTTTTTTAGAGGGAAAAAGTAAAACTTATGCATATTAGGTTAGCTACCTGCAATGATCAAATATAACGACAGGGAACCAGCCTACTACTACAAAGTGCTAGAGAGATCTTTTAGTTTACTTTCATCGAGAGAGAGATCTAGTAGAAAAGCCCATCCCTCATGGTGAATCTATCCCTGCTCCAATCACAGAAATCCACACAGGAAAGCACCTGACAATAAGCACAGATGTGTATAGCTTAAATATTTTACTATTAACAACTCCTACATTTGCACTTTGTAATGGCACAAATGCCATGTGAAGACAGATTCTTTTTGTCTGTCACAACTGCATTGTTTTAGGCAGTTAAATCCAAATATGAGTTCAACATCTCCAAAAGCAGCTGTTTATTAGTCAGAGCTGTAAAATAAAGCTCACCTAAAAAACTCCATGTGCAATAGCTCCTAATCCATGAATTAATTCCATCTCATTTCTTAACCCCTAAATAAAAAGGAGTGAATTAAATGATAATGGAAAAATGGTCKTCTTCTGCTACAAATGACAAGACACTGTCATTTGACTCTCCACAATAGAGAGTGATGAAACAAATGTATAAACTATTCACTAAATAACAGAGTCTCCTACAAAACAATAAGTGAAYGAAGAATGATTTGAACTGGCAACATGAATGAGCTACAAAGCTTTTTAAAATAAATTTGACACCCAAAACTATAAACAATCAAAAAGTTTCCTGTTAGGCAAGCTTCTCACCTGAAAGGGCTATAATGTTTTGTTTCATGAGTCTGTTGCATTGCCATTTACATTGCATTGTCCCAAAATATAATAAGAGGCTCATCCACATTCCTCTCTAAAGTTGGATCTCTCACTGGCTGTAAAAGACTAAATGCTCACTTCTGGATACCTTCTATGTTAATGTGCATTGTATTTGAACAACTGATTTGGGGTAACCAAGACTGTAATGTTTTGCTAGTCCCTCATCAGTGTCTGGGACTGGCACTGCTAAATGCTTACACTCCCCAATGAACATTTAAACCATTTCTACTTGCATACACCTTTGAAAAAAAAGCTGAACCACTACCATTCAGAAGTACATTCATGGCAGGACAAAATGTAGGTGATTCCTTAATCCTGTGCAGACACGAGATCTTCAATCACTAGGAAAATCAAATTTGGAAAGTCAGTAAGGGAAGAAGAGGGAAATAAAAAGTACATTCATAAAAGCATATCAGAAGAATGGAGTCACCTACAAACATCACCAGCTCCCTCTGCAACCATGCAGTGATACTGTTTGGCTCATGGTAGTGCCAACTGAGTATACATACTGTAAAAATAAGGAGGAAGTGGGGACAAACATCTGTGTGCAGAACACTAGGCTGCCAGCATTGAAATGATGTAATAGCATTAGTTAATTATCTCCAACTCATTTAGCTTCTCAAGCTAGGGTAAAATACACAAAATTCTGTTACAAGGCTGCTAATATTGTTTGCTTGTAACAGTAGATCTCTTAGGAGCAGTCCAAATAGGCAGTCCAAACAAGAAGGGTATGGTTTCACAGATAGGTTGAGCCAAAAATTTATGATATTCTTAAATAGGCAGAACCCATTCCCACTCCCTACTCTGTTCCACATACTCATCAGTACTAGCTTACCTCCGACCACAGGTAGCAAATCAATTTGCTAATAGAGACAAGAAAAAAAATCTGGCAATTTTCATATTCTACCATTCTAGTGAGTTAAAGTAGCTCACTGTAACAAGCTTAACGGTCAGTACATGGCAGAACCATCAAATGGAAAACATGAAAATAGGCAGTGGGAGAGAGATTGGACCTTSTTTTTTTTGGCAGTAGCAAACTGTTTATCAGCTCAGGTCTTTTTGTAAAATTTTATCTTAGGGTAGTCTTAATGCTAGAGTACTTACTGTGGTTTTAACCTAATGCATCTAACCAGCTTATAATTTTACAGGCACTTGGGAGGGAGGGGACAGGGTGCACTTTAGGTTTAGAGCCCAATACAGCTTTTGAGTGATAATTTGTGAAGGGATCAAATTCAGACTTACGAGGAAAACTTAACTCATTTTACCTATGCAGTGTCTTGGCATCCCTCCATGATTACATTTTCACTCTAACAGATTTAAATTCACAGAGTATGTCATTGTCTTCTGGATCTTGGTCAGACTGTGCGAATGAATATCCAGAGACACATACACTGATCTAAAAAATGRTATCTCTGTTTTATTTTGTGTCCTACTACAAGTGTTAACAAGTCTAAGTATTTCAACCCWGAAAATGCCCGAGTAAAAGTACAATAGCTTGAACAGCTAAAGAAATATTCTAAAATTGAAGCTATACCTCCCGCTTTAGCTCCTAGCCRTTGAGATAGTTAATTACTGAAACTAAGCATTACTGTCACACCTTTTGGAATTTAGTGACAGTAATAGGAATTTATAACCAGTGAATGCTATTAAGAAAGAAAAATCCCCCCAAATGCCCTCATTGTCTACAGAAACATTTTGTTCTCCTCCAGCAAATACTGGTTTTTGTACAAAAGAAAGGAAATTGAAACATCTGGCAAAGTGACCTTTGCATATTCTTAGGAATGGAGGATTTATTGAGCTCCCTTATATAAACTGAAATACTTCCCAGTTAATTAATGCACAAAGATGAGATTTAATCAAGTAAATAAAGCATTCAGAATTGCTAATTTCTTTTTGATTTACCCATCTTGTTTTATAACCTTCTAACATCCAACTGAACACAGATTATGTTTGTTCTTTATTTCTCTTCTTGTGACACATTTTTGGTTTTGTACATCTGGATCTACTGAAGAGCTGAAGTTTATCACAGGGTGTCAGAGAACACTTTGGTAGCTACAAGAGAAACAGGGAAAGCAGATATTTACATAGCTATCTATATGCAGAAGAGCATAACCTGATAACTCAGATCTACCAGGCCCATGTGTTCTTTTCCTYTTTTCTCTTATGTGACCAAATCTCTATGTTCCCAGTGGAGCAAAGTTATTGTGATTTCAAAGAGTGGCAGTGATTTAACAGACTCACTCAAACACCTCTGTGTTTGGTTAAAAGGACAAAAGGACTGATCAAAGATACAGAAATATTTCTGAGTGACAAAACAGCCTCTAAGAAAYTTCTGAGCCAGTAACCCAGAACTGTAAAAACAGGAACTCTTCACTCTTACAGAATTATAGTAATTGGCAAAAACAAACACACACAAACAATTAAGTAACTAACATGTTTTTCTCGTGCTGACATTTCTCCATTCTTTGGGGGTACAGGAATCCCCAAATCTTCTAGCCACTCTGACTCCAAAATAACAAACCTAAGCCTCTGTTATTCCAAATATTACCAGACTTCAAAAGAGAACTGAACCAGGACTTCAGCCACAGCAGTAACTAAACCGGACCCAAACTAATCTATTTGATTATTCGTGTTGTTTTAACCATACAWAAGTTCCTAACTTTAACCTTACAGCAAGAGGGCCATCTAGTGGTGCAACACAAGAAGTTTCATATATTCAAAGTTCTACCAATAAAGCTGCTTTATAACATATTAATAGCTACGATCCTGCATGCACACTTCAACAAGCCACTAAAGAACAGTTGAAAATTAAAGTTTAATTTCATACAGATATCACTGGTAGAAATAAAGTTTATGAGGTCTGATTCTGAAGCTTTCAATCAAGAAAAATATTCTTTTGAAAGTGGAGGGTCTTTAATATAACGAAGGCAACGATTCAGCCCTGAATATGCAATAAATGCTAAGGCAGTCTATTTAGCAATTATTTGCTAATATATCTCATAGGCTGTTTAAGACAATATTTTATGCATTAGGGAATACGCACAAACTCCAATTACCAGTTAATCAAATTTGCTCTGGAACAACCCAACCGAAGCAGATGCACAAACACAGATATAARGAGCTGCTTCTACACAGCTGATAAAAATCTAGGCAAGATTTCTGTAAATTATTGCCATATCAGTTTAACCATTGGCAAGCATATTTGGTTTGCCAATTTAACTATTGGCAAGCATACACTTAAGCATCTTGTTGTTGAAATAGGCATATATTTTCAGCTATGTTCTGAACCATAAACAGACACTCATGATTTGAAGAGCTGTTTTATTTCCATTAACTTTTGAYTCTGGTGCACATTTGGAGGTCTAAAGGCTTGCACAGATCTTTTACCCATCCAATATCATCCATCACATGTATAAAAGAACTTTACCTCATCCTCTGTCAAGCTGGACAACCTATAAACATACAGTCTTATCCCGGAATAAAAAGATTATTCCATAATAACATGAAATATCAAAAGGGGATCCCAATTGTTTACTATGTTACCGAGGTGAAATATCATGGTCATACTGTACTTGCTCTACCTGATATAACTAAGTTAAGAATCACCATCAACATGCAGGTGTCTATTGTTTCAGCATGAGTGCAGAAAACAGTGAGAAGAGGAAATCAAGTGAGGTGAAAAGAGAACCTGCAGGAAGCTTCTCAACAAGGAAAGTCAAATAATAATAAGCAGATTCAGACTTATTAATAGCAAAGAACTGAAAGAAAAACACTCCTGAATTCTCCCCCGCTTCTGAATTTGCCTCTGCAAAAAGGCAGGAGTTAGGAGGAGTAAGATACCAAGACATATACAGTAATAGCCTTCTCAGAGCATATTGATAAGAAAAGATAGAGAGGAAGAAGAAAAATCCGAAGAGGAGGAGGGAAGGAAGGTACATAAAAGGAAGTAGATAGTGGAAAGGGCAGGAATAAGAAAAAAGTAAAGGTAGGAGACAGAGAAGAGCAAACTCAGGACAAGTTTCATCAGAGGTAAGAAAAAATAAGGCATAGAACTGCAGTGTGCATTCTCTATTTACACCAGCGAAAGAGAATACAGCAAGACAGGAGTCCAGAAGACCAACTAGGAATGTAGAAATAGGAATTGTAACAAGAATAGGGGATGTATGTGAATAGGAAGAAAACATTAAAGCATAACAGCAGGGTGCAGAGGCACTGGCAGGTTTAAATATATACCAGCTCATACAAACAAGATTCCCCAGTACTTWTACAGCAAGCCACTGTCAGATAACTATAATGTATCTCTGCTAGCAAGAGAYAGAAGAGACCAGTCATCACTATTGGCAGTAATCAGATTTTGTCTCTCGCAAAGCATTACTCTGGCTTATGAATGGATTATTATCACATTCTAACTCTTCTTCAAGCCCTTTTTTGAGTGACTAAAGCAATGCTGCTTCTGGACATCAGCCAGCTCAAGTAAACTTTGTCTATTTATTACTGCAATAACGGTCTTTTACACAAATAGTAACATCATGAGACATTTAATAACTTTAGTAATTGGTTTTCTGTGTAGTATCATGGAAGATAGTAAACTAGCGACATAAGAATTCAAATGTCTGAAATTTAGTGACACTGATGGAAAGAACATACTTAGAAGCTAAAAACAAAGGAAACCAGATTTTCTGTCTGGCTACAGAACTAAAATGCTACCAAAAGGCAAAAACAAAATGATACCTGCAGGTAGAGTCTTGGCCATAGTGATGTCTTAACTATCTTATAATCACTTCTTAACACCATACTGTAGGCTTTTACAGGCTACCAAAAAGAAGCAGAAACATGCAGGTCATTTATTATCTGAGAAAGGTCAAACATCATTCTACATTAACATAGAATTTGGAAATTAATGATTTTCCAAACATAACTTCTGAGTCCTTTTTAACTAAAAAAGAATGCTCAGTAGCTGAAACTAAGGTATGTCTGGCATTTATATTTACATAAAGACCATTACCTCTAACTGAAGGATACAAAAAATCATACAAGGCAATATACTGATGACTCATACTTTAAAGTTAACAGCAAAAGTGAGATTTCCAGACCAATTTCCTTGCTCATTTTCATGAAGTAATTGAATGAATATTGAACAAGAACATCTTCATTGAGAAAAATTCTTTTAGTATAACTTGGATTTTTCCACTCAGATTAAGTAGTATAAAACATACTTTGGAGAGAAAAAAAATATATATATAAAACTTACTAGGATCACAGCAGCAAGCAAAGGTTAAAAAGGTTATAAGAACAGCCCATACAGCATATCTCTGCAAGTAACAATTTTTTAATTCAAAATATTGTCACACTTGATATTAGTACTGTCTATAAAGCATAAAGAAAGGAAGATAAAATACAATGAAAATGCTAGCTTTAGATACAAGAAAAAAAATGGATTTTAGTATTTCTGTATTTGGATATTCCCATTTATGGGATTCCTATTCAGGAGGCATGGAAAGGGTCAAAGAGTGACAAAAGTCAGAGGAAGACAGTTTAAAGAACAAGTTTCTAGGCTTACATCCAAAAAAAMCAAGAGTATGTGACAGCCTGTGTTATCAGGCAGAAGTAAGCTTTCATAACACTACATAAACTGAGGGGACCTCATCAGCGTATGYAAGTACCTCAAGGGAGGGAGTGAGGCAGATGGGGCTGGCCTCCTCTCAGTGGTGGTCAGTGATAGAACTAGAGAAAACGGCCACAAATTGAAGCTCCAGAAGTTCCACAGGAACTTGAGAATGAACTTCTTAACAGTGAGGGTGACAGAGCCCTGGGACAGGCTGCCCAGAGAGGTGGTGGAGTCTCCTTCTCTGSAGAGCTTCAAAACTCCCCCAGACACAAGTGCCCTGTGCCCCGTGCTCTAGGAGACCCTGCATGTGCAGGGGAGTTGGACTAGATGACCTCTAGAGGTCTCCTCCAACCTTAAGCATTCTATAATAAAACAGAGACGAATCTAGCTTTGATATTCAATACAGTTTACAAATTCAGAAAAAGAACTGTTCTAGGGCACCATCTTGAAGACTGCCCTCAGAATACATATATACAAAGAGTTGTCAAACCAGGCTGTCCTTCCCATCCTGCAGGGATTCACCCTGAAACAGAACCACTGGGGCACACAGATGCTGTAATTGATAAGTAAACAAACCGACTACAGGCAGTAGTCTTTGAAAGATGATTTGTCCTGAAACAACTCCAAAGAAGACAGAAAAACTAGCCAGCCTAAATAAAAGGTTGAAGATATAGAGCTGCCAGTATGAAGACTTCCCAAGGGGAAAACCTGATACCTAGCCAGAACAGTGATATTTTCAAGAAGAAATTATACCTTAGACCTTCTCTCACTTGCTTTTTATTTTAGRCAAGCATAGCAAATAGCCATACAGTCAAGATGCTGCCTACAAGGCTAAAGGAAGCAGCCTCAGCATCAAAGCACATATTCCAGCAAGAACTCATCTCTACACCTCCTAAGAGACCACAAGATACATTCAAGTGTCYGCTCTAAAAGTGCTCCACCCACCACTGATACTCCACCAGTCAAAAGTGACAACCCAAAAGCTTCCCCCTCCCAACCTAACTAGCTCCCCAACTCCTTTTGCCAGTGGCTTTTAAACGGAGATGCAGACGAAGAGGCAACTAACAGCACGTAATTCCCCTCACGCAAACCGCCACAACTTAACCGCCACTCCCCCAACCGCCACACCCCCAACCGCCACACCCCAAACGCCACACCCCAAACGCCACACCCCAAACGCCACACCCCAAACGCCACACCCCAACCGCCACACCCCAACCGCCACACCCCAACCGCCACACGCATGCGCGCGCCCTATGCACCGGCCCCGCCCGCCCAGCGACACGCGTGCACGGCCCCAGCCGCCGAGCATGCGCAGTGCAGCACTCGCGCGCCTAACGCGGCTCTCCCACATCGAGCATGCGTCACCGTTCCAGAGCGCATGCGCAGCTCCTCTCCCTCCGTCGATGAGGCCGTGAGGGGACACGAGTGGGTGTGGGGCGGGGCGTAGGTGGGGCCAAGGCTGTAGCGGGCTGAGGAGGGAGGCGCGAGCGGCGGGCGTGGAGTTGGCGGGGGTCTGTGTGGGGACTTGGTGCTGGCAGTGGWGGCGCCATCGCCGCCATGGATGCGAGTGCGCTGGAGCTCGACGCGGTGAAGTTCGCGCAGCTGGCGGTGCAGCGCGACCACAGCGGGCGCTACCAGGAAGCGGTGTTCTACTACAAGGTATGGCGGCGGCGGCAGGGGCAGGGCGAGGAGGAGAAGGAGGAAGGAGGAAGGGAGGCGGCCGGCAGCCGCGCCTCGCTGTGGGCCCTCTGCCTGTCCAAATGTGATTCCCTCGTTCGCGCCCCTCTCCCTCGGTTTCCCCCCGGCTCTGGGTGTCAGAGCCCCGCTGAGGCCGTTGGAGCGGAGAGGGAGGGAGACGTGAGGTGAGACCGCGGCAGGTTGTGCAATAGGTTTTCCGTGTGTTTTATTTTTCGTTTAGCTCAAGCATTGCCTATGTGTTGCTGTTTGATAACATGCTCTAGACTTGTCAACACAGTAATACTTAGGAAGTGAGTATGGACATGACTTCCACCTTTTGGGAACCTGATCTTTGCCGTGTCTTGTCACGCTTGTTGCTGTTTTGTTGTAACCCAGCTAAAAACGTCTTTGATCCTTTTGCTGTCTGTTGATACTGCTGCTCACTCTGAGCCAGGCCGGTAGGTGTTCTGTGTTCAGTATTGGAGAGGTGAGGGCTGAGCATTTTAGAAAACTGCAGTCAGATGGTTGAAGCTATTGAGTGCACARCTGGGAACAACTCTACTGTAGAGTGAATCACAAAGTAACCACTGAAGCAGACAAGTACACAGTGCAGTAACAAGTGTGAATAAACTCATTTCAGTCTGTGTGCTACATGCAACTTGTGC